>JAVKSA010000055.1:710000-782500 GCA_031876335.1 Hipposideros larvatus
TTAGGGTTAGCATTAGGTTTAGGGTTAGGGACTGGATTAGGGTTTGGGGCATGGTTAGGTTTACTGTTAGGGTTATATTAAGTTTAGGTTTTGTCTGATGCTTAAGTTTAGGTTTAGGGACAGGGTTAGTGACAGGGTGACGGTTAGAGTTAAGGTTGGAGAGACGGTAAGGGTCAGAGTTAGGTTTAGCGACAGTGTTAGGGTTAGGGATCAGGTTAGGTTAGGGTTTAGGGTTAGGGTTAGGGTTAGGGTTAGGAATAGGGGAGGGTTAGTGTTTACATTTCAGGGTTAGGGTTTAGGGTTAGGGTTAGGTTTAGAGTTAGGGTTTAGGCTTTAGGGTTAGGGTTAGTGTTAGGGTTTAGGGTTTAGGGTTAGGGTTAGGGTTGGGTTAGGGTTAGGGTTTAGTGTTTATGGTTAGGGTTAGCGTTAGTGTTAGGGTTTGGGTTTAGGGTTTAGGTTTAGGGTTAGCGTTAGTGTTAGGGTTTCGGGTTTAGTGTTGGGGTTAAGGTTAGGGTTAGGGTTAGCTACACGATTCGGGTTGAGACATGGTTAGGTTTAGTGTTAGGGTTATAGTTAAGTTTAGGTTTTGGCTGATGGTTAACGTTAGGTTTAGGGACAGGTTTAGTTACAGGGTGAGGGTTAGAGTTAAAGATAGAGAGACGGTAAGGGTCAGAGTTAGGTTTAGCGACAGTGTTAGGGTTAGGGTTAGGGTTAGGTTAGGGTTAGGGTTAGAGTTAGGGTTTAGGGTTAGGGTTAGGTTTAGGGTTTAGGATTTAGGGTTAGGGTTATGGTTATGGTTAGGGTTAGGGTTAGGGGCAGGATTAGGGTTTGGGACATGGTTAGGTTTACTGTTAGGGTTATATTAAGTTTAGGTTTTGTCTGATGCTTAAGTTTAGGTTTAGGGACAGGGTTAGTGACAGGGTGAGGGTTAGAATTAAGGTTGGAGAGACGGTAAGGGTCAGAGTTAGGTTTAGCGACAGTGTTAGGGTTAGGGATCAGGATAGGTTAGGGTTTAGGGTTAGGGTTAGGGTTAGGGTTAGGAATAGGGGAGGGTTAGTGTTTACATTTTAGGGTTAGGGTTTAGGGATAGGGTTAGGGTTAGGGTTAGGGTTAGAGTTAGGGTTAGGGTTAGGGTTATGGTTAGGGTTAGGGTTACGGTTTAGGTTTAGGGTTAGGGTTAAGGTTAGGGTTTAGGGTTTATGGTTAGGGTTAGGGTTAGAGTTAGGGTTTAGGCTTTAGGGTTAGGGTTAGTGTTAGGGTTTACGGTTTAGGGTTAGGGTCAGGTTTAGGGTTAGGGTTAGGGTTTAGTGTTTATTGTTACGGTTAGCGTTAGGGTTAGGGTTTGGGTTTAGGGTTTAGGTTTAGGGTTAGGGTTAGTGTTAGGGTTTCGGGTTTAGTGTTAGGGTTAAGGTTAGGGTTAGGGTTAGGGTTAGGGTTAGGGTAAGGGTTAGGGTTACGTTTTAGGGATAGGGTTAGTGTTATGGTTACGGTTTAGGTTTAGGGTTAGGGTTAAGGTTAGGGTTTAGGGTTTAGGGTTAGGGTTAGGGTTAGGGTTAGCATTAGTTTTAGGGTTAGGGACAGGATTAGGGTTTGGGACATGGTTAGGTTTACTGTTAGGGTTATATTAAGTTTAGGTTTTGTCTGATGCTTAAGTTTAGGTTTAGGGACAGGGTTAGTGACAGGGTGAGGGTTAGAGTTAAGGTTGGAGAGACGGTAAGGGTCAGAGTTAGGTTTAGCGACAGTGTTAGGGTTAGGGATCAGGTTAGGTTAGGGTTTAGGGTTAGGGTTAGGGTTAGGGTTAGGAATTGGGGAGGGTAGGGGTTTACATTTTAGGGTTAGGGTTTAGGGATAGGGTTAGGATTAGGGTTAGGGTTAGAGTCAGGGTTAGGGTTAGGGTTAGGGTTAGGTTTTAGGGATAGGGTTAGGGTTAGGGTTACGGTTTAGGTTTAGGGTTAGGGTTAAAGTTAGGGTTTAGGGTTTAGGGTTAGGGTTAGGGTTAGAGTTAGGGTTTAGGCTTTAGTGTTAGGGTTAGTGTTAGGGTTTAGGGTTTAGGGTTAGGGTTAGGGTTAGGGTTAGGGTTAGGGTTTAGTGTTTATGGTTAGGGTTAGCGTTAGGGTTAGGGTTTGAGTTTCGGGTTTAGGTTAGGGTTAGGGTTTAGGGTTTAGGGCTAGGGTTAGGGTTAGGGTTAGGGTTTAGTGTTTATGGTTAGGGTTAGGATTAGGGTTAGGTACACGATTCGGGTTTGAGACATGTTTAGGTTTAGTGTTAGGGTTATAGTTAAGTTTAGGTTTTGGCTGATGGTTAAGGTTAGGTTTAGGGACAGGGTTAGTTACAGGGTGTGGGTTAGAGTTAAAGATATAGAGACGGTAAGGGTCAGAGTTAGGTTTAGCGACAGTGTTAGGGTTAGGGTTAGGGTTAGATTTAGGGTTTAGGGTTAGGGTTAGGGTTAGGGTTTAGGATTTAGGGTTAGGGTTATGGTTATGGTTAGGGTTAGGGTTAGGGGCAGGATTAGGGTTTGGGAAATGGTTAGGTTTAGTGTAGGGTTATAGTTAAATTTTGGTTTTGGCTGATGGTTAAGGTTAGTTTTAGGGACAGGTTTAGTGACAGGGTGAGGGTTAGAGTTAAGTTTAGAGAGACGGTAAGGGTCAGAGTTAGGTTTAGCGACAGTGTTAGTGTTAGGGATCAGGTTAGGTTAGGGTTTAGGGTTAGGGTTAGGGTTAGAGTTAGGAATAGGGGAGGGTTAGTGTTTACATTTTAGGGTTAGGGTTTAGGGATAGGGTTAGGGTTAGGGTTAGGGTTAGGGTTAGAGTTAGGATTTAGGCTTTAGGGTTAGGGTTAGGGTTCGAGTTAGGGCTTACGGTTTAGGGATAGGGTTAGGGTTAGGGTTAGGGTTTCGGGTTTCGGGTTAGGGTTAAGTTTAGGGTTAGGGTTAGGTACACGATTCGGGTTTGAACATGTTTAGGTTTAGTGTTAGGGTTATGGTTAAGTTTAGGTTTTGGCTGATGTTTAAGGTTAGGTTTAGGGACAGGGTTAGTTACAGGGTGAGGGTTAGAGTTAAAGTTAGAGAGACGGTAAGGTACAGAGTTAGGTTTAGCGACAGTGTTAGGGTTATGTTTAGGGTTAGTTTAGCGTTAGGGTTAGGGTTAGGTTTAGGGTTAGGTTTCAGGGATAGGGTTAGGGTTAGGGTTACGGTTTAGGTTTAGGGTTAGGGTTAAGGTTAGGGTTTAGGGTTTAGGGTTAGGATTAGGGTTAGGGTTAGCATTAGGTTTAGGGTTAGGGACAGGATTAGGGTTTGGGGCATGGTTAGGTTTACTGTTAGGGTTATATTAAGTTTAGGTTTTGTCTGATGCTTAAGTTTAGGTTTAGGGACAGAGTTAGTGACAGGGTGACGGTTAGAGTTAAGGTTGGAGAGATGGTAAGGGTCAGAGTTAGGTTTAGCGACAGTGTTAGGGTTAGGGATCAGGTTAGGTTAGGGTTTAGGGTTAGGGTTAGGGTTAGGGTTAGGAATAGGGGAGGGTTAGTGTTTACATTTCAGGGTTAGGGTTTAGGGTTAGGGTTAGGGTTAGAGTTAGGGTTTAGGCTTTAGGGTTAGGGTTAGTGTTAGGGTTTAGGGTTTAGGGTTAGGGTTAGGGTTGGGTTAGGGTTAGGGTTTAGTGTTTATGGTTAGGGTTAGCGTTAGTGTTAGGGTTTGGGTTTAGGGTTTAGGTTTAGGGTTAGGGTTAGTGTTAGGGTTTCGGGTTTAGTGTTGGGTTTAAGGTTAGGGTTAGGGTTAGCTACACGTTTCGGGTTGAGACATGGTTAGGTTTAGTGTTAGGGTTATAGTTAAGTTTAGGTTTTGGCTGATGGTTAACGTTAGGTTTAGGGACAGGTTTAGTTACAGGGTGAGGGTTAGAGTTAAAGATAGAGAGACGGTAAGGGTCAGAGTTAGGTTTAGCGACAGTGTTAGGGTTAGGGTTAGGGTTAGGTTAGGGTTAGGGTTAGAGTTAGTGTTTAGGGTTAGGGTTAGGTTTAGGGTTTAGGATTTAGGGTTAGGGTTATGGTTATGGTTAGGGTTAGGGTTAGGGGCAGGATTAGGGTTTGGGACATGGTTAGGTTTACTGTTAGGGTTATATTAAGTTTAGGTTTTGTCTGATGCTTAAGTTTAGGTTTAGGGACAGGGTTAGTGACAGGGTGAGGGTTAGAATTAAGGTTGGAGAGACGGTAAGGGTCAGAGTTAGGTTTAGCGACAGTGTTAGGGTTAGAGATCAGGATAGGTTAGGGTTTAGGGTTAGGGTTAGGGTTAGGGTTAGGAATAGGGGAGGGTTAGTGTTTACATTTTAGGGTTAGGGTTTAGGGATAGGGTTAGGGTTAGGGTTAGGGTTAGAGTTAGGGTTAGGGTTAGGGTTATGGTTAGGGTTAGGGTTACGGTTTAGGTTTAGGGTTAGGGTTAAGGTTAGGGTTTAGGGTTTATGGTTAGGGTTAGGGTTAGAGTTAGGGTTTAGGCTTTAGGGTTAGGGTTAGTGTTAGGGTTTACGGTTTAGGGTTAGGGTTAGGGTTAGGGTTAGGGTAAGGGTTAGGGTTAGGTTTTAGGGATAGGGTTAGTGTTATGGTTACGGTTTAGGTTTAGGGTTAGGGTTAAGGTTAGGGTTTAGCGTTTAGGGTTAGGGTTAGGGTTAGGGTTAGCATTAGTTTTAGGGTTAGGGACAGGATTAGGGTTTGGGACATGGTTAGGTTTACTGTTAGGGTTATATTAAGTTTAGGTTTTGTCTGATGCTTAAGTTTAGGTTTAGGGACAGGGTTAGTGACAGGGTGAGGGTTAGAGTTAAGGTTGGAGAGACGGTAAGGGTCAGAGTTAGGTTTAGCGACAGTGTTAGGGTTAGGAATCAGGTTAGGTTAGGGTTTAGGGTTAGGGTTAGGGTTAGGGTTAGGAATTGGGGAGGGTAGGGGTTTACATTTTAGGGTTAGGGTTTAGGGATAGGGTTAGGATTAGGGTTAGGGTTAGAGTCAGGGTTAGGGTTAGGGTTAGGGTTAGGTTTTAGGGATAGGGTTAGGGTTAGGGTTACGGTTTAGGTTTAGGGTTAGGGTTAAAGTTAGGGTTTAGGGTTTAGGGTTAGGGTTAGGGTTAGAGTTAGGGTTTAGGCTTTAGTGTTAGGGTTAGTGTTAGGGTTTAGGGTTTAGGGTTAGGGTTAGGGTTAGGGTTAGGGTTAGGGTTTAGTGTTTATGGTTAGGGTTAGCGTTAGGGTTAGGGTTTGGGTTTAGGGTTTAGGTTAGGGTTAGGGTTTAGGGTTTAGGGCTAGGGTTAGGGTTAAGGTTAGGGTTTAGTGTTTATGGTTAGGGTTAGGATTAGGGTTAGGTACACGATTCGGGTTTGAGACATGTTTAGGTTTAGTGTTAGGGTTATAGTTAAGTTTAGGTTTGGCTGATGGTTAAGGTCAGGTTTAGGGACAGGGTTAGTTACAGGGTGAGGGTTAGAGTTAAAATTACAGAGACGGTAAGGGTCAGAGTTAGGTTTAGCGACAGTGTTAGGGTTAGGGTTAGGTTTAGGTTAGGGTTAGGGTTAGGGTTAGGTTTAGGGTTAGGGTTTAGGGTTAGGGTTAGGGTTTTGGGATAGAGTTAGGGTTAGGGTTTAGGGTTAGGGTTAGGGTTCGGGTTAGGGTTTAGGGTTTCGGGTTAGGGTTAGGGTTAGGGTTAGCATTAGGGTTAAGTTTAGGTACAGGATTAAGGTTAGGGTTAGGGTTAGGGTTAGAGTTAGGGTTACGGTTAGGGTTAGGGTTAGGGTTTCATGGTTAGGGTTAGTGTTAGGTTAGGGTTAAGGTTAGGGTTATGGACAAGCTTCGGTTTTGGGACATGTTAAGTTTAGTTTTAGGTTAAAGTTAAATTTAGGTTTTGGTTGATGTTTAAGGATAAGTTTAGGGACAGGGTTAGTGACAGGGTGATGGTTAGAGTTAAGGTTAGAGAGACAGTAAGGATCAGAGTTAGGTTTAGCGACAGTGTTAGGGTTAGGGTTAGCGTTTAGGGTTAGGGTTAGGGTTTAGGATTAGGGTTAGGGTTAGCGTTAGCGTTAGGCATAGGGTTAGGGTTAGTGTTTAGGGTTTAGGGTTAGGGTTAGGTATAGGATTAGGGTTTGAGACATGGTTAGGTTTTGTGTTAGGGTTAGGGTTAGGGTTAGGTTTAGGGTTAGTGTTTAGGGGTAGGGTTAGGGTTAGGGTTAGGGTTACGGTTAGGGTTAGGGTTAGGTTTTAGGGATAAGGTTAGTGTTAGGGTTACGGTTTAGGGTTAGGGTTAGGGTTAAGGTTAGGGTTTAGTGTTTAGAGTTAGGGTTAGGGTTAGGGTTAGCATTAGGTTTAGGGTTAGGGACAGGATTAGGGTTTGGGACATGTTTAGGTTTAGAGTTAGGGTTATATTAAGTTTAGGTTTTGTCTGATGCTTAAGTTTAGGTTTAGGGACATGGTTAGTGACAGGGTGAAGGTTAGAGTTAAGGTTGGAGAGACGGTAAGGGTCAGAGTTAGGTTTAGCGACAGTGTTAGGGTTAGGGTTAATATTAGAGGCAGTGTTAGGGTTAAGGTTAGCGTTAGGGGTAGGGTTCGTGTTAGGATTAGGGTTAGGTACAGAGTTGGGAATAGTGTTAGGGCCCCATTTAGAGTTAGGTCTAGGGATACATTTAGATTTAGCTTTTGGGTTAGGAAAAGGGTTAGCTACAGGGGCAGGGATAGGTTAGGGACACAGTGAGTGTTAGAGTCAGGATTAGGTTTAGGGTTAGGGTTAGGGTTTGGGTTAGGGTTAGGGTTATGGTTAGGGTTTAGGTATAAAGTTAGGGTTAGTGTTAGGGTTTAGGGTTTAGGCTTTAGGGTTTAGGGTTAGGGTTAGCGTTAGGTTTAGGGTTAGGTTTATGGTTAGGGTATAGGGTTAGGATTAGGATTAGGTTTAGGTACAGGATTAGGGTTTGGGACATGGTTAGGTTTAGTGTTATGGTTATAGTTAAGTTTAGGTTTTGTCTGATGCTTAAGTTTAGATTTAGGGACAGTGTTACTGACAGGGTGAGGGTTAGACTTAAGGGTGGAGAGATGGTAAGGGTCAGACATAGGTTTAGCGACAGTGTTAGGGTTAGGGTTAATATTAGAGTCAGAGTTAAGGTAAGATTAGCGTTATGGTTACAAGCAGATTAGGTTGAGTGATACTGTTAGTGTTAGTGACAGGCTTAGTGTTAGGGTTAGGGTTAGGGTTAGGGACAGTGTTAGGGTTAGGTTTGGAGTTGAGTTTAGTTTTAGGTTTCAATTTAGGGCTGGGGTTAGTGTTAGAGATAGGGTGGCCTCGGATTAGGGAAGGGACAGGGTCAGGCACAGGGATTGGGATATGTTTATGGTTAGGGTTAGGGTTAGAAACAGGTTTAAAGTTAGAGTCAGGGTTAGAGACAGGTATGGTTAGGGTTAGGGTCAAGGTACAGGTAAGATTTAGTTTAAGATTAGGACTTTGGGAAGTTTTTGTATGAGGAAGAATTTCACAGAGAAGACACCAGTCTCTGATCTCACTTCCTGGTCATAAAGCTTAAAAGAACTTGGAACCCTGGTAACCAGGCAACCACATCATAATGAAGCCCTTTCCCAGCTCACTGTGATGGAGATGCTGGAAATAGTACCATGTTTCCATGCTGCGGCCTAGCGGCCTCAGGCACTGGCCTCAGGAAAGCCGAAATGGTGAAACTTTACCCATGTTTTAGACTCTGATTTAGGTCTCACACAAGATTCTTCAGGCCGTTGTTTCAGAGGTCAATAATATAACACAGGAAGACAAAGAGCATACCAGGCCAGGTTAGACAACCACGCTGATCTCACACTGACTGTCGTTTGCCCTCTCATTGCTTTGTGTGTGTGTGCATGCGTGTGTGTGTGTGTGTGTGTGTGTGTGTGTGTGTGTGTGTTTATGTGAGTGTTGGTGGGGAGGGGGAGGATGGTAGAGGGTTTGCTCAGTCTTCTTTTTCAAGGTCCCTCAGTTGTAAGAATAGACTGTTTATTAGAGAATTTTCTTCTTTCTGGAGGTAGGCCTCTATTGCTCTGAAATTGCTTCTTAGGACTGCTTTCGCTGTGTGCATACATTTGGGAACATTGTGTTTTCACTTACTTTAGCCTCAAGGTATTTTTTCATTTCTTCCTTGATGACATTGCTGACCCATTGAGTAGCATGTTGCTTAGATCCCATGCCTCTGTGTGTTTTCCCATTATTTTCTTGCAACTGATTTCTAGGTAGATACCAGAGAAGATGCTTGGTACCATTTCAGTCTTCTTGTATCTATGGAGATATGTTTGAGGGTCTAACATGTGACCTATTGTGGAAAATGTCCCGTGTGCCCTTGAAAGGAATGTATATTGTTCGGATAAGGGGTGAGATGGTCTACAAATATCAATTTAAGTCCTTTAAATCCATTGTTTCTTGGTTGATTTTCTGTCTGGATGATGTATTTGCATGTCATCATCCCCTACTATGACTCACAATGTCTTCATTTATGACTCACCATGTTTGCTTTCAGTGTTAGTTGGTCCTACGTGTGCCATGTGTATGATTAGAAGAGTGCCATCCTCTTGTTGGATTGATGGTTTTATCAATATGACATGTACTTTTTGTCACTTGTTATAGCTTTTGTTTTAAAGTCTATGTTATCTGAGTATTGTTTCCCCAGCTTTTTATTTCCCCATTTCCATTGGTAAAACGTATTTTTTCCATCCCTTCACTTTCAGTCTCTGTGTGTCTTTCGATATGGAGTGAGTGTTGTGGGAAGCATATGTATTATTTTTTTAGTTTCTTTTATCCATTCTGCGACGCCAGGTTTTTTTCTAGGTAACACAACTTTCAATCATTATTTTGATGATGAAATGCTCAATGAGAGGACTTGTTGCATGGTCCTGATAACATGAGAGGCCACCAGGTGCTAAGGCTGCCTTGGAAGTAGGATGGGACACTGTCAGGGCATGAAGTTCCGCAGGCCATTCTGCTGGTTGGAAGGAACACGGCCCCCATTTCCATTTGAGCAGGTCGCATGCAATGTGTGACCCTGCCTGACAGACAGTAGGACCTGAAGTTTGAAAGTCAGCATAGCCCAGTGTCTCCAGACTCTCTAGGCAATGGGAAAGGTATTTATGATGGTCTAGTAAACAAGGCCACAGGACCCTAGCCTCAACTGGTAGGAAAAAAAGACCCCGCCTGAATGCAAATTATGGTTCCCAGACACATTGTTGGAGACGAGGTAATCGGGCCGCCACCTGGCTTGAGTGGTACAATGCGGCCCTAGCCCTTTCTGTCTGAGAAAGGAGAAACAGCTTCAGTGGGTTGTCAGGAAGCCAGAACATCCTGACAGAGGGTGGAGACCTTGGCCACCCACCAGCAGCGTGCAAATCACAAGTTTCCCTGCCAAAGGCGGGAGACGGATTCCCCACAGCTCGTGCAAGTGGGGCAACATGGACACCAGGCCCTAATGGCAAACGGATGGTGACTTGCCACCTTCCCCCTCGCTGCCAGACTGTGAGTGGCACTTGAGACTCCTGACCCTTCTTGCAGAGGGAGTGAACCCAGGACCCTGTTTGTTGTGCACAACGCCTCAAACCGGTGGCTTTCTTGGAAGAGGAAGTATCCCGCCCATGAATGCTATGGTCACAAGGGCCTCCTGATAGAAAAGTTTACCCAGGCCTTCAGCTCGCCCAGCAGCTCGCCAGGGACCCAAGACCCTCGTGGATGAGGAATGGTCCACCATGCCTACCAGACATACAAGGGCAAGAAGACTCCAGTTCATTTAGGGTGACCAAGTTGACCCATTCCCCACCTAATGCAGAAGTGAAGGGAGACCAAAACCAGCCCCTATGAGTGAATCAATGAAGCTCTGTGCCCCCGCAATAGCACAACACCTACAACCTCTTCTGGTACAAATAAACCTGGCCTAGGTCTCGCCACAGGAGAGGGGGCTCCAACAACCCCTGACACATCAAATCCTCTGAACAACTGAGCCAGGAGCCAATAAAAGAAGGCCACTGAAGGGGCAACAGAGAGAGACACACAGGGAGCGAGAGAGACCCGCAGACTAAATGACAGAAGGAGACACAGGGAGAAGGAATGGGATGGGGAGTATAGCATCCAAGACCCAGAGCTTGACAGCCATGGGATGGCCACTCACCCTGGGAAACACACTGAGACAGTCACACCGAGGCTGTGTTGAGGTGGAAGCTTACACATTGGAGTGTGGTCGTGCCGGGGACTGCGGTCCTGTGAGGAGGCGGTGCCCTGTCGGTGGCAATCACGGTGGTGACTAAATGCATGCCGCCAGGGTCCCAGCAGTGCGATGGTGCTCGGAGCCTCACCCAGATTTCCACCTTGGGGCGACAAGTTGTAGTAGCAGGTACTCTCTGTGCGTGGGTCACGTGCCTCTGAGCTTTTCCCATAGAGTTCTTCTTTCCTGCAGTCAGAGGCCTCACACGACTCACAGGGGTGTTGCTGTTTTTCTCCACAGTTGAGTCTGCTGTTTTGTTCCGGCTCTTTTCCCCTGTGTGATGGGAGTCCTAGGTAGGATGGAGGATTACCGTGCATTGGGGGAGATTTCGAAAGAGGGGCACAGCAGCGAAGACAGGGGCCTTCGTTACGGTGGGTCATGTGATACATCCCTTGGTCCTGGGTCGAGGGACAGACAGAGGGGGTGACTCAATGCACACTTGCAGGGAGACAGACGGTTTTCCTTGAGTCCTTGGTCTGCGGTGACAAGGACGTGCATTGCCCTGACTGGAGAAAGCCGCCGTGAGGTGATGCAGCGAAGGTAGAGACATGCGTAGTGGAAAGCCCTGGGCGTGGGCATTGCGGGTGTCGGTGGATGCCGCAAATGGCTGGGAGCTGCTGGCTTGTGGGCAGGAGCAGGGCGAGAGCAGAAGGAGCACCAGCCAGCGGGCGTCAACATGTGGTTGGGGTTGTGAGGCTGTACGGCAGGGCGGCGAGTTCGCCGATAGCCTGGGGACCAGCAGCGGGTTGAGCGGCGGCAGAGCGGCAACAGGCAGGAGGTATTGCAATGGAGCCCATCGTGGGGTGGCGGCAACATTAGGGGAAGGTAAAAGCCTGTAGGACGTGGTATTCCAACAGGTCCTCATGCAAGTACTAACCAGACCCGATCATGCTTACGTTCCGGGATCAGACGACATCATCTAATTCAGGGTGGGATTCCCATAGGCACAGGGACTTGACATTGTTTGC
The DNA here is from genome assembly GCA_031876335.1 of Hipposideros larvatus. Lineage (NCBI taxonomy): Eukaryota > Metazoa > Chordata > Mammalia > Chiroptera > Hipposideridae > Hipposideros > Hipposideros larvatus. Next base: position 721,200 of record JAVKSA010000055.1, read on the forward strand.
CCAAGGGGACCCGGTCAGGCTGGCCTGTTATGTGTGCGTCACCATGCTGGGTGCTCTCACTTAGCGTGTGTGCCAGAGAGCACTCTCCGCCAACCTCATCAGTCCATGCTGCACGTTTCGCCCTTTCCCCAACCGCTCATCCGGAAGCTGCTGGCGTGAGCAGTGGCCATTCCAGGCTTGCAGTGAGTCTTCTTCATTCGCCATGTCAGGGGCACCGCCGACCACTGATGCACCCCTGGCGGTCACACAGTACTGCTAGTGCTGGCCGGCAGGAACTCTCCAGGCCCTGGATGGCTTGCCTCCGCACACACAACTGGCTAATCTGCAGTCCCTTGTTCGGGGCAACTGAGGCTTGGGGACTGTCAGAACCCTGGGATTCCAGGCATGGGCATATGGGCCCTGGCCCCGGGACCTGCACCAACAGGTGCCTTGTCACTGGCTCTGACCCGAACTGCTGGCCAGTTTGACCGGCCATTGTCACGGGATGCCAAAAGCACCATCAGGGTTCATCAGGTCCACACCAATGCCACCCTTCTATACACTGCCGTCCACTTTTCCCACGCTATGAGCAGCACCCCACACACTCACATGATATTTTCCTATACATCCCCTCTCCAAACCCATTGTGCTGAGCGTGATAATCACAGATGGCTAGAGAGAAAGCAAGACCGAGGCAGAGGGAGACAGACTGAATGAGAGAAGGACAAAGGGAAGAAATTGAAGAGATAGAGAGAGAAGGAGTGCGATATGAAGAGAGATGCACGACAGGGAGACAGTGCGAGAGACATACAGATAAAGACACACACACACACAGACACACACACTCAGACACGCACACACACCACACTGAAAGAGAGAACCAGAAGCATGAAGAGACAGAGAGTGAGACAGACACAGCATCGCATACAGAGACAGTGATCTAGGAATAGAAAACAAGTCTCTGAGAGACACAGAGAGACAGAGAAAGAGAGAAAGAGGGAGACGGCAGCATCATAAACTTTCCATTACTCAGTCTGGAAGTGACGCCCCATCATTTTCTTTTCTCTATTCCTTAGAAAAGGGTCCCAAACAATGCGAATTCTTAAAAGGCGGTGCTCACGCAGAGATGTGTGACATGGAGGCAGGCACACTGGGAGCCATGGAGGGGCCGCCCCACACGCAGGCCGAGATAGGTGCTTGGCCCCAAGTCTCAACATAATGGAGTCCCTCGAAAGCTCAGTGCCAGAGGGGACTGTGTTGGAAATGGATTTCATTACAGCCCTCTTGAGATAGAGGTAGGAAACCAATGTGCATCCCTAGGTGCCAGATCAGACGCAGCCCGTAGGCTGTGTTCTGACCTCTGTTCAGCACAAACGTCATCGGTCAGGTCTGCACCCGACAACATGTGACCACAGCCCAGGGTTTCTAGGAACTACACGTGTTTATAATGTGATGATATTTTGAGGTGGAGATGCTAGAACGACCTGTACTATGCACATGGGAAAACTGCGGAGGCCCTGACAGCACATGCTGCTCAGAGTCACATCACTGGTGAGGAGCGCAAGCCAGCTCTGAACCAAGCTCTGGGTCCTCAAAGCCATGGCCGCGGCTGCACACAGGTTGTCCTGAAACTGTGACATGGTCAGTGTTAGTGTAACTGGGCGTGGACTTGTTTAGTGAGGTAGGGTGAGCAATCCCTAACCCAGAGGGAATTTGGGAAGTTTTTGTATGAGGAAGATGTTCACAGAGGAGACCCCAGTCTGTGATCTCACTTCCTGGTCATAAAGCTTAAAAGAACTTGGAACCCTGGTAACCAGGCAACCACATCATAATGAAGCCCTTTCCCAGCTCACTGTGATGGAGATGCTGGAAATAGTACCATGTTTCCATGCTGCGGCCTAGCGGCCTCAGGCACTGGCCTCAGGAAAGCCGAAATGGTGAAACTTTACCCATGTTTTAGACTCTGATTTAGGTCTCACACAACATTCTTCAGGCCATTGTTTCAGAGGTCAATAATATAACACAGGAAGGCCAAGGGCAGACCAGGCCAGGTTAGAGAATCACGCTGATCTCACACTGACTGTCGTCCACCCTCTCATTGTTTGTGTGTGTGTGTGTGCGTGCGTGTGTGTGTGTGTGTGCGTGTGTGTGTGTGTGTGTGTGTGTGTGTGTGTGTGTTTATGTGAGTGTTGGTGGAGAGGGGGAGGATGGTAGAGGGTTTGCTCAGTCTTCTTTTTCAAGGTCCCTCAGTTGTAAGAATAGACTGTTTATTAGAGAATTTTCTTCTTTCTGGGGGTAGGCCTCTATTGCTCTGAAATTGCTTCTTAGGACTGCTTTCGCTGTGTGCATACATTTGGGAACATTGTGTTGTCACTTACTTTAGCCTCAAGGTATTTTTTCATTTCTTCCTTGATGACATTGCTGATCCATTGAGTAGCATGTTGCTTAGATCCCATGCCTCTGTGTGTTTTCCCATTATTTTCTTGCATTTGATTTCTAGTTAGATACCAGAGAAGATGCTTGGTACCATTTCAGTCTTCTTGTATCTATGGAGATATGTTTCACGGTCAAACATGTGACCTATTGTGGAAAATGTCCCGTGTGCCCTTGAAGGGAATGTATATTGTTCGGATAAGGGGTGAGATGGTCTACAAATATCAATTTAAGTTCTTTAATTCCATTGTTTCTTGGTTGATTTTCTGTCTGGATGATGTACTTGCATGTCATCATCCCCTACTATGACTCTCAATGTCTTCATTTATGACTCACCATGTTTGCTTTCAGTGTTAGTAGGTCCTACTTGTGCCATGTATATGATTAGAAGAGTCTAATCCTCTTGTTGGATTGATGGTTTTATCAATATGACATGTACTTTTTGTCACTTGTTATAGCTTTTGTTTTAAAGTCTATGTTATCTGAGTATTGTTCCCCAGCTTTTCATTTCCCCATTTCCATTGGTAAAACGTATCTTTTTCCATCCCTTCACTTTAAGTCTCTGTGTGTCTTTCGATATGGAGTGACATTTGTGGGAAGCATATGTATTATTTTTTTGGTGTCTTTTATCCATTCTGCGACACCAGTTTTTTTTCTAGGTGACGCAACTTTCAATTATTATTTTGATGATGAAACGCTCAATGAGAGGATTTGTTTCATGGTCCTGATAAAATGAGAGGCCAACAGGTGCTAAGGCTGCCTTGGAAGTAGGATGGGACACTGTCAGGGCATGAAGGTCCGCAGGCCATTCTGCTGGTTGGAAGGAACACGGCCCCCATTTCCATTTGAGCAGGTCGCATGCAATGTATGACCCTGCCTGACAGACAGTTGGACCTGAAGTTTGAAAGTCAGCATAGCCCGGTGTCCCCAGACTCTCTAGGCAATGGGAAACGTATTTATGATGGTCTAGTAAGCAAGGCCACAGGACCCTAGCCTCAACTGTTAGGAAAAAAAGACCCCACCTGAATGCAAATTATCGGTCCCAGACACATTGTTGGAGAGGAGGTAATCGGCCCGCCACCTAGCTTGAGTGGAATAATGCGGCCCTAGCCCTTTCTGTGTGAGAAAGGAGAAACAGCTTGAGTGGGTTGTCAGGAAGCCAGAACATCCTGACAGAGGGTGGAGACCTTGGCCACCCATCAGCAGTGTGCATATCACAAGTTTCCCTGCCAAAGGCGGGAGACCGATGCCCCAGAGCTCATGCAAGTGGGACAACATGGACACTAGGCACTACTGGCAAAAGGATGGTGATTTGCCACCCGCTCCCTAGGTGCCAGACAGTGAGTGGCACTTGAGACTCCTGGCCCTTCTTGCAGAGGGAGTGAACCCAGGACCCTGTTTGTTGTGCACAACGCCTCAAACCGGTGGCTTTCTTGGAAGAGGAAGTATCCCGCCCATGAAAGCTATGGTTACAAGGGCCTCCTGATAGAAAAGTTTACCCAGGCCTTCAGCTTGCCCAACAGCTCGCCAGGGACCCAAGACCCTCTTGGTTGAGGAATGGTCCACCATGCCTACCAGACATAAAAGGGAAAGAAGACCCTAGTTCATTTAGGGTGACCAAGTTGTCCCATTCCCCACCTAATGCAGAAGGGAAGGGAGACCTAAACCAGCCCCTATGAATGGATCAATGAGGCTCTGTGCCCCGGCAATAGCACAACACCTACAACCTCTTCTGGTACAAATAAACCTGGCCTAGGTCTCGCCACAGGAGAGGGGGTCTCCAACTTCCCCTGACACATCAAATCCTCTGAACAATTGAGGTAAGAGCCAATAAAAGAAGGCCACTGAAGGGGCAACAGAGTGAGACACACAGGGAGTGAGAGAGACCCGCAGACAAAATGACAGAAGGAGAAACAGGGAGAAGGAATGGGAGGGGGAGCATAGCATCCAAGACCCAGAGCTTGACAGCCATGGGATGGCCGCTCACCCTGGGAAACACTCTGAGACAGTCACACCGAGGCTGTGTTGAGGTGGAAGCTTACACATTGGAGTGTGGTCGTGCCGGGGACTGGTGTCCTGTGAGGAGACGGTGCCCTGTCGGTGGCAATCACGGTGGTGACTAAGTGCATGCCGCCAGGGTCCCAGCAGTGCGATGGTGCTCGGAGCCTCACCCAGATTTCCTCCTTGGGGCGACAAGTTGTAGTAGCAGGTACTCTCTGTGCGTGGGTCACTTGCCTCTGAGCTTTTCCCATAGAGGTCTTCTTTCCTGCAGTCAGAGGCCTCACACGACTCACAGGGGTGTTGGTGTTTTTCTCCATAGTTGAGTCTGCTGTTTTGGTCCGGCTCTTTTCCCCTGTGTGATGGGAGTCCTAGGTAGGATGGAGGATTACCGTGCATTGGGGGAGATTGCGAACGAGGGGCACAGCAGCGAAGACAGGGGCCTTCGTTAGGGTGGGTCATGTGATACATCCCTTGGTCCTTGGTCCAGCAACAGACAGCGTGGGTGACTCAATGCACACTTGCAGGGAGACAGACGGTTTTCCTTGAGTCCTTGGTCTGCGGTGCCAAGGACGTGCATTGCCCTGAGTGGAGAAAGCCGCCGTGAGGTGTATTGTGATCAGTAAGAATGGGGGATTGTGATCAGGAAACTAGGGGAATTGTGATCAGGAAGCCAGAGGAATTGTGATCAGGAAGCAAAGGGCATTGTGATCAGTAGGCAAGGGGTATTGTGATCAGGTACCGTGATGTGTAAGACGGGGCATTCTGATAGGCAAACAGGGGGCAATGTGATCAGGAAGAAAGGGGCAGTGGGATCAGCAAGCAGGGAGAATTTTAATCACTAATCAGGGGGTATTGTGATCACAAACAAGGGTCATTATGATCAAGAGCAAGGGGCATTGTGATCACAACGTATGGGGCATTGTGATCACTAAGAATGGGGATTGTGATGAGCAAGCAAGGGGAATTGTAATCATGAAGCAAAGGGCATTGTAATCATTAGGCAAGGGGTATTGTGATCAGGTAACTAGGAGTAGTTTGATGTGTAAACAGGGGGCAATGTGAAAAAGAAAAAAGGGGCATTTTGACCAGTTACCAGGGAGCATTGTATCACTAATTAGGTGGTATTGTGATCACTAACAGCGGTCATTATGATTAAGAACAAAGGGCATTGTAATCACAGAGCAATGGGCATTGTGATCAGTAACAGGGAGCATTGTGATCACTAAGGATGGGGGATAGTGATCAGGAAGCAAGGGGAATGGTGATCAAGAAGCAAAGGGCCTTGTGATCAGTAGGCAAGGGGTATTGGGATCAGGTACCGTGATGTGAAAAGACGGGGAATTCTGATAAGCAAGCAGGGGGCAATGTGATCAGGAAGAAAGTGTAATTGTGATCACTCGCAGGGAGCATTTTATTCACTAATCAGGGGGTATTGTGATCAGAAACAGGGGTCATTATGATTGAGAAGAAGCGGCATTCTGACCAGTATACAAGGGGCATTGTGATCACAAAGCAGGGGTCATTGTGATCGCTAACTGGGGTATTGTGATCAGAAAAGATGGGGGATTGTGATCAGGACGCAAGGGGAATTGTGATCAGGAAGCAAGAGGTATTGTGATCAGGAAGCAAAGGGCATTGTGATCAGTAGGAAAGGGGTATTATGATCGGTGAACAAGGGGCAATGTGATCACAAAGCAGTGGGCATTGCGATCAGTAATGCGGGCATTGTGATCACTAACGATGGGGGAATGTGATCAGGAAGCAAAGGGCATTGTTATCAGTATGCAAGAGGTATTGTTTACAGTGAAAAAGGGGTACTGTGATGTGTAAATAGGGGGTATTCTGATAAGTAATCAGGGGCATTTTGATCAGGAAGAAAGGGGCATTGTGATCAGTAATGGGGATATGGTGATCAGGAAGAATGGGAAATTGTGATCAGGAAGCAAGGGGAATTGTGATCAGGACGCAAGAGTTATTGTGATCAGGAAGCAAAGGGCATTGTGAGCAGTAGGCAAGGGGTATTGTGATCAAAGAACAAGGGGTACTGTGATGTGTAAACAGGGGGCATTCTGATAAGTAAGCAGGGGCATTGTGATCAGGAGAAAAGGGGCATTTTGACCATTAAGCAGGGAGCATTGTAATTACTCTTCAGGGTTCATTGTGACCACAAACAAGGGTCATTATGATCAAGAACAAGTAGCAATGTGATCAGTAAAGAAGGGGTATTGTGATCACAAAGCAGGGGGCATTGTGATCAGGAAAAAAGAGGCATTTTGAGCAGAAAGCAGGGAGCATTGTAATCACTAATGAAGGGGTTTGTGATCACAACAAGTGTCATTATGATCAAGAGCAAGTGGCATTGTGATCACAAAGCAGGGGGCATTGTGATCAGTAAGGATGGGGAATTGTGAACAGGAAATAGCGGAATTGTGATCACGAAGCAAGAGGTATTGTGATCAGGAAGTAAAGGGCATTGTGATCAATACGAAAGGGTATTGTGATCAACGAAGAACGCGTACTGCATGGGTAAACAGGGGGCAATGTGATCAGGAAGAAAGGGACATTGTGAGTAGTAAGCAGGGAGCATTGTAATCATTCATCAGGGGGTATTGTGATCAGAAACAGGGTTCATTATGATCAAGAACAAGCGGCATTGTGATCAGTAAAGAAGGGTCATTGTGATCACAAAGCAGGGGCATTGTGATCAGTAACAGGGGTATTGTGATCAGGAAGCAAGGGTAATTGAGATCAGGAAGCAATAGTTATTGTTTTCAGGAAGCAAAGGGCATTGTGATCAGTAGGCAAGGGGAATTTTGATCAGTAAGCTGAGGTAATGTGATCAGGAAGCTAAGGGCATTGTGATCACTTGGGAAGGGATATTGTTATCAGTCAACAAGGGGTACTGTGATGTGTAAACAGGGGGCATTCTGAAAAGTCACCAGGCGCATTGTGATCAGAAAGAAAGGGGCATTTTGACCAGTTACCAGGGAGCATTGTAATCACTAATTAGGTGGTATTTTGATCACAAACAGAGGTCATTATGATTAAGAACAAGGGGCATTGTAATCAGAAAGCAAGGGGCATTGTGATCAGTAACAGTGGGTGTTGTGAACAGTAAGGATGGGGGATTGTGATCAGGAAGTAAGGGGAATTGAGATCAGGAAGCAAGAGGTATTGTGCTCAGGAGCAAAAGGCATTGTGTTCAGTAGGCAAGGGGTATTGTGATGTGTAAACAGGGGACATTCTGAAAAGTAAGCAGGGGTCATTGTGATCATTAAAAGGGGGAATTTTGATCAGGAATAAAGGGGCATTTTGACCAGTAAGCAGGGAGCATTGTAATCACTAATTGGGTGGTATTGTGATCACAAACATGGGCCATTATGATTCAGAACAAGGGGCATTGTGATCACAAAGCAGGGGGCATTGTCATCAGTAACAGGGGGCATTGTGATCACTAAGGATGGCGGATTGTGATCAGGAAGCACGGGGAATTTTGATCAGGAAGCAAAGGGCATTGTGACCAGTAGGCAAGGCGTATTGCGATCAGGGAACAAGGGGTAACGTGATGTGTAAAGATGGGGCATTCTGATAAGCATGCAGGGGGCAATGTGATCAGGAAGAAAGGTGAATTGTGATCAGGAAGCAAGGGGAATTTTGATCAGGAAGCAAGAGTTATCGTGATCAGGAAGCAAAGGGCATTGTGAGCAGTAGGCAAGGGGTATTGTGATCAGAGAACAAGGGGTACTGTGATGTGTAAACAGGGGGCATTCTGATAAGTAAGCAGGGGCATTGTGATCAGGAGAAAAGGGGAATTTTGACCATTAAGCAGGGAGCATTGTAATTACTATTCAGGGTGCATTGTGACTACAAACAAGGGTCATTATGATCAAGAGCAAGGGGCATTGTGATCACAAAGCAGGGGGCATTGTGATCAGTAATGATGGGGAATTGTGATCAGGAAGTAAGGGGATTTGTGATCAGGAAGCAAGAGGGATTGTGATCAGGAAGCAATGGGCATTGTGATCAGTTGGCAAGGGGTATTGTGATCAGTGAACAAGGGGTACTGTGATGTGTAAACAGGGGGCATTCTGAAAAGTAAGCAGTGGGCATTGTGATCAGTAAAAGGGGGCATTGTGATCAGGAACAAAGGGGCATTTTGACCAGTAAGCAGGGAGCATTAAAATCACTAATTTGTGGGGATTGTGATCAAAAACAGGGGTCATTATGATTAAGAACAAGGGGCATTGTGATCACAAAGCAGGGGCATTGTGATCAGTAACAGGGAGCATAGTGATCCTTAAGGATGGGGGATTGTGATGATGAAGCAAAGGGCATTGGCATCAGTAGGCAAGGGGTATTGTGATCGGTGAATAAGGGGTACTGTGGTCTGTAAACAGGGGATATTCTGAAAAGTATGCAGGAGGCATTGTGATCAGAAAAGGGGGCAATGTGATCAGGAACAAATGGGCATTTTGACCAGTAAGCAGGGAGCATTGTAATCAGTAATCAGGGGGAATGGTGATCATAAACAGGGGTCATTATGATCAAGTACAAGCGACATTGTGATCAGTAAAGACGGGGCATTGTGTCACAATGCAGGGGCATTGTTATCATTAACGGGGGTATTGTGATCAGTAAGGATGGGGGATTGTGATCAGGAAATAAGGGGGATTGTGATCAGGAAGCAAGAGACATTGTGATCAGGAACCAAAGGGCATTGTGACCAGGAAGCACGGAATATTGTAATCACTAAACATGAGGTATTGTGATCAGAAACAGGGGTCATTATGATCAAGAACAAGCGGCATTGTGATCAGTAAAGAAGGGGCATTGAGATCACAAAGCAGGGGGCATTGTGATCAGTAAAAGGGGGCAGTGTGATCCGCAACAAAGGGGCATTTTGACCAGTAAGCAGGGAGCATTGTAATCACTAATCAGAGGGTATCGTGACCACAAACAAGGGTCATTATTATCAAGAGCAAGGGGCATTGCGATCAGGAAGAATGGGGGATTGTGATCAGGAAGTAGGGGAATTGTGATCAGGAAGCAAGAGGTATTGTGATCAGGAATCAAAGGGCATTGTGATCAGTAGGCAAGGGGTATTTTGATCAGTGAACAACGCGTACTGTGATGTGTAAACAGGGGCAATGTGATCAGGAAGAAAGGGCCATTGTGATCAGTAAGCAGGGAGCATTTTAATCACTCATCAGGGGTATTGTTATCAGAAACAGTGGTCATTATGATTAAGAACAAGGGGCATTGTGATCACAAAGCAGGGGGTATTGTGATCAGTAACACGGGGCATTGTGATCACTAAAGATGGGGGATTGTGATCAGGAAGCAAGGGGAATTGTGATCATGAAGCAAGAGGCATTGCGATCAGGAAGCAAAGGGCATTGTGAGAATTAGACAAGGGGTATTGTGATCAGCGAACAAGGGGTACTGTGATGTGTAACAGGGGGCATTCTGAAAAGTAAGTAGGGGGCATTGTGGTCAGTAAAAGGGGGCATTTTGATCAGGAAGAATGGGGCATTGTGATCAGTAAGCAGGGAGCATTCTAATCACTAATCAGGGGGTATTGTGAACAGAAACAAGGGGCATTATGGTAAAGAACAAGGGGCATTGTGATCACAAAGCGGGGGACATTGTCATCAGTAACAGGGGGCATTGTGATCACTAAGGATGGGAGATTGTTATCAGGAAGCAAGGGGAATTTTGATCAAGAAGCAAAGGGCATTGTGACCAGAAGGCAAGGCGTATTGCGATCAGGGAACAATGGGTAACGTGATGTGTAAAGACAGGGCATTCTGATAAGCATGCAGGGGGCAATGTGATCAGGAAGAAAGGTGAATTGTAATCAGGAACAAGGGGAATTGTGATCAGGAAGCAAAGGGCATTGTGAGCAGTAGGCAAAGGGTTTTGTGATCGGTGAACAAGGGGTACTGTGACGTGTAAACAGGGGATATTCTGAAAACTAAGCAGGCAGCATTGTGATCAGTAAAAGGGGGCACTGTGATCAGGAACAAACTGGCATTTTGACCAGTAAGCCGGGAGCATTGTAATCACTAATCAGGGGGTATTGTGATCAGAAACAGGGGTCATTATGATCAAGTACAAGCGACATTGTGATCAGTAAAGACGGGGCATTGTGATCACAATGCAGGGGCATTGTTATCATTAACGGGGGTACTGTGATCAGTAAGGATGGGGGATTGTGATCAGGAAATAAGGGGAATTGTGATCAGGAAGCAAGAGGCATTGTGATCAGGAACCAAAGGGCATTGTGAGCAGTAAGCAAGGGGTATTGTGATCAGAGAATAAGGGGTACTGTGATGTGTAAAAAGGGGGCATTCTGATAAGTAAGCGGGGGCATTGTGATCAGGAGAAAAGGGGCATTTTGACCACTAAGCAGGGAGCATTGTAATTACTATTCAGGGTGCATTGTGACCACAAACAAGGGTCATCATGATCAAGAGCAAGGGGCATTTTGATCACAAAGCAGGGGGCATTGTGATCAGTAAAGATGGGGAATTCTGATCAGGAAGTAAGGGGATTTGTGATCAGGAAGCAAGAGGGATTGTGATCAGGAGCAAGTGGCATTGTGATCAGTGAACAACGGGTACTGTGATGTGTAAACAGAGTGCATTCTGAAAAGTAAGCAGGGGGCGTTGTTATCAGGAAGAAAGGGTCATTGTGATCAGTAAGCAGGGAGCATTGTAATCACTAATCAGTGGTATTGTGATCACAAAGCAGGGGGCAATTTGATCAGTAAAGATGGGGAATTGTGATCAAGAAGCAAGGGGAATTGTGATCAGGAAGCAAGAGGGATTGTGATCAGGAAGCAAAGGCATTGTGATCAGTAGGCAAGGGGTATTGTGATCAGTGAACAAGGGGTACTGTGATGTGTAAACAGGGGGCATTCTGAAAAGTAAGCAGTGGGCATTGTGATCAGGAAAAAAGGGGCATTGTGATCAGTAACTGAGTTATTGTGATCAATAAGAATGTGGAGTTGTGATCAGGAAACAAAGGACATTGTTATCAGTAGGCAAGGGGTATAGTGATAGGTCAACAAGGGGTACTGTGATGTGTAAACTGGGGGCATTCTGATAAGTAAGCAGGGGTCATTGTGATCAGGAAGAAAGGGGCATTGTGATCAGTATGCAGGGAGCATTGTAATCACTAGTCGGTGTATTGTGATCACAAACAAGGGTCATTATGATCAAGAGCAAGGGGCTTTGTGATCACAAAGCAGGGGGCATTGTGCTCAGTTAGGATGTGGAATTGTGATCAGGAAGTAGGGTAATTGTGATCAGGAAGCAAGAGGTATTGTGATCAGTAGGCAAAGGGTATTGTGATCGGTGAACAAGGGGTACTGTGACGTGTAAACAGGGGATATTCTGAAAACTAAGCAGGCAGCATTGTGATCAGTAAAAGGGGGCACTGTGATCAGGAACAAACTGGCATTTTGAACAGTAAGCCGGGAGCATTGTAATCACTAATCAGGGGGTATTGTGATCAGAAACAGGGGTTACTATGATCAAGAACAAGTGGCATTGTGATCAGTAAAGAACGGGCATTGTGATCACAAAGCAGGCGCTTTGTGATCATTAACGGGGGTATTGTGATCAGGAAGGAAGGGGAATTGTGATCAGGAAGCCAGAGGTATTGTGATCAGGAAGCAAATGGCATTGTGATCAGTTGGCAAGGGTTATTGTGATCAGTGAACAAGGGGTACTGTGATGTGTAAACAGGGGGCATTCTGAAAAGTAAGCAGTGCGCATTGTGATCAGTAAAAGGGGGCATTGTGATCAGGAACAAAGGGGCATTTTGACCAGTAAGCAGGGAGCATTAGAATCACTAATTTGGGGGGATTGTGATAAAAAACAGGGGTCATTATGATTAAGAACAAGGGGCATTGTGATCTCAAAGCAGGGGCATTGTGATCAGTAACAGGGGGCATAGTGATCCTTAATGATGGGGGATTGTGATGAGGAAGCAAAGGGCATTGGCATCAGTAGGCAAGGGGTATTGTGATCGGTGAATAAGGGGTACTGTGGTCTGTAAACAGGGGATATTCTGAAAAGTATGCAGGATGCATTGTGATCAGAAAAGGGGGCAATGTGATCAGGAACAAATGGGCATTTTGACCAGTAAGCAGGGAGCATTGTAATCAGTAATCAGGGGGAATGGTGATCATAAACAGGGGTCATTATGATCAAGTACAAGCGACATTGTGATCAGTAAAGACGGGGCATTGTGTCACTATGCAGGGGCATTGTTATCATTAACGGGGGTATTGTGATCAGTAAGGATGGGGGATTGTGATCAGGAAATAAGGGGGATTGTGATCAGGAAGCAAGAGACATTCTGATCAGGAACCAAAGGGCATTGTGACCAGGAAGCACGGAATATTGTAATCACTAAACATGAGGTATTGTGATCAGAAACAGGGGTCATTATGATCAAGAACAAGCGGCATTGTGATCAGTAAAGAAGGGGCATTGAGATCACAAAGCAGGGGGCATTGTGATCAGTAAAAGGGGGCAGTGTGATCCACAACAAAGGGGCATTTTGACCAGTAAGCAGGGAGCATTGTAATCACTAATCAGAGGGTATCGTGACCACAAACAAGGGTCATTATTATCAAGAGCAAGGGGCATTGCGATCAGGAAGAATGGGGGATTGTGATCAGGAAGTAGGGGAATTGTGATCAGGAAGCAAGAGGTATTGTGATCAGGAATCAAAGGGCATTGTGATCAGTAGGCAAGGGGTATTTTGATCAGTGAACAACGCGTACTGTGATGTGTAAACAGGGGCAATGTGATCAGGAAGAAAGGGCCATTGTGATCAGTAAGCAGGGAGCATTTTAATCACTCATCAGGGGTATTGTTATCAGAAACAGTGGTCATTATGATTAAGAACAAGGGGCATTGTGATCACAAAGCAGGGGGTATTGTGATCAGTAACACGGGGCATTGTGATCACTAAGATGGGGGATTGTGATCAGGAAGCAAGGGGAATTGTGATCAGGAAGCAAGAGGCATTGTGATCAGGAAGCAAAGGGCATTGTGAGAAGTAGGCAAGGGGTATTGTGATCAGTGAACAAGGGGTACTGTGATGTGTAACAGGGGGCATTCTGAAAAGTAAGCAGGGGGCATTGTGGTCAGTAAAAGGGGGCATTTTGATCAGGAAGAATGGGGCATTGTGATCAGTAAGCAGGGAGCATTCTAATCACTAATCAGGGGTATTGTGATCAGAAACAAGGGGCATTATGTCAAGAACAAGGGGCATTGTGATCAAAAAACAAGGGGCATGGTGATCACAAAGCAGGGGTCACTGTGATCAGTAACGGGGTATTGTGATCAGTAAGAATGGGGGATTTTGATCAAGAAGTAAGGGGAATTGTGATCAGGAAGCAAGAGTCATTGTGATTAGGAAGCAAAGAGCATTGTGAGCAGTAGGCAAGGGGTATTGTGATAATTGATCAAGGGTACTGTGATGTGTAAACAGGGGGCATTCTGATAAGTAAGCAGGGGCATTGTGATCAGGAAGAAAGCGGCGTTGTGATCAGTAAGCAAGGAATATTGTAATCACTATACAGGAGCTATTGTGATCAGAAACAGGGGTCATTATGATCAAGAACAAGCGGCAATGTGATCAGTAAAGAAGGGGTATTGTGATCACAAAGCAGGGGGCATTGTGATCAGGAAAAAAGGGGCATTTTGAGCAGAAAGCAGGGAGCATTGTAATCACTAATGAAGGGGTTTGTGATCACAACAAGTGTCATTATGATCAAGAGCAAGTGGCATTGTGATCACAAAGCAGGTGGCATTGTGATCAGTAAGGATGGGGAATTGTGAAGAGGAAATAGCGGAATTGTGATCAGGAAGCAAGAGGTATTGTGATCAGGAAGTAAAGGGCATTGTCATCAATACGCAAGGGTATTGTGATCAACGAAGAACGCGTACTGCATGTGTAAACAGGGGGCAATGTGATCAGGAAGAAAGGGACATTGTGAGTACTAAGCAGGGAGCATTGTAATCATTCATCAGGGGGTATTGTGATCAGAAACAGGGTTCATTATGATCAAGAACAAGCGGCATTGTGATCAGTAAAGAAGGGTCATTGTGATCACAAAGCAGGGGCATTGTGATCAGTAACAGGGGTATTGTGATCAGGAAGCAAGGGTAATTGTGATCAGGAAGCAATAGTTATTGTTTTCAGGAAGCAAAGGGCATTGTGATCAGTAGGCAAGGGGAATTTTGATCAGGAAGCTGAGGTAATGTGATCAGGAAGCTAAGGGCATTGTGATCACTTGGGAAGGGATATTGTGATCAGTCAACAAGGGGTACTGTGATGTGTAAACAGGGGGCATTCTGAAAAGTCACCAGGCGCATTGTGATCAGAAAGAAAGGGGCATTTTGACCAGTTACCAGGGAGCATTGTAATCACTAATTAGGTGGTATTTTAATCACAAACAGAGGTCATTATGATTAAGAACAAGGGGCATTGTAATCAGAAAGCAAGGGGCATTGTGATCAGTAACAGTGGGTGTTGTGAACAGTAAGGATGGGGGATTGTGATCAGGAAGTAAGGGGAATTGAGATCAGGAAGCAAGAGGTATTGTGCTCAGGAGCAAAAGGCATTGTGTTCAGTAGGCAAGGGGTATTGTGATGTGTAAACAGGGGACATTCTGAAAAGTAAGCAGGGGTCATTGTGATCATTAAAAGGGGGAATTTTGATCAGGAATAAAGGGGCATTTTGACCAGTAAGCAGGGAGCATTGTAATCACTAATTGGGTGGTATTGTGATCACAAACATGGGCCATTATGATTCAGAACAAGGGGCATTGTGATCACAAAGCAGGGGGCATTGTCATCAGTAACAGGGGGCATTGTGATCACTAAGGATGGGGGATTGTGATCAGGAAGCAAGGGGAATTTTGATCAGGAAGCAAAGGGCATTGTGACCAGTAGTCAAGGCGTATTGCGATCAGGGACAAGGGGTAACATGATGTGTAAAGATGGGGCATTCTGATAAGCATGCAGGGGGCAATGTGATCAGGAAGAAAGGTGAATTGTGATCAGGAAGCAAGGGGAATTTTGATCAGGAAGCAAGAGTTATCGTGATCAGGAAGCAAAGGGCATTGTGAGCAGTAGGCAAGGGGTATTGTGATCAGAGAACAAGGGGTACTGTGATGTGTAAACAGGGGGCATTCTGATAAGTAAGCAGGGGCATTGTGATCAGGAGAAAAGGGGAATTTTGACCATTAAGCAGGGAGCATTGTAATTACTATTCAGGGTGCATTGTGACTACAAACAAGGGTCATTATGATCAAGAGCAAGGGGCATTGTGATCACAAAGCAGGGGGCATTGTGATCAGCAATGATGGGGAATTGTGATCAGGAAGTAAGGGGATTTGTGATCACGAAGCAAGAGGGATTGTGATCAGGAAGCAAGGGGCATTGTGATCAGTAGGCAAGGGGTATTGTGATCAGTGAACAACGGGTACTGTGATGTGTAAACAGGGTGCATTCCGAAAAGTAAGCAGGGGGTGTTGTGATCAGGAAGATAGGGTCATTGTGATCAGTAAGCATGGAGCATTGTAATCACCAATCAGGGGTATTGTGATCAGAAACAGGGGTCTTCGTGATCAAGAGCAAGGGGCACTGTGATCACAATGCAGAGGGAATTGTGATCAGTAAAGATGGGAGATTGTGATCAGGAAGCAAGGGGAATTGTGATCAGGAAGCAAGAGGGATTGCGATCAGGAAGAAAAGGCATTGTGACCAGTAGGCAAGGGGTATTGTGATCAGTGAACAAGGGGTAATGTGATGTGTAAACAGGGGGCATTCTGAAAAGTAAGCAGTGGGCATTGTGATCAGGAAAAAAGGGGCATTGTGATCAGTAACTGGGTTATTGTGATCAATAAGAATGTGAAGTTGTGATCAGGAAACAAAGGACATTGTGATCAGTAGGCAAGGGGTATAGTGATAGGTGAACAAGGGGTACTGTGATTTGTAAACTGGGGGCATTCTGATAAGTAAGCAGGGGTCATTGTGATCAGGAAGAAAGGGGCATTGTGATCAGTATGCAGGGAGCATTGTAATCACTAATCGGGGTATTGTGATCACAAACAAGGGTCATTATGATCAAGAGCAAGGGGCTTTATGATCACAAAGCAGGGGGCATTGTGCTCAGTTAGGATGTGGAATTGTGGTCAGGAAGTAGGGGAATTGTGATCAGGAAGCAAGAGGTATTGTGATATGGAAGCAAAGGGCATTGTGATCAGTAGGCATGGGGTATTGTAATCAGTGAACAATGGGTACTGTGATATGTAAACAGGGGGCATTGTGACCAGGAAGAAATGCCATCGTGATCAATTAGCAGGGATCACTTTAATCACTCATAAGGTGGTATTATGATCAGAAACAGTGGTCATTATGATTAAGAACAAGGGGCATTGTGATCACAAAGCAGGGGGCATTTTCATCAGTAACAGGGGGCATTGTGATCACTAAGCATGAGGGATTGTGATCAGTAAGCCAGGGTAATTGTGATAAGGAAGCAAAGGGCATTGTGATCAGTAGGCAAGGGGTATTGTGATCAGTGAACAACGGGTACTGTGATGTGTAAACAGGGGGCATTCTGATAACTAAGCAGGGGGCATTGTGGTAAGGAAGAAAAGGGCATTGTGATCAGTATGCAGGGAGCATAGTAATCACTAAGGGTGAGGGAATGTGATTAGGAAGCAAGGAGAATTGTGATCATGAAGCAAAGGGCATTGTGATCAATAGGCAAAGGGTATTGTGATCGGTGAAGAAGGGGTACTGTGACGTGTAAACAGGGGATATTCTGAAAAATTAGCAGGCAGCATTGTGATCAGTAAAAGGGGGCACTGTGATCAGGAACAAACTGGCATTTTGAACAGTAAGCCGGGAGCATTGTAATCACTAATCAGGGGTATTGTGATCAGGAAGGAAGGGGAATTGTGATCAGAAAGCCAGAGGTATTGTGATCAGGAAGCAAAGGGCATTGTGATCAGTTGGCAAGGGGTATTGTGATCAGTGAACAAGGGGTACTGTGATGTGTAAACAGGGGGCATTCTGAAAAGTAAGCAGTGGGCATTGTAATCAGTAAAAGGGGGCATTGTGATCAGGAACAAAGGGGCATTTTGACCAGTAAGCAGGGAGCATTATAATCACTAATTTGGGGGGATTGTGATCAAAAACAGGGGTCATTATGATTAAGAACAAGGGGCATTGTGATCACAAAGCAGGGGCATTGATATCAGTAACACGGGGCATAGTGATCCTTAAGGATCGGGGATTGTGATGAGGAAGCAAAGGGCATTGGCATCAGTAGGCAAGGGGTATTGTGATCGGTGAATAAGGGGTACTGTGGTCTGTAAACAGGGGATATTCTGAAAAGTATGCAGGATGCATTGTGATCAGAAAAGGGGGCATTGTGATCAGGAACAAATGGGCATTTTGACCAGTAAGCAGGGAGCATTGTAATCACTACTCAGGGGGAATTGTGATCAGAAACAGGGGTCATTATGATCAAGTACAAGCGACATTGTGATCAGTAAAGACGGGGCATTGTGATCACAATGCAGGGGCCTTGTTATCATTAACGTGGGTATTGTGATCAGTAAGGATGGGGGATTGTGATCAGGAAATAAGGGAATTGTGATCAGGAAGCAAGAGGCATTGTGATCAGGAACCAAAGGGCATTGTGAGCAGTAAGCACGGAATATTGTAATCACTAAACATGAGGTATTGTGATCAGAAACAGGGGTCATTATGATCAAGAACAAGCGGCATTGTGATCAGTAAAGAAGGGGCATTGTGATCACAAAGCAGCGGGCATTGTGATCAGTAAAAGGGGGCAGTGTGATCGGGAAGAAAGGGGCATTTTGACCAGTAAGCAGGGAGCATTGTAATCACTAATCAGAGGGTATCGTGACCACAAACAAGGGTCATTATTATCAAGAGAAAGGGGCACTGCGATCAGGAAGAATGGGGGATTGTGATCAGGAACCCAGGGAATTGTGATCAGGAAGCAAGATATATTCTGATCAGGAAGCAAAGGGCATTGTGATCATTAGGCAAGGGCTATCGTGATCAGTGAACAAGAGGTATGTGATGTGTAAACAGGGCATATTCTGAAAATTAAGCAGGGGACATGAGATCAGTATCGGGGGTATTGTGATCAGTAAGGATGGGGGATTGTGATCAGGACGCAAGGGCAATTGTGATCAGGAAGCCACAGTTATTGTGATCAGGAAACAAAGGGCATTGTGATCAGTAGGCAAGGGGTATTTTGATCAGTGAACAATGCGTACTGTGATGAGTAAACAGGGGGCAATGTGATCAGGAAGAAAGGGCCATTGTGATCAGTAAGCAGGGAGCATTTTAATCACTCATCAGGGGGTATTGTTATCAGAAACAGTGGTCATTATGATTAAGAACAAGGGGCATTGTGATCACAAGCAGGGGGTATTGTGATCAGTAACACGGGGCATTGTGATCACTAAAGATGGGGGATTGTGATCAGGAAGCAAGGGGAATTGTTATCAGGAAGCAAGAGGCATTGTGATCAGGAAGCAAAGGGCATTGTGAGAAGTAGGCAATGGGTATTGTGATCAGCGAACAAGGGGTACTGTGATGTGTAAACAGGGGGCATTCTGAAAAGTCACCAGGCGCATTGTGATCAGAAAGAAAGGGGCATTTTGACCAGTTACCAGGGAGCATTGTAATCACTAATTAGGTGGTATTTTGATCACAAACAGGGGTCATTATGATTAAGAACAAGGGGCATTGTAATCACAAAGCAAGGGGCATTGTGATCAGTAACAGGGGGTATTGTGAACAGTAAGGATGGGGAATTGTGATCAGGAAGTAACGGGAATGGAGATCAGGAAGCAAGAGGTATTGTGCTCAGGAGCAAAAGGCATTGTGTTCAGTAGGCAAGGGGTATTGTGATCAGAGAATAAGGGGTACTGTGATGTGTAAACAGGGGGCATTCTGATAAGTAAGCAGGGGCATTGTGATCAGGAGAAAAGGGGCATTTTGACCATTAAGCAGGGAGCATTGTAATTACTATTCAGGGTGCATTGTGACCACAAACAAGGGTCATTATGATCAAGAGCAAGGGGCTTTGTGATCACAAAGCAGGGGGCATTGTGATCAGTAAAGATGGGGAATTTTGATCAGGAAGTAAGGGGATTTGTGATCAGGAAGCAAGAGGGATTGTGATCAGGAAGCAAGGGGCATTGTGATCAGTAGGCAAGGGGTATTGTGATCAGTGAACAACGGGTACTGTGATGTGTAAACAGGGTGCATTCTGAAAAGTAAGCAGGGGGCGTTGTGATCAGGAAGAAAGGGTCATTGTGATCAGTAAGCAGGCAGCATTTTAATCACTAATCAGGGGTATTGTGATCAGAAACAGGGGTCTTCATGATCAAGAGCAATGGGCACTGTGATCACAATGCAGTGGGCATTGTGATCAGTAAAGATGGGAGATTGTGATCAGGAAGCAAGGGGAATTGTGATCAGGAAGCAAGAGGGATTGCGATCAGAAAGCAAAGGCATTGTGATCAGTAGGCAAGGGGTATTGTGATCAGTGAACAAGGGGTACTGTGATGTGTAAACAGGGGGCATTCTGAAAAGTAAGCAGTGGGCATTGTGATCAGGAAAAAATGGGCATTGTGATCAGTAACTGGGTTATTGTGATCAATAAGAATGTGGAGTTGTGATCAGGAAACAAAGGACATTGTGATCAGTAGGCAAGGGGTATAGTGATAGGTGAACAAGGGGTACTGTGATGTGTAAACTGGGGGCATTCTGATAAGTAAGCAGGGGTCATTGTGATCAGGAAGAAAGGGGCATTGTGATCAGTATGCAGGGAGCATTGTAATCACTAATCGGGGTATTGTGATCACAAACAAGGGTCATTATGATCAAGAGCAAGGGGCTTTATGATCACAAATCAGGGGGCATTGTGCTCAGTTAGGATGTGGAATTGTGATCAGGATGTAGGGGAATTGTGATCAGGAAGCAAGAGGTATTGTGATCAGGATGCAAAGGGCATTGTGATCAGTAGGCAAAGGGTTTTGTGATCGGTGAACAAGGGGTACTGTGACGTGTAAACAGGGGATATTCTGAAAACTAAGCAGGCAGCATTGTGATCAGTAAAAGGGGGCACTGTGATCAGGAACAAACTGGTATTTTGACCAGTAAGCCGGGAGCATTGTAATCACTAATCAGGGGGTATTGTGATCAGAAACAGGGGTCATTATGATCAAGTACAAGCGACATTGTGATCAGTAAAGACGCGGCATTGTGATCACTAAGCATGAGCGATTGTGATCAGTAAGCCAGGGTAATTGTGATCAGGAAGCAAAGGGCATTGTGATCACTAGGCAAGGGGTATTGTGATCAGTGAACAACGGGTACTGTGATGTGTAAACAGGGGGCATTCGGATAACTAAGCAGGGGGCATTGTGGTAAGGAAGAAAAGGGCATTGTGATCAGTATGCAGGGAGCATAGTAATCACTAAGGGTGAGGGAATGTGATTAGGAAGCAAGGAGAATTGTGATCATGAAGCAAAGGGCATTGTGATCAATAGGCAAAGGGTATTGTGATCGGTGAAGAAGGGGTACTGTGACGTGTAAACAGGGGATATTCTGAAAAATTAGCAGGCAGCATTGTGATCAGTAAAAGGGGGCACTGTGATCAGGAACAAACTGGCATTTTGACCAGTAAGCCGGGAGCATTGTAATCACTAATCAGGGGGTATTGTGATCAGGAAGGAAGGGGAATTGTGATCAGAAAGCCAGAGGTATTGTGATCAGGAAGCAAAGGGCATTGTGATCAGTTGGCAAGGGGTATTGTGATCAGTGAACAAGGGGTACTGTGATGTGTAAACAGGGGGCATTCTGAAAAGTAAGCAGTGGGCATTGTGATCAGTGAAAGGGGGCATTGTTATCAGGAACAAAGGGGCATTTTGACCAGTAAGCAGGGAGCATTATAATCATTAATTTGGGGGGATTGTGATCAAAAACAGGGGTCATTATGATTAAGAACAAGGGGCATTGTGATCACAAAGCAGGGGCATTGTGATCAGTAACACGGGGCATAGTGATCCTTAAGTATCGGGGATTGTGATGAGGAAGCAAAGGGCATTGGCATCAGTAGGCAAGGGGTATTGTGATCGGTGAATAAGGGGTACTGTAGTCTGTAAACAGGGGATATTCTGAAAAGTATGCAGGATGCATTGTGATCAGAAAAGGGGGCATTGTGATCAGGAACAAATGGGCATTTTGACCAGTAAGCAGGGAGCATTGTAATCACTAATCAGGGGGAATTGTGATCAGAAACAGGGGTCATTATGATCAAGTACAAGCGACATTGTGATCAGTAAAGACGGGGCATTGTGATCACAATGCAGGGGCATTGTTATCATTAAAGGGGGTATTGTGATCAGTAAGGATGGGGGATTGTGATCAGGAAATAAGGGGAATTGTGATCAGGAAGCAAGAGGCATTGTGATCAGGAACCAAAGGGCATTGTGAGCAGTAAGCACGGAATATTGTAATCACTAATCATGAGGTATTGTGATCAGAAACAGGGGTCATTATGATCAAGAACAAGCGGCATTGTGATCAGTAAAGAAGGGGCATTGTGATCACAAAGCAGGGGGCATTGTGATCAGTAAAAGGGGGCAGTGTGATCGGGAAGAAAGGGGCATTTTGACCAGTAAGCAGGGAGCATTGTAATCACTAATCAGAGGGTATCGTGACCACAAACAAGGGTCATTATTATCAAGAGCAAGGGGCATTGCGATCAGGAAGAATGGGGGATTGTGATCAGGAACCCAGGGAATTGTGATCAGGAAGCAAGATATATTCTGATCAGGAAGCAAAGGGCATTGTGATCATTAGGCAAGGGCTATCGTGATCAGTGAACAAGAGGTATGTGATGTGTAAACAGGGCATATTCTGAAAATTAAGCAGGGGACACTGAGATCAGTATCGGGGGTATTGTGATCAGTAAGGATGGGGGATTGTGATCAGGACGCAAGTGCAATTGTGATCAGGAAGCCACAGTTATTGTGATCAGGAAACAAAGGGCATTGTGATCAGTAGGCAAGGGGTATTTTGATCAGTGAACAATGCGTACTGTGATGAGTAAACAGGGGGCAATGTGATCAGGAAGAAAGGGCCATTGTGATCAGTAAGCAGGGAGCATTTTAATCACTCATCAGGGGGTATTGTTATCAGAAACAGTGGTCATTATGATTAAGAACAAGGGGCATTGTGATCACAAGCAGGGGGTATTGTGATCAGTAACACGGGGCATTGTGATCACTAAAGATGGGGGATTGTGATCAGGAAGCAAGTGGAATTGTTATCAGGAAGCAAGAGGCATTGTGATCAGGAAGCAAAGGGCATTGTGAGAAGTAGGCAATGGGTATTGTGATCAGCGAACAAGGGGTACTGTGATGTGTAAACAGGGGGCATTCTGAAAAGTCACCAGGCGCATTGTGATCAGAAAGAAAGGGGCATTTTGACCAGTTACCAGGGAGCATTGTAATCACTAATTAGGTGGTATTTTGATCACAAACAGGGGTCATTATGATTAAGAAAAAGGGGCATTGTAATCACAAAGCAAGGGGCATTGTGATCAGTAACAGGGGGTATTGTGAACAGTAAGGATGGGGGATTGTGATCAGGAAGTAAGGGGAATTGAGATCAGGAAGCAAGAGGTATTGTGCTCAGGAGCAAAAGGCATTGTGTTCAGTAGGCAAGGGGTATTGTGATGTGTAAACAGGGGACATTCTGAAAAGTAATCAGGGGTCATTGTGATCAATAAAGGGGGAATTTTGATCAGGAATAAAGGGGCATTTTGACCAGTAAGCAGGGAGCATTGTAATCACTAATTGGGTGGTATTGTGATCACAAACATGGGCCATTATGATTCAGAACAAGGGGCATTGTGATCAGTAGGCAAGGGGTAATGTGATCAGTGAACAACGTGTACTGTGATGTGTAAACAGGGTGCATTCTGAAAAGTAAGCAGGGGGCGTTGTGATCAGGAAGAAAGGGTCATTGTGATCAGTAAGCAGAGAGCATTGTAATCACTAATCAGGGGTATTGTGATCAGAAACAGGGGTCTTCATGATCAAGAGCAAGGGGCACTGTGATCACAATGCAGTGGGCATTGTGATCAGTAAAGATGGGAGATTGTGATCAGGAAGCAAGGGGAATTGTGATCAGGAAGCAAGAGGGATTGTGATCAGGAAGCAAAGGCATTGTGATCAGTAGCCAAGGGGTATTGTGGTCAGTGAACAAGGGGGTACTGTGATGTGTAAACAGGGGGCATTCTGAAAAGTAAGCAGTGGGCATTGTGATCAGGAAAAAAGGGGCATTGTGATCAGTAACTGGGTTATTGTGATCAATAAGAATGTGGAGTTGTGATCAGGAAACAAAGGACATTGTGATCAGTAGGCAAGGGGTATAGTGATAGGTGAACAAGGGGTACTTTGATGTGTAAACTGGGGGCATTCTGATAAGTAAGCAGGGGTCACTGTGATCAGGAAGAAAGGGGCACTGTGATCAGTATGCAGGGAGCATTGTAATCACTAATCAGGGTATTGTGATCACAAACAAGGGTCATTATGATCAAGAGCAAGGGGCTTTGTGATCACAAAGCAGGGGACATTGTGCTCAGTTAGGATGTGGAATTGTGATCAGTAAGAATGGGGGATTGTGATCAGGAACCCAGGGGAATTGTGATCATGAAGCAAGAGATAATGTGATCAGGAAGCAAAGGGCATTGTGATCAGTAGGCAAGGAGTATCGTGATCAGTGAATAAGGGGTACTGTGATGTGTAAACAGGGGGCAAAGTGATCAGGAAGAAACGGCCATTGTGATCAGTAAGCAGGGAGCATTTTAATCACTCATCAGGGGGTATTGTTATCAGAAACAAAGGTCATTATGATTAATAACAAGGGGCATTGCGATCACAAACCAGGGGATATTTTGAGTTAGGTTTAGCGACAGTGTTAGGGTTAGGGTTAGGTTAGGGTTAGAGAGACACTAAGGGTCAGAGTTAGGTTTAGCGACAGTGTTAGGTTTAGGATTAATATTAGAGGCAGAGTTCGGGTTAAGGTTAGCCTTATGGTTTGAAACAGATTAGGTTGTGTGATAGTGTTAGTATTAGTGACAGGCTTACTGTTAGGGTTAAGGTTAGGTTTAGAGACAGTGTTAAGGTTAGCTTTGGAGTTGAGTTTTGTGTTAGGTTTCAGTTTAGGGCTAGGGTTAGTGTTAGAGACAGGGTGGCCTTCGGATTAGGGTAGGGATAGGGTCAGGCACAAGGATAGGGATATGGTTATGGTTAGGGTTGGGATTAGAGACAGGTTTAAGGTTAGGGTCAGGTTTAGAGACAGGTATGGTAAGGGTTAGGGTCAAGGTATACGTATGGTTTAGGTTAAGATTAGGGACAGGTTACAGTTAGGTTTAGGGTTAGGAACAAGTTGAGGGCTAGGTTTGAGGTGTATGTTTTTGTCAGGGTTAGGTCTGAAGTAGGATTAGAGTTAGGGTTCGAATTAGAGTTAGGGGAACGTTAAGGATTAAGGATAGGTTTAGGGTTAACGTTAGGGACAGGAATAGGGTCAGTGTTAGGGTTAAGATTAGGGATAGGTACAGAGTTAGGTTTAAGAGTACGAACAGGCTTATTGATCTGATTAGGGTTAGGGTTTATGACACAATTAGGGTCACGGTTAGAGATACGCGTAGCTTTCCCGACATGGTTAGTTTTAGGGTTACTCTTAGCGTTAAGTTTAGGGACAGGTTAACGGTTAGTGTTAGAGTTAGGGTCAGGGCTAAGGTTAGGTTTACGGTTCGATTTACATTCAGGGTTATGGTTAAAGACAGGCTAGTGTTCTGGTTAGGATTAAGGTTTCCATTAAAATCAGGGACACAGTTAAGCTTAGTGTAAGGTTTAGGGTTAATGATAAAGACACGGTTTGGTTTAGGGTATGGGTTCGGCTGAGATTCAGTGTTAGGGACAGGTTAGGGTAGGATTAGTGTTAGGGGTAGAGACAGGTTTCGGGTTAGAGTTACAAAATTGGTTATGAGTAAGTGTAAAAACAGGGTTAGGGTTAGTGAAGTTAGGGTGAGGGTTAGCTACAGGGTTAAGTTTAGGGAGAAGGTTAGTTTTGGGGTTTGTGTGAAGTTTAGAAAAAGGGTTATTTTCAGATTTCGGTTTAGGAAAAGGGTTACGATAACAGGGTTTGGATTAAGAAACGTATGCATCGTAGGCACTCGGATGGCTTAGGGTTCGCATGAGGGTGAGGAATACAATTGGGGTTTTCATTTGACATAGGGGAGGTCTTAGGGTTAGAGACAAGATTAAGGTTAGGGACAGGATTAGGGTTACAGACAAGATTAAGGTTAGGGACACTGTCAGGGTTAGTGTTAAGTTTAAGTTTAGGGTTACAGTTAGGGTTAGGGACAAAATTAGGGTTAGGTTTATGGACAGTGTTAGGTTTAGGGTTAAAGTTAGGGTCAGCGCTCAAGTTAAGGTTAACATTAAGGTTAGGGTTAGGTTTAGGGGTAGGGTTAGAAACAAGGTTAGAGTTACGGTTAGGATGAGAGGCACGGTTATATTTAAATTAGAGTTCAAAACAGAGTTAAGGGTAGTGTTAGGTTTAGAAATACTTTTTAGGGTTAGGGTTTGGTTTAGGGTTTGTTTTAGGGTTCGGGACAGAGTTAGGGTTAGGAACATAGTTAGTGTTAGGTTTAGGGTTAAGCTTAGGGACAGAGTTATGGTTACATTTAGGGTTAAGAACAGGGTTATGATTAGGGTCAGGGTTAGTGTTCAGGACAGTGTCAGGGCAGGACAAGTTTTGCTGTAGGATTAGGGTAGGGTTTGGGTTCAGGTTAGGATATGTTAGGGTTAGGGTTAGGGGCATATCTAGGGTTGAGGACAGAGTCAGTGTTACGGTTAGGAACATGGCTAAGGTTAGGGTTCATGTAAGGGACAGTTTCAGGGTTACGTTTAGTGTTAAGGGTTCGGTTAGAATGGAGGACACGTTTAATGCTAGTGTTAGGGTATCATGCCTCATGTGACATCGGCTGGGGAACTTCAGTTACATGGCGAAGCGTTAAGAAACACCAGAGCCAAAAATAGAGTTTATGTGGTCCAGTGTTCTCATCTCTGAGGCCCAAGCCTTAATACTGTGGGTGCATAGCTTTTCTTTACAACTGCCACAAAGAAGCCAATTTGAATATCTATAACCAGGGAGTTGATTCTATTTGTCTGGCAGCTGCTTCGCCAAAACTCATTGTGATCAAACACAAGTTTTGCTTTCACATGTACATATGATCCCCCGGATGGACTCAGCATTCCGAGACCACCGGATAAGGAAGTTGTACTGAGATCATTCCCTCGGGTCTTAGCATTCGGAGACACTTCCTTATGACGTGAAAGGCTCAGTGCACAGGAGCATTCGAATCGGCAGCTCCACGTTGACATTAGGGTTAGGTTTATAAACAGGATGAAGTTAGGTTTAGGGTTAGGGTTATGGACAGAGTTTGCTTTAGGGTAAGGGACAGGATTAGAACTAGGATTAGGTTTAGAGACACGGTTAGAATTAGGGTTAGTTTTAGGTTTAGTGTTGAAGGACAGAGTTAGGGTTTGGGTTAGCATTAGGGTTAGGGTTCGTGTTAGGATTAGGGTTAGGGACAGAGTTGGGAAGAGTGTTAGGGCTCCATTTAGAGTTAGGGCTAGGGATACGTTTAGGTTTAGGTTTTGGGTTAGGAAAAGGTTTAGCTACAGGGGCAGGGATAGTTTAGGGACACAGTGAGTGTTAGAGTTAGGATTAGGGTTAGGGTTAAGGTTAGGGTTTGGGTTAGGGTTAGGGTTATGGTTAGGGTTAGGGTTTAGGATTAGGGTTAGGGTTAGGGTTAGGGTTTAGGGTTTACGGTTTGGGTTAGGGTTAGGGTTAGGGTTAGGTTTAGGTTTAGGGTTAGGGTTAGGGTTAGGGTTAGGGTTAGGTTTTAGGGATAGGGTTAGGGTTAGGGTTAGGGTTTAGGTTTAGGGTTAGGGTTAAGGTTAGAGTTTAGGGTTTAGGGTTTGGGTTAGGGTTAGGGTTAGCGTTAGGTTTAGGGTTAGGGACAGGATTAGGGTTTGGGACATGGCCAGGTTTAGTGTTAGGGTTATAGTTAAGTTTAGGTTTTGTCTGATGCTTAAGTTTAGGTTTAGGGACAGGGTTAGTGACAGGGTGAGGGTTAGAGTTAAGGTTGGGGAGACGGTAAGGGTCAGAGTTAGGTTTAGCGACAGTGTTAGGGTTAGGGTTAATATTAGAGGCAGAGTTAGGGTTAAGGTTAGCGTTAGGGTTAGGGTTCGTGTTAGGATTAGGGTTAGGTACATAGTTGGGAAGAGTGTTAGGGCTCCATTTAGAGTTAGGTCTAGGGATACGTTTAGATTTAGGTTTCGGGTTAGGAAAAGGGTTAGCTACATGGGCAGGAATAGGGTAGGGACACAGTGAGTGTTAGAGTTAGGATTAGGGTTAGGGTTAGGGTTAGGGTTTGGGTTAGGATTAGGGTTAGGGTTTAGGGTCACAGTTAGGGTTAGGACTAAGGTTCAGGGTTTAGGGTTTAGTGTTTAGGGTTAGGGTTAGCCTTAGGGTTGGGTTAGGTTTACGGTTAGGGTTTAGGGTTAGGGTTATGGTTAGGGTTAGGGACAGGATTAGGGTTTGGGACATGGTTAGGTTTAGTGTTAGGGTTATAGTTAAGTTTAGGTTTTGTCTGATGCTTAAGTTTAGGTTTAGGGACAGGGTTACTGACAGGGTTTGGGTTAGAGTTAAGGGTGGAGAGACGGTAAGGGTCAGAGTTAGTTTTAGCGACAGTGTTAGGGTTAGGGTTAATATTAGAGTCAGAGTTAAGGTTAAGGTTAGCGTTATGGTTAGAAGCAGATTAGGTTGAGTGATAGTGTTAGTATTAGTGACAGGCTTAGTGTTAGTGTTAGCGTTAGGGTTTGGGACAGTGTTAGGGTTAGGTTTGGAGTTGAGTTTAGTGTTAGGTTTCAGTTTAGGGCTATGGTAAGTGTTAGAGACAGGGTGGCCTTCGGATTAGGGTAGGGATAGGGTCAGGCACAGGGATAGGGATGTGGTTATGCTTAGGGTTGGGATTAGAAACAGGTTAAAAGTTAAGGTCAGGGTTAGGGACAGGTATGGTTAGGGTTAGGGTTAAGGGTTAGAGTCAGAGTTAAGGTTAAGGTTAGCGTTATGGTTAGAAGCAGATTAGGTTGAGTGATAGTGTTAGTATTAGTGACAGGCTTAGTGTTAGTGTTAGCGTTAGGGTTTGGGACAATGTTAGGGTTAGGTTTGGAGTTGAGTTTAGTGTTAGGTTTCAGTTTAGGGCTATGGTAAGTGTTAGAGACAGGGTGGCCTTCGGATTAGGGTAGGGATAGGGTCAGGCACAGGGATAGGGATATGGTTATGGTTAGGGTTGGGATTAGAAACAGGTTTAAAGTTAGGGTCAGGGTTAGAGACAGGTATGGTTAGGGTTAGGGTCAAGGTATAGGTAAGATTTAGGTTAAGATTAGGGACAGGTTACAGTTAGGTTTAGGGTTAGGAACAAGATTCGGGCTAGGGTTGAGGTGTATGTTAGTGTCAGGGTTAGGTCTGAAGTAGGATTAGAGTTAGGGTTAGAATTAGAGTTAGGGGAACGGTTAGGATTAAGGATAGGTTTAGGGTTAACGTTACGCACAGGAATAGGGTTAGTGTTACGGTTATGATTAGGGATAGGTACAGAGTTAGGTTGAAGAGTACGAACAGGCTTATGGATTATTAGGGTTAGGGTTTATGACACAATTAGGGTCACGGTTAGAGTTACACTTAGCTTTACCGACATGGTTAGCTTTAGGGTTACTCTGAGCGTTAAGTTTAGGGACAGGTTAAGGGTTAGTGTTAGAGTTAGGGTCAGGGCTAGGGTTAGGTTTCTGGTTCGATTTACATTTATGGTTATGGTTAAAGACAAGCTAGTGTTCTGGTTAGGATTAGGGTTTCCGATAAAATTAGGGACACAGTTAAGGTTAGTGTAAGGTTTAGGGTTAGTGATAAAGACACGGTTTGGTTTAGGGTATGGGTTTGGGGGAGATTCAGTGTTAGGGACAGGTTAGGGTAGGATTAGTGTTAGGGGTACAGGCAGTTTTCGGGTTAGAGTTACAAAATTCGTTATGAGTAAGTGTAAAAACAGGGGTAGGGTTAGTGAAGTCGTTAGGGTTAGGGTTAGGGTTAGCTACAGGGTTAGGTTTAGGGAGATGGTTAGGTTTGGGGTTTGTGTGAAGTTTAGAAACAGGGTTATTTTCAGAGTTCGTTTTAGGAAAAGGCTTACAATAACAGGGTTTGGATTAAGGAGAGTATGCATGGTAGGCACACGGATGGCTTAGGGTTCGCATGAGGGTGAGGAATACATTTGGGGTTTTCATTTGACATAGGGGAGGTCTTAGGGTTAGAGACAAGGTTAAGGTTAGGGACAGCATTAGGGTTAGAGACAAGATTAAGGTTAGGGACACTGTCAGGGTTAGTGTTAAGTTTAACTTTAGGGTTACATTTAGGGTTAGGGACAAAATTAGGGTTAGGGTTATGGACAGTGTTAGGTTTAGGGTTAAAGTTAGGGTCAGCGCTCAAGGTAAGGTTAACATTAAGGTTAGGGATAGGTTTAGGGGTAGGGTTAGAAACAAGGTTAGACTTACGGTTAGGATTAGAGGCACGGTTATTTTTATATTAGGGTTCTAAACAGAGTTAAGTGTAGTGTTAGGGTTAGGAATACTTTTTAGGGTTAGGGTTTGGTTTAGGGTTTGTTTTAGGGTTCGGGGCAGAGTTAGGGTTAGGGACATAGTGTTCGGTTTAGGGTTAAGCTTAGGGACAGAGTTAGGGTTACAGTTAGGGTTAAGGACAGGGTTATGATTAGGGTCAGGGTTAGTGTTCAGGACAGTGTCAGGGCAGGCCGTAGGATCAGGGTAGGGTTTGGGTTCAGGTTAGGATATGCTAGGGTTAGGGTTAGGGGCATAGCTAGGGTTGAGGGCAGAGTCAGTGTTATGATTAGGAACATGGCTAAGGTTAGGGTTCATGTTAGGGACCGTTTCAGTGTTACGTTTAGTGTTAAGGGTTGGGTTAGAATGGAGGACACGGTTAGGGTTAGTGTTAGTGTATCACGTCTCACGTGACATCGTCTGGGGAACTACAGTTAGATGGCGAAGAGTTAAGAAACTCCAGAGCCAAAAATAGAGTTTCCGTGGGCCAGTGTTCTCATCTCTGAGGCCCAAGCCTTAATACTGTGGGCGCATAGCTTTTCTTTACAACTGCCACCAAGAAGCCAATTTGAATATCTATACACAGGGAGTTGATTCTATTTGTCTGGCAGCTGCTTCGCCAAAACTCATTGTGATCAAACACAAGTTTTGCTTTCACATGTACATATGATCCCCCGGAACGACTCAGCATTCCGAGACCACCGGATAAGGAAGTTGTACTGAGATCATTCCCTCGGGTCTTAGCATTCGGAGACACTTCCTTATGACGTGAAAGGCTCAGTGCACAGGAGCATTCGACTCGGCAGCTCCACGGTGACATTAGGGTTAGGTTTATAAACTGGATGAAGTTAGGTTTAGGGTTAGGGTTACCGACAGAGTTTGCTTTAGGGTAAGGGACAGGATTAGAACTAGGATTAGGTTTAGAGACACGGTTAGAATTAGGGTTAGTTTTAGGTTTAGTGTTGAAGGACAGAGTTAGGGTTTGGGTTAGCATTAGGGTTAGGGTTCGTGTTAGGATTAGGGTTAGGGACAGAGTTGGGAAGAGTGTTAGGGCTCCATTTAGAGTTAGGGCTAGGGATACGTTTAGGTTTAGGTTTTGGGTTAGGAAAAGGGTTAGCTACAGGGGCAGGTATAGTTTAGGGACACAGTGAGTGTTAGAGTTAGGATTAGGATTAGGGTTAAGGTTAGGGTTTGGGTTAGGTTTAAGGTTACGGTTAGGTTTACGGTTTAGGGTTAGGGTTAGGGTTAGGGTTTAGGGTTTAGGGTTTAGGGTTTAGGATTAGGGTTAGCGTTAGGGTTAGGGTTAGGGTTAGGGTTTAGGGTTTACGGTTTGGGTTAGGGTTAGGGTTAGGTTTAGGGTTAGTTTTTATGGTTTAGGGTTAGTGTTAGGGTTAGGGTTAGGGTTAGGGTTAGGGTTAGGGACAGGATTAGGGTTTGGGACATGGTTAGGTTTAGTGTTAGGGTTATAGTTAAGTTTAGGTTTTGGCTGATGGTTAAGGTTAGGTTTAGGGACAGGGTTACTTACAGGGTGAGGGTTAGAGTTAAAATTAGAGAGACGGTAAGGGTCAGAGTTAGGTTTAGCGACAGTGTTAGGGTTAGGGTTAGGTTTAGGTTAGGGTTAGGGTTAGGGTTAGGTTTAGAGTTAGGGTTTAGGGTTAGGGTTAGGGTTTTGGTATAGAGTTAGGGTTAGGGTTTAGGGTTAGGGTTAGGGTTCGGGTTAGGGTTTAGGGTTTCGGGTTAGGGTTAGGGTTAGCATTAGGGTTAAGTTTAGGTACAGGATTAAGGTTAGGGTTAGGGTTAGGGTTAGGGTTAGGGTTTCAGGTTTAGGGTTAGTGTTAGGTTAGGGTTAAGGTTAGGGTTATGGACAAGATTCGGTTTTGGGACATGTTAAGTTTAGTTTTAGGTTATAGTTAAATTTAGGTTTTGGCTGATGTTTAAGGATAAGTTTAGGGACAGGGTTAGTGAAAGGGTGAGGGTTAGAGTTAAGGTTAGAGAGACAGTAAGGATCAGAGTTAGGTTTAGCGACAGTGTTAGGGTTAGGGTTAGGGTTAGGGTTTAGGGTTAGGGTTAGGGTTTAGGATTAGGGTTAGGGTTAGGGTTAGAGTTAGGGCTTACGGTTTAGGGTTAGGGTTAGGGTTAGGGTTAGGGTTTCGGGTTTAGGGTTAGGGTTAAGTTTAGGGTTAGGGTTAGGGTTAGGGTTAGGGTTAGGGTTAGGGTTTAGGGTTAGGGTTAGGGTTAGGGTTAGGGTTAGGGTTAGGTTTAGGGTTAGGATTAGGGTTAGGGTTAGGATTAGGGTTTGTGTTAGGGTTAGGGTTAGGGTTAGGGTTAGGGTTAGGGTTAGGGTTAGGGTTAGGGTTAGTGTTGGGGTTAAGGTTAGGGTTAGGGTTAGGTACATGTTTCGGGTTTGAGACATGGTTAGGTTTAGTGTTAGGGTTATAGTTAAGTTTAGGTTTTGGCTGATGGTTAAGGTTAGGTTTAGGGACAGGGTTAGTTACAGGGTGAGGGTTAGAGTTAAAATTACAGAGACGGTAAGGGTCAGAGTTAGGTTTAGCGACAGTGTTAGGGTTAGGGTTAGGTTAAGGTTAGGGTTAGGGTTAGGGTTAGGTTTAGAGTTAGGGTTTAGGGTTAGGGTTAGGGTTTTGGGATAGAGTGAGGGTTAGGGTTTAGGGTTAGGGTTAGGGTTCGGGTTAGGGTTTAGGGTTTCGGGTTAGGGTTAGGGTTAGCATTAGGGTTAAGTTTAGGTACAGGATTAAGGTTAGGGTTAGGGTTAGGATTAGGGTTAGGGTTAGGGTTTCAGGTTTAGGGTTAGTGTTAGGTTAGGGTTAAGGTTAGGGTTATGGACAAGATTCGGTTTTGGGACATGTTAAGTTTAGTTTTAGGTTATAGTTAAATTTAGGTTTTGGCTGATGTTTAAGGATAAGTTTAGGGACAGGGTTAGTGACAGGGTGAGGGTTAGAGTTAAGGTTAGAGAGACAGTAAGGATCAGAGTTAGGTTTAGCGACAGTGTTAGGGTTAGGGTTAGGGTTAGGGTTTAGGGTTAGGGTTAGGGTTTAGGATTAGGGTTAGGGTTAGGGTTAGAGTTAGGGCTTGAGGTTTAGGGTTAGGGTTAGGGTTAGGGTTAGGGTTTCGGGTTTAGGGTTAGGGTTAAGTTTAGGGTTAGGGTTAGGGTTAGGGTTAGTGTTAGGGTTAGGGTTTAGGGTTAGGGTTAGGGTTAGGGTTAGGGTTTAGGGTTAGGGTTAGGGTTAGGGTTAGGGTTAGTGCTGGGGTTAAGGTTAGGGTTAGGGTTAGGTACATGTTTCGGGTTTGAGACATGGTTAGGTTTAGTGTTAGGGTTATAGTTAAGTTTAGGTTTTGGCTGATGGTTAAGGTTAGGTTTAGGGACAGGGTTAGTTACAGGGTGAGGGTTAGAGTTAAAATTAGAGAGACCGTAAGGGTCAGAGTTAGGTTTAGCGACAGTGTTAGTGTTAGGGTTAGGTTTAGGTTAGGGTTAGGGTTAGGGTTAGGTTTAGAGTTAGGGTTTAGGGTTAGGGTTAGGGTTTTGGGATAGAGTGAGGGTTTGGGTTTAGGGTTAGGGTTAGGGTTCGGGTTAGGGTTTAGGGTTTCGGGTTAGGGTTAGGGTTAGCATTAGGGTTAAGTTTAGGTACAGGATTAAGGTTAGGGTTAGGGTTAGGGTTAGGGTTAGGGTTAGGGTTTCAGGTTTAGGGTTAGTGTTAGGTTAGGGTTAAGGTTAGGGTTATGGACAAGATTCGGTTTTGGGACATGTTAAGTTTAGTTGTAGGTTATAGTTAAATTTAGGTTTTGGCTGATGTTTA
This sequence comes from Hipposideros larvatus, assembly GCA_031876335.1. Taxonomy (NCBI): domain Eukaryota; kingdom Metazoa; phylum Chordata; class Mammalia; order Chiroptera; family Hipposideridae; genus Hipposideros; species Hipposideros larvatus. Next base: position 755,256 of record JAVKSA010000055.1, read on the forward strand.
AGGATAAGTTTAGGGACAGGGTTAGTGACAGGGTGAGGGTTAGAGTTAAGGTTAGAGAGACAGTAAGGATCAGAGTTAGGTTTAGCGACAGTGTTAGGGTTAGGGTTAGGGTTAGGGTTTAGGGTTAGGGTTAGGGTTTAGGATTAGGGTTAGGGTTAGGGTTAGCGTTAGGCATAGGGTTAGGGTTAGTGTTTAGGGTTTAGGGTTAGGCTTAGGTACAGGATTAGGGTTTGAGACATGGTTAGGTTTTGTGTTAGGGTTAGGGTTATGGTTAGGGTTAGGGTTGGTGTTTAGGGGTAGGGTTAGGGTTAGGGTTAGGGTTACGGTTAGGGTTAGGGTTAGGTTTTAGGGATAAGGTTAGTGTTAGGGTTATGGTTTATGGTTAGGGTTAGGGTTAAGGTTAGGGTTTAGGGTTTAGAGTTAGGGTTAGGCTTAGGGTTAGCATTAGGTTTAGGTTTAGGGACAGGATTAGGGTTTGGGACATGGTTAGGTTTAGAGTTAGGGTTATATTAAGTTTAGGTTTTATCTGATGCTTAAGTTTAGGTTTAGGGACAGGGTTAGTGACAGGGTGAGGGTTAGAGTTAAGGGTGGAGAGATGGTAAGGGTCAGACTTAGGTTTAGCGACAGTGTTAGGGTTAGGGTTAATATTAGAGTCAGAGTTAAGGTAAGATTAGCGTTATGGTTACAAGCAGATTAGGTTGAGTGATACTGTTAGTGTTAGTGACAGGCTTAGTGTTAGGGTTAGGGTTAGGGTTAGGGACAGTGTTAGGGTTAGGTTTGGAGTTGAGTTTAGTTTTAGGTTTCAATTTAGGGCTGGGGTTAATGTTAGAGTTAGGGTGGCCTCGGATTAGGGAAGGGATAGGGTCAGGCACAGGGATTGGGATATGTTTATGGTTAGGGTTAGGCTTAGAAACAGGTTTAAAGTTAGAGTCAGGGTTAGAGACAGGTATGGTTAGGGTTAGGGTCAAGGTACAGGTAAGATTTAGTTTAAGATTAGGACTTTGGGAAGTTTTTGTATGAGGAAGAATTTCACAGAGAAGACACCAGTCTCTCATCTCACTTCCTGGTCATAAATCTTAAAAGAACTTGGAACCCTGGTAACCAGGCAACCACATCATAATGCAGCCCTTTCCCAGCTCACTGTGATGGAGATGCTGGAAATAGTACCATGTTTCCATGATGCGGCCTAGTGGCCTCAGGAACTGGCCTCAGGAAAGCCGAAATGGTGAAACTTCACCCATGTTTTAGTTCTGATTTAGGTCTCACACAAGATTCTTCTGGCCGTTGTTTCAGAGGTCAATAATATAACACAGGAAGGCCTAGGGCAGACCAGGCCAGGTTAGACAACCACGCTGATCTCACACTGACTGTCGTCCGACCTCTCATTCCTTGTGTGTGTGTGTGTGTGTGTGTGTGTGTTTATGTGAGTGTTGGTGGGGAGGGGGAGGATGGTAGAGGGTTTGCTCAGTCTTCTTTTTCAAGGTCCCTCAGTTGTAAGAATAGACTGTTTATTAGAGAATTTTCTTCTTTCTGGAGGTAGGCCTCTATTGCTCTGAAATTGCTTCTTAGGACTGCTTTCGCTGTGTGCATACATTTGGGAACATTGTGTTTTCACTTACTTTAGCCTCAAGGTATTTTTTCATTTCTTCCTTGATGACATTGCTGACCCATTGAGTATCATGTTGCTTAGATCCCATGCTTTTGTGTGTTTTCCCATTATTTTCTTGCAATTGATTTCTAGGTAGATACCAGAGAAGATGCTTGGTACCATTTCAGTCTTCTTGTATCTATGGAGATATGTTTGAGGGTCTAACATGTGACCTATTGTGGAAAATGTCCCGTGTGCCCTTGAAAGGAGTGTATATTGTTCGGATAAGGGGTGAGATGGTCTACAAATATCAATTTAAGTCCTTTAATTCTATTGTTTCTTGGTTGATTTTCTGTCTGGATGATGTATTTGCATGTCATCATCCCCTACTATGACTCACAATGTCTTCATTTATGACTCACCATGTATGCTTTCTGTGTTAGTTGGTCCTACGTGTGCCATGTATATGATTAGAAGAGTCCCATCCTCTTGTTGGATTGATGGTTTTATCAATATGACATGTACTTTTTGTCACTTGTTATAGCTTTTGTTTTAAAGTCTATGTTATCTGAGTATTGTTTCCCCAGCTTTTTATTTCCCCATTTCCATTGGTAAAACGTATCTTTTTCCATCCCTTCACTTTCAGTCTCTGTGTGTCTTTCGATATGGAGTGAGTGTTGTGGGAAGCATATGTATTATTTTTTTAGTTTCTTTTATCCATTCTGCGACGCCAGGTTTTATTCTAGGTAACACAACTTTCAATCATTATTTTGATGATGAAATGCTCAATGAGAGGACTTGTTGCATGGTCCTGATAACATGAGAGGCCACCAGGTGCTAAGGCTGCCTTGGAAGTAAGATGGGACACTGTCAGGGCATGAAGTTCCACAGGCCATTCTGCTGGTTGGAAGGAAAACGGCCCCCATTTCCATTTGAGCAGGTCACATGCAATTTGTGACCCTGCCTGACAGACAGTAGGACCTGAAGTTTGAAAGTCAGCATACCCCAGTGTCTCCAGACTCCCTAGGCAATGGGAAAGGTATTTACGATGGTCTAGTAAACAAGGCCACAGGACCCTAGCCTCAACTGGTAGGAAAAAAAGACCCCACCTGAATGCAAATTATGGTTCCCAGACACATTGTTGGAGAGGAGGTAATCCGGCCACCACCTGGCTTTATTGGAACAATGCGGCCCTAGCCCTTTCTGTCTGAGAAAGGAGAAACAGCTTGAGTGGGTTGTCAGGAAGCCAGAACATCCTGACAGAGGGTGGAGACCTAGGCCCCCCACCAGCAGCGTGCAAATCACAAGTTTCCCTGCCAAAGGCGGGAGACGGATGCCCCACAGCTCGTGCAAGTGGGGCAACACGGACACCAGGCCCTAATGGCAAACGGATGGTGACTTGCCACCTTCCCCCTCACTGCCAGACTGTGAGTGGCACTTGAGACTCCTGGCCCTTCTTGCAGAGGGAGTGAAGCCAGGACCCTCTTTGTTGTGCACAACGCCTCAAACCGGTGGCTTTCTTGGAAGTGGAAGTATCCCGCCCATGAAAGCTATGGTCACAAGGGCCTCCTGATAGAAAAGTTTACCCAGGCCTTCAGCTCTCCCAGCAGCTCGCCAGGGACCCAAGACCCTCGTGGATGAGGAATGGTCCACCATGCCTACCAGACATACAAGGGCAAGAAGACTCCAGTTCATTTAGGGTGACCAAGTTGACCCATTCCCCACCTAATGCAGAAGTGAAGGGAGACCAAAACCAGCCCCTATGAGTGAATCAATGAAGCTCTGTGCCCCCGCAATAGCACAACACCTACAACCTCTTCTGATACAAATAAACCTGGCCTAGGTCTCGCCACAGGAGAGGGGGCTCCAACTACACCTGACACATCAAATCCTCTGAACAACTGAGCCAGGAGCCAATAAAAGAAGGCCACTGAAGGGGCAACAGAGAGAGACACACAGTGAGCGAGAGAGACCAAAGACAAAATGACAGAAGGAGACACAGGGAGAAGAAATGGGAGGGGGAGCATAGCATCCAAGACCCAGACCTTGAAAGCCATGGGATGGCCGCTCACCCTGGGAAACACATTGAGACTGTCACACCGAGGCTGTGCTGAGGGTTAGGGTTAGGGTTAGGGTTAGGAATAGGGGAGGGTTAGTGTTTACATTTCAGGGTTAGTGTTTAGGGTTAGGGTTAGGGTTAGAGTTAGGGTTTAGGCTTTAGGGTTAGGGTTAGTGTTAGGGTTTAGGGTTTATGGTTAGGGTTAGGGTTGGGTTAGGGTTAGGGTTTAGTGTTTATGGTTAGGGTTAGCGTTAGGGTTAGGGTTTGGGTTTAGGGTTTAGGTTTAGGGTTAGGGTTAGTGTTAGGGTTTCGGGTTTAGTGTTAGGGTTAAGGTTATGGTTAGGGTTAGGTACAAGTTTTGGGTTTGAGACATGGTTAGGTTTAGTGTTAGGGTTATAGTTAAGTTTAGGTTTTGGCTGATGGTTAAGGTTAGGTTTAGGGACAGGGTTAGTTACAGGGTGAGGGTTAGAGTTAAATATAGAGAGACGGTAAGGGTCAGAGTTAGGTTTAGCGACAGTGTTAGGGTTAGGTTTAGGGTTAGGTTAGGGTTAGGGTTAGAGTTAGGGTTAAGGTTAGGGTTAGGGGCAGGATTAGGGTTTGGGAAATGGTTAGGTTTAGTGTAGGGTTATAGTTAAGTTTTGGTTTTGGCTGATGGTTAAGGTTAGTTTTAGGGACAGGTTTAGTGACAGGGTGAGGGTTAGAGTTAAGTTTACAGAGACGGTAAGGGTCAGAGTTAGGTTTAGCGACAGTGTTAGTGTTAGGGATCAGGTTAGGTTAGGGTTTAGGGTTAGGGTTAGGGTTAGGGTTAGGAATAGGGGAGGGTTAGTGCTTACATTTTACGGTTAGGGTTTAGGGATAGGGTTAGGGTTAGGGTTAGGGTTAGAGTTAGGATTTAGGCTTTAGTGTTAGGGTTAGGGTTAGAGTTAGGGCTTACGGTTTAGGGTTAGTGTTAGGGTTAGGGTTAGGTTTTCGGGTTTAGGGTTAGGGTTAAGTTCAGGGTTAGGTTTAGGTACACAATTCGGGTTTGAGACATGTTAAGGTTTAGTGTTAGGGTTATGGTTAAGTTTAGGTTTTGGCTGATGGTTAAGGTTAGGTTTAGGGACAGGGTTAGTTACAGGGTGAGGGTTAGAGTTAAAGTTAGAGAGACGGTAAGGTACAGAGTTAGGTTTAGCGACAGTGTTAGGGTTAGGGTTAGGGTTAGGTTAGGGTTAGGGTTAGGGTTAGGGTTAGGGTTAGGTTTTAGGGATAGGTTTAGGGTTAGGGTTACGGTTTAGGTTTAGGGTTAGGGTTAAGGTTAGGGTTTAGGGTTTAGGGTTAGGGTTAGGGTTAGGGTTAGCATTAGGTTTAGGGTTCGGGACAGGATTAGGGTTTGGGACATGGTTAGGTTTACTGTTAGGGTTATATTAAGTTTAGGTTTTGTCTGATGCTTAAGTTTTGGTTTAGGGACAGGGTTAGTGACAGGGTGAGGGTTAGAGTTAAGGTTGGAGAGACGGTAAGGGTCAGAGTTAGGTTTAGCGACAGTGTTAGGGTTAGGGATCAGGTTAGGTTAGGGTTTAGGGTTAGGGTTAGGGTTAGGGTTAGGAATAGGGGAGGGTAGGGGTTTACATTTTAGGGTTAGGGTTTAAGGATAGGGTTAGGGTTAGGTTTAGGGTTAGAGTTAGGGTTAGGGTTAGGGTTAGGGTTAGGTTTTAGGGATAGGGTTAGGGTTAGGGTTACGGTTTAGGTTTAGGGTTAGGGTTAAGGTTAGGGTTTAGGGTTTAGGGTTAGGGTTAGGGTTAGGGTTAGCATTAGGTTTAGGGTTCGGGACAGGATTAGGGTTTGGGACATGGTTAGGTTTACTGTTAGGGTTATATTAAGTTTAGGTTTTGTCTGATGCTTAAGTTTAGGTTTAGGGACAGGGTTAGTGACAGGGTGAGGGTTAGAGTTAAGGTTGGAGAGACGGTAAGGGTCAGAGTTAGGTTTAGCGACAGTGTTAGGGTTAGGGATCAGGTTAGGTTAGGGTTTAGGGTTAGGGTTAGGGTTAGGGTTAGGAATAGGGGAGGGGAGGGGTTTACATTTTAGGGTTAGGGTTTAGGGATAGGGTTAGGGTTAGGTTTAGGGTTAGAGTTAGGGTTAGGGTTATGGTTAGGGTTAGGTTTTAGGGATAGAGTTAGGGTTAGGGTTACGGTTTAGGTTTAGGGTTAGGGTTAATGTTAGGGTTTAGGGTTTAGGGTTAGGGTTAGGGTTAGGGTTAGGGTTTAGGCCTTAGAGTTAGGGTTAGTGTTAGGGTTTAGGGTTTAGGGTTAGGGTTAGGGTTAGGGTTAGGGTTAGGGTTTAGTGTTTATGTTTATGGTTAGAGTTAGGGTTAGGGTTTGGGTTTAGGGTTTAGGTTTAGGGTTAGGGTTAGTGTTAGGGTTTCGCGTTTAGTGTTAGGGTTAGGGTTAGGGTTAGGGTTAGGGTTAGGGTTAGGTACACGATTCGGGTTTGAGACATGTTTAGGTTTAGTGTTAGGGTTATAGTTAAGTTTAGGTTTTGGCTGATGGTTAAGGTTAGGTTTAGGGACAGGGTTACTTACAGGGTGAGGGTTAGAGTTAAAATTAGAGAGACGGTAAGGGTCAGAGTTAGGTTTAGCGACAGTGTTAGGGTTAGGGTTAGGTTTAGGTTAGGGTTAGGGTTAGGGTTAGGTTTAGAGTTAGGGTTTAGGGTTAGGGTTAGGGTTTTGGGATAGAGTTAGGGTTAGGGTTTAGGGTTAGGGTTAGGGTTTGGGTTAGGGTTTAGGGTTTCGGGTTAGGGTTAGGGTTAGCATTAGGGTTAAGTTTAGGTACAGGATTAAGGTTAGGGTTAGGGTTAGGGTTAGGGTTAGGGTTTCAGGTTTAGGGTTAGTGTTAGGTTAGGGTTAAGGTTAGGGTTATGGACAAGATTCGGTTTTGGGACATGTTAAGTTTAGTTTTAGGTTATAGTTAAATTTAGGTTTTGGCTGATGTTTAAGGATAAGTTTAGGGACAGGGTTAGTGACAGGGTGAGGGTTAGAGTTAAGGTTAGAGAGACAGTAAGGATCAGAGTTAGGTTTAGCGACAGTGTTAGGGTTAGGGTTAGGGTTAGGGTTTAGGGTTAGGGTTAGGGTTTAGGATTAGGGTTAGGGTTAGGGTTAGAGTTAGGGCTTACGGTTTAGGGTTAGGGTTAGGGTTAGGGTTAGGGTTTCGGGTTTAGGGTTAGGGTTAAGTTTAGGGTTAGGGTTAGGGTTAGGGTTAGGGTTAGGGTTTACGGTTAGGGTTAGGGTTAGGGTTAGGGTTAGGGTTAGGGTTAGGGTTAGGTTTAGGGTTAGGATTAGGGTTAGGGTTAGGGTTAGGGTTTGTGTTAGGGTTAGGGTTAGGGTTAGGGTTAGGGTTAGGGTTTAGGGTTAGGGTTAGGGTTAGGGTTAGTGTTAGTGTTGGGGTTAAGGTTAGGGTTAGGGTTAGGTACATGTTTCGGGTTTGAGACATGGTTAGGTTTAGTGTTAGGGTTATAGTTAAGTTTAGGTTTTGGCTGATGGTTAAGGTTAGGTTTAGGGACATGGTTAGTTACAGGGTGAGGGTTAGAGTTAAAATTAGAGAGACGGTAAGGGTCAGAGTTAGGTTTAGCGACAGTGTTAGGGTGAGGGTTAAGTTTAGGTTAGGGTTAGGGTTAGGGTTAGGTTTAGAGTTAGGGTTTAGGGTTAGCGTTAGGGTTTGGGGATAGAGTGAGGGTTAGGGTTTAGGGTTAGGGTTAGGGTTCGGGTTAGGGTTTAGGGTTTCGGGTTAGGGTTAGGGTTAGCATTAGGGTTAAGTTTAGGTACAGGATTAAGGTTAGGGTTAGGGTTAGGGTTAGGGTTTCAGGTTTAGGGTTAGTGTTAGGTTAGGGTTAAGGTTAGGGTTATGGACAAGATTCGGTTTTGGGACATGTTAAGTTTAGTTTTAGGTTATAGTTAAATTTAGGTTTTGGCTGATGTTTAAGGATAAGTTTAGGGACAGGGTTAGTGACAGGGTGAGGGTTAGAGTTAAGGTTAGAGAGACAGTAAGGATCAGAGTTAGGTTTAGCGACAGTGTTAGGGTTAGGGTTAGGGTTAGGGTTTAGGGTTAGGGTTAGGGTTTAGGATTATGGTTAGGGTTAGGGTTAGAGTTAGGGCTTACGGTTTAGGGTTAGGGTTAGGGTTTCGGGTTTAGGGTTAGGGTTAAGTTTAGGGTTAGGGTTAGGGTTAGGGTTAGGGTTAGGGTTAGGGTTAGGGTTTAGGGTTAGGGTTAGGGTTAGGGTTAGGGTTTAGGGTTAGGGTTAGGGTTAGGGTTAGGGTTAGTGTTGGGGTTAAGGTTAGGGTTAGGGTTAGGTACATGTTTCGGGTTTGAGACATGGTTAGGTTTAGTGTTAGGGTTATAGTTAAGTTTAGGTTTTGGCTTTTGGTTAAGGTTAGGTTTAGGGACAGGGTTAGTTACAGGGTGAGGGTTAGAGTTAAAATTAGAGAGACGGTAAGGGTCAGAGTTAGGTTTAGCGACAGTGTTAGTGTTAGGGTTAGGTTTAGGTTAGGGTTAGGGTTAGGGTTAGGTTTAGAGTTAGGGTTTAGGGTTAGGGTTAGGGTTTTGGGATAGAGTGAGGGTTAGGGTTTAGGGTTAGGGTTAGGGTTCGGGTTAGGGTTTAGGGTTTCGGGTTAGGGTTAGGGTTAGCATTAGGGTTAAGTTTAGGTACAGGATTAAGGTTAGGGTTAGGGTTAGGGTTAGTGTTAGGGTTAGGGTTTCAGGTTTAGGGTTAGTGTTAGGTTAGGGTTAAGGTTAGGGTTATGGACAAGATTCGGTTTTGGGACATGTTAAGTTTAGTTGTAGGTTATAGTTAAATTTAGGTTTTGGCTGATGATTAAGGATAAGTTTAGGGACAGGGTTAGTGACAGGGTGAGGGTTAGAGTTAAGGTTAGAGAGACAGTAAGGATCAGAGTTAGGTTTAGCGACAGTGTTAGGGTTAGGGTTAGGGTTAGGGTTTAGGGTTAGGGTTAGGGTTTAGGATTAGGGTTAGGGTTAGGGTTAGCGTTAGGCATAGGGTTAGGGTTAGTGTTTAGGGTTTAGGGTTAGGCTTAGGTACAGGATTAGGGTTTGAGACATGGTTAGGTTTTGTGTTAGGGTTAGGGTTATGGTTAGGGTTAGGGTTGGTGTTTAGGGGTAGGGTTAGGGTTAGGGTTAGGGTTACGGTTAGGGTTAGGGTTAGGTTTTAGGGATAAGGTTAGTGTTAGGGTTATGGTTTATGGTTAGGGTTAGGGTTAAGGTTAGGGTTTAGGGTTTAGAGTTAGGGTTAGGCTTAGGGTTAGCATTAGGTTTAGGTTTAGGGACAGGATTAGGGTTTGGGACATGGTTAGGTTTAGAGTTAGGGTTATATTAAGTTTAGGTTTTATCTGATGCTTAAGTTTAGGTTTAGGGACAGGGTTAGTGACAGGGTGAGGGTTAGAGTTAAGGGTGGAGAGATGGTAAGGGTCAGACTTAGGTTTAGCGACAGTGTTAGGGTTAGGGTTAATTTTAGAGTCAGAGTTAAGGTAAGATTAGCGTTATGGTTACAAGCAGATTAGGTTGAGTGATACTGTTAGTGTTAGTGACAGGCTTAGTGTTAGGGTTAGGGTTAGGGTTAGGGACAGTGTTAGGGTTAGGTTTGGAGTTGAGTTTAGTTTTAGGTTTCAATTTAGGGCTGGGGTTAATGTTAGAGTTAGGGTGGCCTCGGATTAGGGAAGGGATAGGGTCAGGCACAGGGATTGGGATATGTTTATGGTTAGGGTTAGGCTTAGAAACAGGTTTAAAGTTAGAGTCAGGGTTAGAGACAGGTATGGTTAGGGTTAGGGTCAAGGTACAGGTAAGATTTAGTTTAAGATTAGGACTTTGGGAAGTTTTTGTATGAGGAAGAATTTCACAGAGAAGACACCAGTCTCTCATCTCACTTCCTGGTCATAAATCTTAAAAGAACTTGGAACCCTGGTAACCAGGCAACCACATCATAATGCAGCCCTTTCCCAGCTCACTGTGATGGAGATGCTGGAAATAGTACCATGTTTCCATGATGCGGCCTAGTGGCCTCAGGAACTGGCCTCAGGAAAGCCGAAATGGTGAAACTTCACCCATGTTTTAGTTCTGATTTAGGTCTCACACAAGATTCTTCTGGCCGTTGTTTCAGAGGTCAATAATATAACACAGGAAGGCCTAGGGCAGACCAGGCCAGGTTAGACAACCACGCTGATCTCACACTGACTGTCGTCCGACCTCTCATTCCTTGTGTGTGTGTGTGTGTGTGTGTGTGTGTGTTTATGTGAGTGTTGGTGGGGAGGGGGAGGATGGTAGAGGGTTTGCTCAGTCTTCTTTTTCAAGGTCCCTCAGTTGTAAGAATAGACTGTTTATTAGAGAATTTTCTTCTTTCTGGAGGTAGGCCTCTATTGCTCTGAAATTGCTTCTTAGGACTGCTTTCGCTGTGTGCATACATTTGGGAACATTGTGTTTTCACTTACTTTAGCCTCAAGGTATTTTTTCATTTCTTCCTTGATGACATTGCTGACCCATTGAGTATCATGTTGCTTAGATCCCATGCTTTTGTGTGTTTTCCCATTATTTTCTTGCAATTGATTTCTAGGTAGATACCAGAGAAGATGCTTGGTACCATTTCAGTCTTCTTGTATCTATGGAGATATGTTTGAGGGTCTAACATGTGACCTATTGTGGAAAATGTCCCGTGTGCCCTTGAAAGGAGTGTATATTGTTCGGATAAGGGGTGAGATGGTCTACAAATATCAATTTAAGTCCTTTAATTCCATTGTTTCTTGGTTGATTTTCTGTCTGGATGATGTATTTGCATGTCATCATCCCCTACTATGACTCACAATGTCTTCATTTATGACTCACCATGTATGCTTTCTGTGTTAGTTGGTCCTACGTGTGCCATGTATATGATTAGAAGAGTCCCATCCTCTTGTTGGATTGATGGTTTTATCAATATGACATGTACTTTTTGTCACTTGTTATAGCTTTTGTTTTAAAGTCTATGTTATCTGAGTATTGTTTCCCCAGCTTTTTATTTCCCCATTTCCATTGGTAAAACGTATCTTTTTCCATCCCTTCACTTTCAGTCTCTGTGTGTCTTTCGATATGGAGTGAGTGTTGTGGGAAGCATATGTATTATTTTTTTAGTTTCTTTTATCCATTCTGCGACGCCAGGTTTTATTCTAGGTAACACAACTTTCAATCATTATTTTGATGATGAAATGCTCAATGAGAGGACTTGTTGCATGGTCCTGATAACATGAGAGGCCACCAGGTGCTAAGGCTGCCTTGGAAGTAAGATGGGACACTGTCAGGGCATGAAGTTCCACAGGCCATTCTGCTGGTTGGAAGGAAAACGGCCCCCATTTCCATTTGAGCAGGTCACATGCAATGTGTGACCCTGCCTGACAGACAGTAGGACCTGAAGTTTGAAAGTCAGCATACCCCAGTGTCTCCAGACTCCCTAGGCAATGGGAAAGGTATTTACGATGGTCTAGTAAACAAGGCCACAGGACCCTAGCCTCAACTGGTAGGAAAAAAAGACCCCACCTGAATGCAAATTATGGTTCCCAGACACATTGTTGGAGAGGAGGTAATCCGGCCGCCACCTGGCTTTAGTGGAACAATGCGGCCCTAGCCCTTTCTGTGTGAGAAAGGAGAAACAGCTTGAGTGGGTTGTCAGGAAGCCAGAACATCCTGACAGAGGGTGGAGACCTTGGCCCCCCACCAGCAGCGTGCAAATCACAAGTTTCCCTGCCAAAGGCGGGAGACGGATGCCCCACAGCTCGTGCAAGTGGGGCAACACGGACACCAGGCCCTAATGGCAAACGGATGGTGACTTGCCACCTTCCCCCTCACTGCCAGACTGTGAGTGGCACTTGAGACTCCTGGCCCTTCTTGCAGAGGGAGTGAAGCCAGGACCCTCTTTGTTGTGCACAACGCCTCAAACCGGTGGCTTTCTTGGAAGTGGAAGTATCCCGCCCATGAAAGCTATGGTCACAAGGGCCTCCTGATAGAAAAGTTTACCCAGGCCTTCAGCTCTCCCAGCAGCTCGCCAGGGACCCAAGACCCTCGTGGATGAGGAATGGTCCACCATGCCTACCAGACATACAAGGGCAAGAAGACTCCAGTTCATTTAGGGTGACCAAGTTGACCCATTCCCCACCTAATGCAGAAGTGAAGGGAGACCAAAACCAGCCCCTATGAGTGAATCAATGAAGCTCTGTGCCCCCGCAATAGCACAACACCTACAACCTCATCTGATACAAATAAACCTGGCCTAGGTCTCGCCACAGGAGAGGGGGCTCCAACTACCCCTGACACATCAAATCCTCTGAACAACTGAGCCAGGAGCCAATAAAAGAAGGCCACTGAAGGGGCAACAGAGAGAGACACACAGTGAGCGAGAGAGACCAAAGACAAAATGACAGAAGGAGACACAGGGAGAAGAAATGGGAGGGGGAGCATAGCATCCAAGACCCAGACCTTGAAAGCCATGGGATGGCCGCTCACCCTGGGAAACACATTGAGACTGTCACACCGAGGCTGTGTTGAGGGTTAGGGTTAGGGTTAGGGTTAGGAATAGGGGAGGGTTAGTGTTTACATTTCAGGGATAGTGTTTAGGGTTAGGGTTAGGGTTAGAGTTAGGGTTTAGGCTTTAGGGTTAGGGTTAGTGTTAGGGTTTAGGGTTTAGGGTTAGGGTTAGGGTTGGGTTAGGGTTAGGGTTTAGTGTTTATGGTTAGGGTTAGCGTTAGGGTTAGGGTTTGGGTTTAGGGTTTAGGTTTAGGGTTAGGGTTAGTGTTAGGGTTTCGGGTTTAGTGTTAGGGTTAAGGTTATGGTTAGGGTTAGGTACACGTTTTGGGTTTGAGACATGGTTAGGTTTAGTGTTAGGGTTATAGTTAAGTTTACGTTTTGGCTGATGGTTAAGGTTAGGTTTAGGGACAGGGTTAGTTACAGGGTGAGGGTTAGAGTTAAAGATAGAGAGACGGTAAGGGTCAGAGTTAGGTTTAGCGACAGTGTTAGGGTTAGGTTTAGGGTTAGGTTAGGGTTAGGGTTAGAGTTAGGGTTAAGGTTAGGGTTAGGGGCAGGATTAGGGTTTGGGAAATGGTTAGGTTTAGTGTAGGGTTATAGTTAAGTTTTGGTTTTGGCTGATGGTTAAGGTTAGTTTTAGGGACAGGTTTAGTGACAGGGTGAGGGTTAGAGTTAAGTTTACAGAGACGGTAAGGGTCAGAGTTAGGTTTAGCGACAGTGATAGTGTTAGGGATCAGGTTAGGTTAGGGTTTAGGGTTAGGGTTAGGGTTAGGGTTAGGAATAGGGGAGGGTTAGTGCTTACATTTTAGGGTTAGGGTTTAGGGATAGGGTTAGGGTTAGGGTTAGGGTTAGAGTTAGGATTTAGGCTTTAGGGTTAGGGTTAGGGTTAGAGTTAGGGCTTACGGTTTAGGGTTAGTGTTAGGGTTAGGGTTAGGGTTTCGGGTTTAGGGTTAGGGTTAAGTTTAGGGTTATGTTTAGGTACACAATTCGGGTTTGAGACATGTTTAGGTTTAGTGTTAGGGTTATGGTTAAGTTTAGGTTTTGGCTGATGGTTAAGGTTAGGTTTAGGGACAGGGTTAGTTACAGGGTGAGGGTTAGAGTTAAAGTTAGAGAGACGGTAAGGTACAGAGTTAGGTTTAGCGACAGTGTTAGGGTTAGGGTTAGGGTTAGGTTAGGGTTAGGGTTAGGGTTAGGGTTAGGGTTAGGTTTTAGGGATAGTTTTAGGGTTAGGGTTACGGTTTAGGTTTAGGGTTAGGGTTAAGGTTAGGGTTTAGGGTTTAGGGTTAGGGTTAGGGTTAGTGTTAGCATTAGGTTTAGGGTTCGGGACAGGATTAGGGTTTGGGACATGGTTAGGTTTACTGTTAGGGTTATATTAAGTTTAGGTTTTGTCTGATGCTTAAGTTTAGGTTTAGGGACAGGGTTAGTGACAGGGTGAGTGTAAGAGTTAAGGTTGGAGAGACGGTAAGGGTCAGAGTTAGGTTTAGCGACAGTGTTAGGGTTAGGGATCAGGTTAGGTTAGGGTTTAGGGTTAGGGTTAGGGTTAGGGTTAGGAATAGGGGAGGGTAGGGGTTTACATTTTAGGGTTAGGGTTTAGGGATAGGGTTAGGGTTAGGTTTAGGGTTAGAGTTAGGGTTAGGGTTAGGGTTAGGGTTAGGTTTTAGGGATAGGGTTAGGGTTAGGGTTACGGTTTAGGTTTAGGGTTAGGGTTAAGGTTAGGGTTTAGGGTTTAGGGTTAGGGTTAGGGTTAGAGTTAGGGTTTAGGCCTTAGAGTTAGGGTTAGTGTTAGGGTTTAGGGTTTAGGGTTAGGGTTAGGGTTAGGGTTAGGGTTAGGGTTAGGGTTTAGTGTTTATGTTTATGGTTAGAGTTAGGGTTAGGGTTTGGGTTTAGGGTTTAGGTTTAGGGTTAGGGTTAGTGTTAGGGTTTCGGGTTTAGTGTTAGGGTTAGGGTTAGTGTTAGGGTTAGGGTTAGGTACACGATTCGGGTTTGAGACATGTTTAGGTTTAGTGTTAGGGTTATAGTTAAGTTTAGGTTTTGGCTGATGGTTAAGGTTAGGTTTAGGGACAGGGTTAGTTACAGGGTGAGGGTTAGAGTTAAAATTAGAGAGACGGTAAGGGTCAGAGTTAGGTTTAGCGACAGTGTTAGGGTTAGGGTTAGGTTTAGGTTAGGGTTAGGGTTAGGGTTAGGTTTAGAGTTAGGGTTTAGGGTTAGGGTTAGGGTTTTGGGATAGAGTTAGGGTTAGGGTTTAGGGTTAGGGTTAGGGTTCGGGTTAGGGTTTAGGGTTTCGGGTTAGGGTTAGGGTTAGCATTAGGGTTAAGTTTAGGTACAGGATTAAGGTTAGGGTTAGGGTTAGGGTTAGGGTTAGGGTTAGGGTTTCAGGTTTAGGGTTAGTGTTAGGTTAGGGTTAAGGTTAGGTTTATGGACAAGATTCGGTTTTGGGACATGTTAAGTTTAGTTTTAGGTTATAGTTAAATTTAGGTTTTGGCTGATGTTTAAGGATAAGTTTAGGGACAGGGTTAGTGACAGGGTGAGGGTTAGAGTTAAGGTTAGAGAGACAGTAAGGATCAGAGTTAGGTTTAACGACAGTGTTAGGGTTAGGGTTAGGGTTAGGGTTAGGGTTTAGGGTTAGGGTTAGGGTTTGGGGATAGAGTGAGGGTTAGGGTTTAGGGTTAGGGTTAGGGTTCGGGTTAGGGTTTAGGGTTTCGGGTTAGGGTTAGGGTTAGCATTAGGGTTAAGTTTAGGTACAGGATTAAGGTTAGGGTTAGGGTTAGGGTTAGGGTTTCAGGTTTAGGGTTAGTGTTAGGTTAGGGTTAAGGTTAGGGTTATGGACAAGATTCGGTTTTGGGACATGTTAAGTTTAGTTTTAGGTTATAGTTAAATTTAGGTTTTGGCTGATGTTTAAGGATAAGTTTATGGACAGGGTTAGTGACAGGGTGAGGGTTAGAGTTAAGGTTAGAGAGACAGTAAGGATCAGAGTTAGGTTTAGCGACAGTGTTAGGGTTAGGGTTAGGGTTAGGGTTTAGGGTTAGGGTTAGGGTTTAGGATTATGGTTAGGGTTAGGGTTAGAGTTAGGGCTTACGGTTTAGGGTTAGGGTTAGGGTTTCGGGTTTAGGGTTAGGGTTAAGTTTAGGGTTAGGGTTAGGGTTAGGGTTAGGGTTAGGGTTAGGGTTAGGGTTTAGGGTTAGGGTTAGGGTTAGGGTTAGGGTTTAGGGTTAGGGTTAGGGTTAGGGTTAGGGTTAGTGTTGGGGTTAAGGTTAGGGTTAGGGTTAGGTACATGTTTCGGGTTTGAGACATGGTTAGGTTTAGTGTTAGGGTTATAGTTAAGTTTAGGTTTTGGCTTTTGGTTAAGGTTAGGTTTAGGGACAGGGTTAGTTACAGGGTGAGGGTTAGAGTTAAAATTAGAGAGACGGTAAGGGTCAGAGTTAGGTTTAGCGACAGTGTTAGTGTTAGGGTTAGGTTTAGGTTAGGGTTAGGGTTAGGGTTAGGTTTAGAGTTAGGGTTTAGGGTTAGGGTTAGGGTTTTGGGATAGAGTGAGGGTTAGGGTTTAGGGTTAGGGTTAGGGTTCGGGTTAGGGTTTAGGGTTTCGGGTTAGGGTTAGGGTTAGCATTAGGGTTAAGTTTAGGTACAGGATTAAGGTTAGGGTTAGGGTTAGGGTTAGTGTTAGGGTTAGGGTTTCAGGTTTAGGGTTAGTGTTAGGTTAGGGTTAAGGTTAGGGTTATGGACAAGATTCGGTTTTGGGACATGTTAAGTTTAGTTGTAGGTTATAGTTAAATTTAGGTTTTGGCTGATGATTAAGGATAAGTTTAGGGACAGGGTTAGTGACAGGGTGAGGGTTAGAGTTAAGGTTAGAGAGACAGTAAGGATCAGAGTTAGGTTTAGCGACAGTGTTAGGGTTAGGGTTAGGGTTAGGGTTTAGGGTTAGGGTTAGGGTTTAGGATTAGGGTTAGGGTTAGGGTTAGCGTTAGGCATAGGGTTAGGGTTAGTGTTTAGGGTTTAGGGTTAGGCTTAGGTACAGGATTAGGGTTTGAGACATGGTTAGGTTTTGTGTTAGGGTTAGGGTTATGGTTAGGGTTAGGGTTGGTGTTTAGGGGTAGGGTTAGGGTTAGGGTTAGGGTTACGGTTAGGGTTAGGGTTAGGTTTTAGGGATAAGGTTAGTGTTAGGGTTATGGTTTATGGTTAGGGTTAGGGTTAAGGTTAGGGTTTAGGGTTTAGAGTTAGGGTTAGGCTTAGGGTTAGCATTAGGTTTAGGTTTAGGGACAGGATTAGGGTTTGGGACATGGTTAGGTTTAGAGTTAGGGTTATATTAAGTTTAGGTTTTATCTGATGCTTAAGTTTAGGTTTAGGGACAGGGTTAGTGACAGGGTGAGGGTTAGAGTTAAGGGTGGAGAGATGGTAAGGGTCAGACTTAGGTTTAGCGACAGTGTTAGGGTTAGGGTTAATTTTAGAGTCAGAGTTAAGGTAAGATTAGCGTTATGGTTACAAGCAGATTAGGTTGAGTGATACTGTTAGTGTTAGTGACAGGCTTAGTGTTAGGGTTAGGGTTAGGGTTAGGGACAGTGTTAGGGTTAGGTTTGGAGTTGAGTTTAGTTTTAGGTTTCAATTTAGGGCTGGGGTTAATGTTAGAGTTAGGGTGGCCTCGGATTAGGGAAGGGATAGGGTCAGGCACAGGGATTGGGATATGTTTATGGTTAGGGTTAGGCTTAGAAACAGGTTTAAAGTTAGAGTCAGGGTTAGAGACAGGTATGGTTAGGGTTAGGGTCAAGGTACAGGTAAGATTTAGTTTAAGATTAGGACTTTGGGAAGTTTTTGTATGAGGAAGAATTTCACAGAGAAGACACCAGTCTCTCATCTCACTTCCTGGTCATAAATCTTAAAAGAACTTGGAACCCTGGTAACCAGGCAACCACATCATAATGCAGCCCTTTCCCAGCTCACTGTGATGGAGATGCTGGAAATAGTACCATGTTTCCATGATGCGGCCTAGTGGCCTCAGGAACTGGCCTCAGGAAAGCCGAAATGGTGAAACTTCACCCATGTTTTAGTTCTGATTTAGGTCTCACACAAGATTCTTCTGGCCGTTGTTTCAGAGGTCAATAATATAACACAGGAAGGCCTAGGGCAGACCAGGCCAGGTTAGACAACCACGCTGATCTCACACTGACTGTCGTCCGACCTCTCATTCCTTGTGTGTGTGTGTGTGTGTGTGTGTGTGTGTGTTTATGTGAGTGTTGGTGGGGAGGGGGAGGATGGTAGAGGGTTTGCTCAGTCTTCTTTTTCAAGGTCCCTCAGTTGTAAGAATAGACTGTTTATTAGAGAATTTTCTTCTTTCTGGAGGTAGGCCTCTATTGCTCTGAAATTGCTTCTTAGGACTGCTTTCGCTGTGTGCATACATTTGGGAACATTGTGTTTTCACTTACTTTAGCCTCAAGGTATTTTTTCATTTCTTCCTTGATGACATTGCTGACCCATTGAGTATCATGTTGCTTAGATCCCATGCTTTTGTGTGTTTTCCCATTATTTTCTTGCAATTGATTTCTAGGTAGATACCAGAGAAGATGCTTGGTACCATTTCAGTCTTCTTGTATCTATGGAGATATGTTTGAGGGTCTAACATGTGACCTATTGTGGAAAATGTCCCGTGTGCCCTTGAAAGGAGTGTATATTGTTCGGATAAGGGGTGAGATGGTCTACAAATATCAATTTAAGTCCTTTAATTCCATTGTTTCTTGGTTGATTTTCTGTCTGGATGATGTATTTGCATGTCATCATCCCCTACTATGACTCACAATGTCTTCATTTATGACTCACCATGTATGCTTTCTGTGTTAGTTGGTCCTACGTGTGCCATGTATATGATTAGAAGAGTCCCATCCTCTTGTTGGATTGATGGTTTTATCAAAATGACATGTACTTTTTGTCACTTGTTATAGCTTTTGTTTTAAAGTCTATGTTATCTGAGTATTGTTTCCCCAGCTTTTTATTTCCCCATTTCCATTGGTAAAACGTATCTTTTTCCATCCCTTCACTTTCAGTCTCTGTGTGTCTTTCGATATGGAGTGAGTGTTGTGGGAAGCATATGTATTATTTTTTTAGTTTCTTTTATCCATTCTGCGACGCCAGGTTTTATTCTAGGTAACACAACTTTCAATCATTATTTTGATGATGAAATGCTCAATGAGAGGACTTGTTGCATGGTCCTGATAACATGAGAGGCCACCAGGTGCTAAGGCTGCCTTGGAAGTAAGATGGGACACTGTCAGGGCATGAAGTTCCACAGGCCATTCTGCTGGTTGGAAGGAAAACGGCCCCCATTTCCATTTGAGCAGGTCACATGCAATGTGTGACCCTGCCTGACAGACAGTAGGACCTGAAGTTTGAAAGTCAGCATACCCCAGTGTCTCCAGACTCCCTAGGCAATGGGAAAGGTATTTACGATGGTCTAGTAAACAAGGCCACAGGACCCTAGCCTCAACTGGTAGGAAAAAAAGACCCCACCTGAATGCAAATTATGGTTCCCAGACACATTGTTGGAGAGGAGGTAATCCGGCCGCCACCTGGCTTTAGTGGAACAATGCGGCCCTAGCCCTTTCTGTGTGAGAAAGGAGAAACAGCTTGAGTGGGTTGTCAGGAAGCCAGAACATCCTGACAGAGGGTGGAGACCTTGGCCCCCCACCAGCAGCGTGTAAATCACAAGTTTCCCTGCCAAAGGCGGGAGACGGATGCCCCACAGCTCGTGCAAGTGGGGCAACACGGACACCAGGCCCTAATGGCAAACGGATGGTGACTTGCCACCTTCCCCCTCACTGCCAGACTGTGAGTGGCACTTGAGACTCCTGGCCCTTCTTGCAGAGGGAGTGAAGCCAGGACCCTCTTTGTTGTGCACAACGCCTCAAACCGGTGGCTTTCTTGGAAGTGGAAGTATCCCGCCCATGAAAGCTATGGTCACAAGGGCCTCCTGATAGAAAAGTTTACCCAGGCCTTCAGCTCTCCCAGCAGCTCGCCAGGGACCCAAGACCCTCGTGGATGAGGAATGGTCCACCATGCCTACCAGACATACAAGGGCAAGAAGACTCCAGTTCATTTAGGGTGACCAAGTTGACCCATTCCCCACCTAATGCAGAAGTGAAGGGAGACCAAAACCAGCCCCTATGAGTGAATCAATGAAGCTCTGTGCCCCCGCAATAGCACAACACCTACAACCTCATCTGATACAAATAAACCTGGCCTAGGTCTCGCCACAGGAGAGGGGGCTCCAACTACCCCTGACACATCAAATCCTCTGAACAACTGAGCCAGGAGCCAATAAAAGAAGGCCACTGAAGGGGCAACAGAGAGAGACACACAGTGAGCGAGAGAGACCAAAGACAAAATGACAGAAGGAGACACAGGGAGAAGAAATGGGAGGGGGAGCATAGCATCCAAGACCCAGACCTTGAAAGCCATGGGATGGCCGCTCACCCTGGGAAACACATTGAGACTGTCACACCGAGGCTGTGTTGAGGGTTAGGGTTAGGGTTAGGGTTAGGAATAGGGGAGGGTTAGTGTTTACATTTCAGGGATAGTGTTTAGGGTTAGGGTTAGGGTTAGAGTTAGGGTTTAGGCTTTAGGGTTAGGGTTAGTGTTAGGGTTTAGGGTTTAGGGTTAGGGTTAGGGTTGGGTTAGGGTTAGGGTTTAGTGTTTATGGTTAGGGTTAGCGTTAGGGTTAGGGTTTGGGTTTAGGGTTTAGGTTTAGGGTTAGGGTTAGTGTTAGGGTTTCGGGTTTAGTGTTAGGGTTAAGGTTATGGTTAGGGTTAGGTACACGTTTTGGGTTTGAGACATGGTTAGGTTTAGTGTTAGGGTTATAGTTAAGTTTACGTTTTGGCTGATGGTTAAGGTTAGGTTTAGGGACAGGGTTAGTTACAGGGTGAGGGTTAGAGTTAAAGATAGAGAGACGGTAAGGGTCAGAGTTAGGTTTAGCGACAGTGTTAGGGTTAGGTTTAGGGTTAGGTTAGGGTTAGGGTTAGAGTTAGGGTTAAGGTTAGGGTTAGGGGCAGGATTAGGGTTTGGGAAATGGTTAGGTTTAGTGTAGGGTTATAGTTAAGTTTTGGTTTTGGCTGATGGTTAAGGTTAGTTTTAGGGACAGGTTTAGTGACAGGGTGAGGGTTAGAGTTAAGTTTAGAGAGACGGTAAGGGTCAGAGTTAGGTTTAGCGACAGTGATAGTGTTAGGGATCAGGTTAGGTTAGGGTTTAGGGTTAGGGTTAGGGTTAGGGTTAGGAATAGGGGAGGGTTAGTGCTTACATTTTAGGGTTAGGGTTTAGGGATAGGGTTAGGGTTAGGGTTAGGGTTAGAGTTAGGATTTAGGCTTTAGGGTTAGGGTTAGGGTTAGAGTTAGGGCTTACGGTTTAGGGTTAGTGTTAGGGTTAGGGTTAGGGTTTCGGGTTTAGGGTTAGGGTTAAGTTTAGGGTTATGTTTAGGTACACAATTCGGGTTTGAGACATGTTTAGGTTTAGTGTTAGGGTTATGGTTAAGTTTAGGTTTTGGCTGATGGTTAAGGTTAGGTTTAGGGACAGGGTTAGTTACAGGGTGAGGGTTAGAGTTAAAGTTAGAGAGACGGTAAGGTACAGAGTTAGGTTTAGCGACAGTGTTAGGGTTAGGGTTAGGGTTAGGTTAGGGTTAGGGTTAGGGTTAGGGTTAGGGTTAGGTTTTAGGGATAGTTTTAGGGTTAGGGTTACGGTTTAGGTTTAGGGTTAGGGTTAAGGTTAGGGTTTAGGGTTTAGGGTTAGGGTTAGGGTTAGTGTTAGCATTAGGTTTAGGGTTCGGGACAGGATTAGGGTTTGGGACATGGTTAGGTTTACTGTTAGGGTTATATTAAGTTTAGGTTTTGTCTGATGCTTAAGTTTAGGTTTAGGGACAGGGTTAGTGACAGGGTGAGTGTAAGAGTTAAGGTTGGAGAGACGGTAAGGGTCAGAGTTAGGTTTAGCGACAGTGTTAGGGTTAGGGATCAGGTTAGGTTAGGGTTTAGGGTTAGGGTTAGGGTTAGGGTTAGGAATAGGGGAGGGTAGGCGTTTACATTTTAGGGTTAGGGTTTAGGGATAGGGTTAGGGTTAGGTTTAGGGTTAGAGTTAGGGTTAGGGTTAGGGTTAGGGTTAGGTTTTAGGGATAGGGTTAGGGTTAGGGTTACGGTTTAGGTTTAGGGTTAGGGTTAAGGTTAGGGTTTAGGGTTTAGGGTTAGGGTTAGGGTTAGAGTTAGGGTTTAGGCCTTAGAGTTAGGGTTAGTGTTAGGGTTTAGGGTTTAGGGTTAGGGTTAGGGTTAGGGTTAGGGTTAGGGTTAGGGTTTAGTGTTTATGTTTATGGTTAGAGTTAGGGTTAGGGTTTGGGTTTAGGGTTTAGGTTTAGGGTTAGGGTTAGTGTTAGGGTTTCGGGTTTAGTGTTAGGGTTAGGGTTAGTGTTAGGGTTAGGGTTAGGTACACGATTCGGGTTTGAGACATGTTTAGGTTTAGTGTTAGGGTTATAGTTAAGTTTAGGTTTTGGCTGATGGTTAAGGTTAGGTTTAGGGACAGGGTTAGTTACAGGGTGAGGGTTAGAGTTAAAATTAGAGAGACGGTAAGGGTCAGAGTTAGGTTTAGCGACAGTGTTAGGGTTAGGGTTAGGTTTAGGTTAGGGTTAGGGTTAGGGTTAGGTTTAGAGTTAGGGTTTAGGGTTAGGGTTAGGGTTTTGGGATAGAGTTAGGGTTAGGGTTTAGGGTTAGGGTTAGGGTTCGGGTTAGGGTTTAGGGTTTCGGGTTAGGGTTAGGGTTAGCATTAGGGTTAAGTTTAGGTACAGGATTAAGGTTAGGGTTAGGGTTAGGGTTAGGGTTAGGGTTAGGGTTTCAGGTTTAGGGTTAGTGTTAGGTTAGGGTTAAGGTTAGGTTTATGGACAAGATTCGGTTTTGGGACATGTTAAGTTTAGTTTTAGGTTATAGTTAAATTTAGGTTTTGGCTGATGTTTAAGGATAAGTTTAGGGACAGGGTTAGTGACAGGGTGAGGGTTAGAGTTAAGGTTAGAGAGACAGTAAGGATCAGAGTTAGGTTTAACGACAGTGTTAGGGTTAGGGTTAGGGTTAGGGTTAGGGTTTAGGGTTAGGGTTAGGGTTTAGGATTAGGGTTAGGGTTAGGGTTAGAGTTAGGGCTTACGGTTTAGGGTTAGGGTTAGGGTTAGGGTTAGGATTAAGTTTAGGGTTAGGGTTAGGGTTAGGGTTAGGGTTAGGGTTAGGGTTTGGGTTAGGGTTAGGGTTAGGGTTAGGGGTAGGGTTAGGGTTAGGGTTAGGGTTAGGGTTTAGGGTTAGGGTTAGGGTTAGGGTTAGGCTTAGTGTTGGGGTTAAGGTTAGGGTTAGGGTTAGGTACATGTTTCGGGTTTGAGACATGGTTAGGTTTAGTGTTAGGGTTATAGTTAAGTTTAGGTTTTGGCTGATGGTTAAGGTTAGGTTCAGGGACAGGGTTAGTTACAGGGTGAGGGTTAGAGTTAAAATTAGAGAGACGGTAAGGGTCAGAGTTAGGTTTAGCGACAGTGTTAGGGTTAGGGTTAGGTTTAGGTTGGGGTTAGGGTTAGGGTTAGGTTTAGAGTTAGGGTTTAGGGTTAGGGTTAGGGTTTTGGGATAGAGTTAGGGTTAGGGTTTAGGGTTAGGGTTAGGGTTCGGGTTAGGGTTTAGGGTTTCGGGTTAGGGTTAGGGTTAGCATTAGGGTTAAGTTTAGGTACAGGATTAAGGTTAGGGTTAGGGTTAGGGTTAGGGTTAGGGTTTCAGGTTTAGGGTTACTGTTAGGTTAGGGTTAAGGTTAGGGTTATGGACAAGATTCGGTTTTGGGACATGTTAAGTTTAGTTTTAGGTTATAGTTAAATTTAGGTTTTGGCTGATGTTTAAGGATAAGTTTAGGGACAGGGTTAGTGACAGGGTGAGGGTTAGAGTTAAGGTTAGAGAGACAGTAAGGATCAGAGTTAGGTTTAGCGACAGTGTTAGGGTTAGGGTTAGGGTTAGGGTTTAGGGTTAGGGTTAGGGTTTAGGATTAGGGTTAGGGTTAGGGTTAGCGTTAGCGTTAGGCATAGGGTTAGGGTTAGTGTTTAGGGTTTAGGGTTAGGGTTAGGTACAGGATTAGGGTTTGAGACATGGTTAGGTTTTGTGTTAGGGTTAGGGTTATGGTTAGGGTTAGGGTTGGTGTTTAGGGGTAGGGTTAGGGTTAGGGTTAGGGTTACGGTTAGGGTTAGGGTTAGGTTTTAGGGATAAGGTTAGTGTTAGGGTTACGGTTTAGGGTTAGGGTTAGGGTTAAGGTTAGGGTTTAGGGTTTAGAGTTAGGGTTAGGCTTAGGGTTAGCATTAGGTTTAGGTTTAGGGACAGGATTAGGGTTTGGGACATGGTTAGGTTTAGAGTTAGGGTTATATTAAGTTTAGGTTTTGTCTGATGCTTAAGTTTAGGTTTAGGGACAGGGTTAGTGACAGGGTGAAGGTTAGAGTTAAGGTTGGAGAGACGGTAAGGGTCAGAGTTAGGTTTAGCGACAGTGTTAGTGTTAGGGATCAGGTTAGGTTAGGGTTTAGGGTTAGGGTTAGGGTTAGGGTTAGGGTTAGAGTTAGGGTTAGGTTTAGTTTTAGGGTTAGGGTTAAGGTTAGGGTTTAGGGTTTATGGTTAGGGTTAGGGTTAGAGTTAGGGTTTAGGCTTTAGGGTTATGGTTAGTGTTAGGGTTTAGGGTTTAGGCTTAGGGTTATGGTTATGGTTAGGGTTAGGGTTTAGTGTTTATGGTTAGGGTTAGCGTTAGGGTTAGGGTTTGGGTTTAGTGTTTAGGTTTAGGGTTAGGGTTAGTGTTAGGGTTAGGGTTAGGGTTAGGGTTAGGGATAGGGACAGGATTAGGGTTTGGGACATGGTTAGGTTTACTGTTAGTGTAATATTAAGTTTAGGTTTTGTCTGATGCTTAAGTTTAGGTTTAGGGACAGGGTTAGTGAAAGGGTGAGGGTTAGAGTTAAGGTTGGAGAGACGGTAAGGGTCAGAGTTAGGTTTAGCGACAGTGTTAGGGTTAGGGATCAGGTTAGGTTAGGGTTTAGGGTTAGGGTTAGGGTTAGGAATACGGGAGGGTTAGTGTTTACATTTTAGGGTTAGGGTTTAGGGATATGGTTAGGGTTAGGGTTAGGGTTAGGGTTAGGGTTAGGTTTTAGGGATAGGGTTAGGGTTAGGGTTACGGTTTAGGTTTAGGGTTAGGGTTAAGGTTAGGGTTTAGGGTTAGGGTTAGGGTTAGAGTTAGGGTTTAGGCTTTAGGGTTAGGGTTAGTGTTAGGGTTTAGGGTTTAGGGTTAGGGTTAGGGTTAGGGTTAGCTTTAGGGTTTAGGGTTTATGGTTAGGGTTAGCGTTAGGGTTAGGGTTTGGGTTTAGGGTTTAGGTTTAGTGTTAGGGTTAGTGTTAGGGTTTCGGGTTTAGTGTTAGGGTTAAGGTTAGGGTTAGGGTCAGGGTTAGGGTTAGGGTTAGGGTTAGGTTTTAGGGATAGGGTTAGTGTTAGGGTTACGGTTTATGTTTAAGGTTAGGGTTAAGGTTAGGGTTTAGGGTTTAGGGTTAGGGTTAGGGTTAGGGTTAGCATTAGGTTTAGGGTTAGGGACAGGATTAGGGTTTGGGACATGGTTAGGTTTACTGTTAGGGTTATATTAAGTTTAGGTTTTGTCTGATGCTTAAGTTTAGGTTTAGGGACAGGGTTAGTGACAGGGTGAGGGTTAGAGTTAAGGTTGGAGAGACGGTAAGCGTCAGAGTTAGGTTTAGCGACAGTGTTAGGGTTAGGGATCAGGTTAGGTTAGGGATAGGGTTAGTGTTAGGGTTAGGGTTAGATTTAGGGTTAGGGTTAGGGTTAGGGTTAGGGTTAGGTTTTAGGGATAGGGTTAGGGTTAGGGTTTAGGGTTTAGGGTTAGGGTTAGGGTTAGAGTTAGGGTTTAGGGTTTAGGGTTAGGGTTAGGGTTAGGGTTAGGGTTAGGGTTTAGTGTTTATGGTTAGGGTTAGCGTTAGGGTTAGGGTTTGGGTTTAGTGTTTAGGTTAAGGGTTTGGGTTAGTGTTAGGGTTTCGAGTTTAGTGTTAGGGGTAAGGTTAGGGTTATGGTTAGGTACACGTTTCGGGTTTGAGACATGGTTAGGTTTAGTGTTAGGGTTATAGTGAAGTTTAGGTTGTGGCTGATGGTTAAGGATAGGTTTAGGGACAGGGTTAGTTACAGGGTGAGGGTTAGAGTTAAAGATAGAGAGACGGTAAGGGTCAGAGTTAGGTTTAGCGACAGTGTTAGTGTTAGGGATCAGGTTAGGTTAGGGTTAGGGTTAGAGTTAGGGTTTAGGGTTAGGGTTAGGGTTAGTGTTTAGGATTTAGGGTTAGGGTTATGGTTATGGTTAGGGTTAGGGTTAGGGGCAGGATTAGGGTTTGGGACATGGTTAGGTTTACTGTTAGGGTTATATTAAGTATAGGTTTTGTCTGATGCTTAAGTTTAGGTTTAGGGACAGGGTTAGTGACAGGGTGAGGGTTAGAGTTAAGGTTGGAGAGACGGTAAGGGTCAGAGTTAGGTTTAGCGACAGTGTTAAGGTTAGGGATCAGGTTAGGTTAGGGTTTAGGGTTAGGGTTAGGGTTAGGGTTAGGAATAGGGGAGGGTTAGTGTTTACATTTAAGGGTTAGGGTTTAGGGTTAGGGTTAGGATTAGGGTTAGGTTTACGGTTTAGGTTTAGGGTTAGGGTTAAGGTTAGGGTTTAGGGTTTAGGGTTAGGGTTAGGTTTAGAGTTAGGGATTAGGCTTTAGGTTTAGGGTTAGGGTTAGGGTTAGGGTTAGCTTTAGGGTTTAGGGTTTATGGTTAGGGTTAGAGTTAGGGTTAGGGTTTGGGTTTAGGGTTTAGGTTTAGTGTTAGGGTTAGTGTTAGGGTTTCGGGTTTAGTGTTAGGGTTAAGGTTAGGGTTAGGGTCAGGGTTAGGGTTAGGGTTAGGGTTAGGTTTTAGGGATAGGGTTAGTGTTAGGGTTACGGTTTAGGTTTAAGGTTAGGGTTAAGGTTAGGGTTTAGGGTTTAGGGTTAGGGTTAGGGTTAGGGTTAGCATTAGGTTTAGGGTTAGGGACAGGATTAGGGTTTGGGACATGGTTAGGTTTACTGTTAGGGTTATATTAAGTTTAGGTTTTGTCTGATGCT
Organism: Hipposideros larvatus; assembly: GCA_031876335.1. Classification (NCBI taxonomy): domain Eukaryota; kingdom Metazoa; phylum Chordata; class Mammalia; order Chiroptera; family Hipposideridae; genus Hipposideros; species Hipposideros larvatus. Next base: position 781,556 of record JAVKSA010000055.1, read on the forward strand.
TAAGTTTAGGTTTAGGGACAGGGTTAGTGACAGGGTGAGGGTTAGAGTTAAGGTTGGAGAGACGGTAAGCGTCAGAGTTAGGTTTAGCGACAGTGTTAGGGTTAGGGATCAGGTTAGGTTAGGGTTTAGGGTTAGGGTTAGGGTTAGGGTTAGGAATAGGGGAGGGTTAGTGTTTACATTTTAGGGTTAGGGTTTAGGGATAGGGTTAGTGTTAGGGTTAGGGTTAGATTTAGGGTTAGGGTTAGGGTTAGGGTTAGGGTTAGGTTTTAGGGATAGGGTTAGGGTTAGGGTTTAGGGTTTAGGGTTAGGGTTAGGGTTAGAGTTAGGGTTTAGGGTTTAGGGTTAGGGTTAGGGTTAGGGTTAGGGTTAGGGTTTAGTGTTTATGGTTAGGGTTAGCGTTAGTGTTAGGGTTTGGGTTTAGTGTTTAGGTTAAGGGTTTGGGTTAGTGTTAGGGTTTCGAGTTTAGTGTTAGGGGTAAGGTTAGGGTTATGGTTAGGTACACGTTTCGGGTTTGAGACATGGTTAGGTTTAGTGTTAGGGTTATAGTTTAGTTTAGGTTGTGGCTGATGGTTAAGGATAGGTTTAGGGACAGGGTTAGTTACAGGGTGAGGGTTAGAGTTAAAGATAGAGAGACGGTAAGGGTCAGAGTTAGGTTTAGCGACAGTGTTAGTGTTAGGGATCAGGTTAGGTTAGGGTTTAGGGTTAGGGTTAGGGTTAGAGTTAGGAATAGGGGGGGGTTATTGTTTACATTTTAGGGTTAGGGTTTAGGGATAGGGTTAGGGTTAGGGTTAGGGTTAGGGTTAGAGTTAGGATTTAGGCTTTAGGGTTAGGGTTAGGGTTTGAGTTAGGGCTTACGGTTTAGGGTTAGGGTTAGGGTTAGGGTTAGGGATTCGGGTTTCGGGTTAGGGTTAAGTTTAGGGTTAGGGTTAGGTACACGATTCGGGT
>JAVKSA010000055.1:790000-810000 GCA_031876335.1 Hipposideros larvatus
GTTAGGGTTAGGGATAGGGTTAGGGACATGATTCGGGTTTGGGACATGGTTAGTTATAGGGTTAGGGTTATAGTGAAGTTTATGTTTTGGCTGATGGTTAAGATTAAGTATAGTGACAGGGTTAATGACACGGTGAGGGTTAGAATTAAGGTTAGAGAGATGGTAAGGGTCAGAGCTAGGTTTAGTGACAGTGTCAGGGTTAGGGTTAGGGTTAGGTTAGGGTTAGGGTTTAGGGATAGGTTTAGGGTTAGGGTTAGGGTTTAAGGTAAGGTTAGGGTTAGGGTTAGGGTTTAGGATTTAGGGATAGGGTTATGGTTAGGGTTAGGTTTAGGGTTAGGGACACGATTCGGGTTTGGGACATGGTTAAGTTCCGTGTTAGGGTTGTAGTTAAGTTTAAGTTTTGGCTGATGGTTAAGGTTAGGGTTAGGGACAGGATTAGTGACAGGGTGAGGGTTAGAGTTAAGGTTAGAGAAACAGTAAGGGTCAGAGTTAGGTTTAGCGACAGTGTTAGGGTTAGGGTTAATATTAGAGGCAGAGTTAGGGTTAAGGTTAGCGTTATGGTTAGAAACAGATTAGGTTGTGTGATAGTGTTAGTATTAGTGACAGGCTTACTGTTAGGGTTAAGGTTAGGTTTAGAGACAGTGTCAGGGTTAGGTTTGGAGTTGAGTTTTGTGTTAGGTTTCAGTTTAGGGCTAGGGTTAGTGTTAGAGGCAGGGTGGCCTTCGGATTAGGGTAGGGATAGGGTCAGGCACAGGGATAGGGATATGGTTATGGTTAGGGTTGGGATTAGAAACAGGTTTAAAGTTAGGGTCAGGGTTAGAGACAGGTATGGTCAGGGTAAGGGTCAAGTTATAGGTAAGATTTAGGTTAAGATTAGGGACAGGTTACAGTTAGGTTTAGGGTTAGGAACAAGATTAGGGCTAGGGTTGAGGTGTATGTTAGTGTCAGGGTTAGGTCTGAAGTAGGATTAGAGTTAGGGTTCGAATTAGAGTTAGGGGAACGGTTAGGATTAAGGATAGGTTTAGGGTTAACGTTAGGGACAGGAACAGGGTCAGTGTTAGGGTTTGATTAGGGATAGGTACAGAGTTAGGTTTAAGAGTAGGAACAGGCTTATGGATTGGATTAGGGTTAGGGTTTATGACACAATTAGGGTCACGGTTAGAGATACGCTTAGCTTTACCGACATGGTTAGATTTAAGGTTACTCTGAGCGTTAATTTTAGGGACAGGTTAACGGTTAGTGTTAGTTTTAGGGTCAGGGCTAAGGTTAGGTTTACAGTTCGATTTACATTTAGGGTTTTGGTTAAAGACAGGCTAGTGTTCTGGTTAGGATTAGGGTTTCCGTTAAAATTAGGGACACAGTTAAGCTTAGTGTAAGGTTTAGGGTTAGTGATAAAGACACGGTTTGGTTTAGCGTATGGGTTTGGCTGAGATTCAGTGTTAGGGACAGGTTAGGGTAGGATTAGTGTTAGGGGTAGAGACAGGTTTCGGGTTAGAGTTACAAAATTGGTTATGAGTAAGTGTAAAAACAGGGTTAGGGTTAGTGAAGTTGTTAGGGTTAGGGTTAGGGTTAGCTACAGGGTTAAGTTTAGGGAGAAGGTTAGTTTTGGAGTTTGTGTGAAGTTTAGAAACAGGGTTATTTTCAGATTTCGGTTTAGGAAAAGGGTTACGATAACAGGGTTTGGATTAAGAACCGTATGCATGGTAGGCACACGGATGGCTTAGGGTTCGCATGAGGGTGAGGAATACTATTGGGGTTTTTTTTGACATAGGGGAGGTCTTAGAGTTAGAGACAAGGTTAAGGTTAGGGACAGGATTAGGGTTAGAGACAAGATGAAGTTTAGGGACACTGTCAGGGTTAGTGTTAATTTTAAGTTTAGGGTTACAGTTAGGGTTAGGGACAAAATTAGGGTTAGGTTTATGGACAGTGTTAGGTTTAGGGTTAAATTTAGGGTCAGCGCTCAAGTTAAGGTTAACATTAAGGTTAGGGCTAGGTCTAGGGTTAGGGTTCGAAACAAGGTTAGAGTTACGGTTAGGATGAGAGGCACGGTTATATTTAAATTAGGGTTCAAAACAGAGTTAAGGGTAGTGTTAGGTTTAGGAATACTTTTAAGGTTAGGGTTTGGTTTAGGGTTTGTTTTAGGGTTCGGGACAGAGTTCGGGTAAGGAACATAGTTAGTGTTAGGTTTAGGGTTAAGCTTAGGGACAGAGTTAGGTTTACATTTAGGGTTAAGGACAGGGTTATGATTAGGGTCAGGGTTAGTGTTCAGGACAGAGTCAGGGCAGGACAAGGTTTGCTGTAGGATTAGGGTAAGGTTTGGGTTCAGGTTAGGATATGTTAGGGTTAGGGTTAGGGGCATAGCTAGGGTTGAGGGCAGAGTTAGTGTTACAGTTAGGAACATGGCTAAGGTTACGGTTCATGTAAGGGACAGTTTCTGGGTTAGGTTTAGTGTTAAGGGCTGGGTTAGAATGGAGGACACGGTTAGGGTTAGTGTTAGGGTATCACGTCTCACGTGACATCGGCTGGGGAACTACAGTTAGATGGCGAAGAGTTAAGAAACTCCAGAGCCAAAAATAGAGTTTCTGGGGGCCAGTGTTCTCATCTCTGAGGCCCAAGCCTTAATACTGTGGGCGCATAGCTTTTCTTTACAACTGCCACCAAGAAGTCAATTTGAATATCTATACACAGGGAGTTGATTCTATTTGTCTGGCAGCTGCTTCGCCAAAACTCATTGTGATCAAACACAAGTTTTGCTTTCACATGTACGTATGATCCCCCGGATGGACTCAGCATTCCGAGACCACCGGATAAGGAAGTTGTACTGACATCATTCCCTCGGGTCTTAGCATTCGAGACACTTCCTTATGACGTGAAAGGCTCAGTGCACAGGAGCAATAGAATCGGCAGCTCCACGGTGACATTAGGGTTAGGTTTATAAACAGGATGAAGTTAGGTTTAGGGTTAGGGTTACCGACAGAGTTTGCTTTAGGGTAAGGGACAGGATTAGAACTAGGATTAGGTTTAGAGACACGGTTAGAATTAGGGTTAGTTTTAGGTTTAGTGTTGAAGGACAGAGTTAGGGTTTGGGTTAGCATTAGGGTTAGGGTTCGTGATAGGATTAGGGTTAGGGACAGAGTTGGGAAGAGTGTTAGGGCTCCATATAGAGTTAGGGGTAGGGATACGTTTAGGTTTAGGTTTTGGGTTACGAAAAGGTTTAGCTACAGGGGCAGGGACAGTTTAGGGACACAGTGAGTGTTAGAGTTAGGATTAGGGTTTGGGTTAAGTTTAGGGTTTGGGTTAGGGTTAGGGTTATGGTTAGGGTTAGGGTTTAGGGATAGGTTTAGGGTTAGGGTTAGGGTTTAAGGTAAGGTTAGGGTTAGGGTTCGGGTTTAGGATTTAGGGTTAGGGTTATGGTTAGGGTTAGGTTTAGGGTTAGGGACACGATTCGGGTTTGGGACATGCTTAAGTTCAGTGTTAGGGTTATAGTTAAGTTTAGGTTTTGGCTGATGGTTAAGGGGAGGGTTAGGGACAGGATTAGTGACAGGTTGATGGTTAGAGTTAAGTTTAGAGAGACAGTAAGGATCAGAGTTAGGTTTAGCGATAGTGTTAGGCTTAGGGTTAGGGTTATGTTAGGGTTAGGGTTAGGGATAGGGTTAGTGTTTAGGGTTTAGCGTTAGGGTTAGGTACAGGATTAGCGTTTGAGACATGGTTAGGTTTTTTGTCAGGGTTAGTTTTAGGGTTAGGGTTAAGGTTTAGGGTTAGGTTTAGGGTTACGTTTAGGGACTGGATTAGGTTAGGGTTAGGGTTAGGGTTAGGGTTAGGGTTAGGTTTTAGGGATAGGGTTAGGGTTAGGGTTAGAGGTTAGCTCTCGGGTTAGGGTTAAGGTTAGGGTTTAGGGTTTAGGGTTAGGGTTAGGGTTAGGGTTAGCGTTAGGTTTAGGGTTAGGGACAGGATTAGGGTTTGGGACATGGTTAGGTTTAGTGTTAAGGTTATAGTTAAGTTTAGGTTTTGTCTGATGCTTAAGTTTAGGTTTAGGGACAGGGTAAGTGACAGGGTGATGGTTAGAGTTAAGGTTAGAGAGACGGTAAGGGTCAGATTTAGGTTTAGCGACATTGTTAGGGTTAGGGATCTGGTTTGTTTAGGGTTTATGGTTAGGGTTAGGGTTAGGGTTAGGAATAGGTGAGGGTTAGTGTTTAGATTTTAGGGTTAGGGTTTACGGATATGGTTAGTGTTAGGGTTAGGGTTAGGGTTAGGGTTTAGGCTTTAGGGTTAGGGTGAGGGTTAGGTTTAGGGTTTAAGGTTAGTTTTAGGGTTAGGTTTGGGTTAGGGTTTAGTGTTTAGGGTTAGGGTTAGCGTTAGGGTTAGGGTTTTGATTTAGGGTTTAGGTTTAGTGTTAGGGTTAGGGTTAGGGTTTCGGGTTTAGGGTTAGGGTCAAGGTTAGTGTTAGGGTTAGTTACACGATTCGCGTTTGAGACATTGTTATGTTTAGTGTTAGGGTTATAGTTAAGTTTAGGTTTTGGCTGATGGTTAAGTTTAGGTTTAGGGACAGGGTTAGTTACAGGGAGAGGGTTAGAGTTAAAGTTAGAGAGACGGTAAGGGTCAGAGTTAGGTTTAGCGACAGTATTAGGGTTAAGGTTAGGGTTAGGTTAGGATTAGGGTTAGGGTTAGTGTTTAGGGTTAGGGTTAGGGTTTTGCGATAGCGTTAGGATTAAGGTTTAGGGTTAGGGTTAGGGTTAAAGTTAGGCTTTACGGATAGGTTTAGGGTTAGGTTTAGGGTTTAAGGTAGGGTTAGTGTTAGGGTTAGGGTTTAGGATTTAGGGTTAGGGTTATGGTTAGGATTAGGTTTAGGGTTAGGGACACGATTCGGGTTTGGGACATGGTTAAGTTCAGTGTTAGGGTTATAGTTAAGTTTAGGTTTTGCCTGATGGTTAAGGTTAGGGTTAGGGACAGGATTAGTGACAGGGTGAGGGTTAGAGTTAAGGTTAGAGAGACAGTAAGGGTCAGAGTTAGGTTTAGCGACAGTGTTAGGGTTAGGGTTAATATTAGAGGCAGAGTTAGGGTTAAGGTTAGCGTTATGGTTAGAAACAGATTAGGTTGTGTGATAGTGTTAGTATTAGTGACAGGCTTACTGTTAGGGTTAAGGTTAGGTTTAGAGACAGTGTTAAGGTTAGGTTTGGAGTTGAGTTTTGTGTTAGGTTTCAGTTTAGGGCTAGGGTTAGTGTTACAGGCAGGGTGGCCTTCGGATTAGGGTAGGGATAGGGTGAGGCACAAGGATAGGTGTATGGTTATGGTTAGCGTTGGGATTATAGACAGTTTTAAGGTTAGGGTCAGGGTTAGAGACAGGTATTGTAAGGGTTAGGGTCAAGGTATACGTAAGGTTTAGGTTAAGATTAGGGACAGGTTACAGTTAGGTTTAGGGTTAGGAACAAGATTAGGGCTAGGTATGAGGTGTATATTAGTGTCAGGGTTAGGTCTGAAGTAGGATTAGAGTTAGGGTTAGAATTAGAGTGAGGGGAACGTTAAGGATTAAGGATATGTTTAGGGTTAACGTTAGGGACAGGAACAGGGTCAGTGTTAGGGTTTGATTAGGGATAGGTACAGAGTTAGGTTTAAGAGTAGGAACAGGCTTATGGATTGGATTAAGGTTAGGGTTTATGACACAATTAGGGTCACGGTTAGAGATACACTTAGCTTTACCGACATGGTTAGATTTAGGGTTACTCTTAGCGTTAAGTTTAGGGACAGGTTAATGGTTAGTGTTAGAGTTAGGGTCAGGGCTAAGGTTAGGTTTACGGTTCGATTTACATTTAGGGTTATGGTTAAAGACAGGCTAGGGTTCTGGTTAGGATTAGGGTTTCCGTTAAAATTAGGGACACAGTTAAGGTTACTGTAAGGTTTAGGGTTAGTGATAAAGACACGGTTTGGTTTAGGGTATGGGTTTGGGGGAGATTCAGTGTTAGGTACAGGTTAGGGTAGGATTAGTGTTAGGGGTACAGGCAGTTTTCGGGTTAGAGTTACAAAATTCGTTATGAGTAAGTGTAAAAACAGGGTTAGGGTTAGTGAAGTCGTTAGGGTTAGGGTTAGGGTTAGCTGCAGGGTTAGGTTTAGGGAGATGGTTAGGTTTGGGGTTTGTGTGAAGTTTAGAAAAAGGGTTATTTTCAGAGTTCGGTTTAGGAAAAGGGTTACAATAACAGGGTTTGGATTAAGAAGAGTATGCATGGTAGGCACACGGATGCCTTAGGGTTCGCATGAGGGTGAGGAATACATTTGGGGTTTTCATTTGACATAGGGGAGGTCTTAGGGTTAGAGACAAGGTTAAGGTTAGGGACAGCATTAGGGTTAGAGACAAGATTAAGGTTAGGGACACTGTCAGGGTTACTGTTAAGTTTAAGTTTAGGGTTACATTTAGGGTTAGGGACAAAAATAGGGTTAGGGTTATGGACAGTGTTAGGTTTCGGGTTAAAGTTAGGGTCAGCGCTCAAGTTAAGGTTAACATTAAGGTTAGGGATAGGTTTAGGGGTTGGGTTAGAAACAAGGTTAGACTTACGGTTAGGATTAGAGGCACGGTTATTTTTAAATTAGGGTTCAAAACAGAATTAAGGGTAGTGTTAGGGTTAGGAATACTTTTTAGGGTTAGGGTTTGATTTAGGGTTTGTTTTAGGGTTCGGGGCAGAGTTAGGGTTAGGAACATAGTTAGTGTTCGGTTTAGGGTTAAGCTTAGGGACAGGGTTAGGGTTAGAGTTAGGGTTAAGGACAGGGTTATGATTAGGGTCAGGGTTAGTGTTCAGGACAGTGTCAGGGCAGGCCGTAGGATCAGGGTAGGGTTTGGGTTCAGGTTAGGGTATGCTAGGTTAGGGTTAGGGTCATAGCTAGGGTTGAGGGCAGAGTCAGTGTTACGGTTAGGAACATGACTAAGGTTAGGGTTCATGTTAGGGACTGTTTCAGGGTTACGTTTAGTGTTAAGGGTTGGGTTAGAATGGAGGACATGGTTAGGGTTAGTGTTAGGGTAACACGTCTCACGTGACATCGGCTGGGGAACTACAGTTAGATGGCGAAGAGTTAAGAAACTCCAGAGCCAAAAATAGAGTTTCTGTGGGCCAGTGTTCTCATCTCTGAGGCCCAAGCCTTAATACTGTGGGTGCATAGCTTTTCTTTACAACTGCCACCAAGAAGTCAATTTGAATATCTATACACAGGGAGTTGATTCTATTTGTCTGGCAGCTGCTTCGCCAAAACTCATTGTGATCAAACACAAGTTTTGCTTTCACATGTACGTATGATCCCCAGGATGGACTCAGCATTCCGAGATCACCGGATAAGGAAGTTGTACTGAGATCATTCCCTCGGGTCTTAGCATTCGAGACACTTCCTTATGACGTGAAAGGCTCAGTGCACAGGAGCATTCGACTCGGCAGCTCCACGGTGACATTAGGGTTAGGTTTATAAACAGGATGAAGTTAGGTTTAGGGTTAGGGTTACCGACAGAGTTTGCTTTAGGGTAAGGGACAGGATTAGAACTAGGATTAGGTTTAGAGACACGGTTAGAATTAGGGTTAGTTTTAGGTTTAGTGTTGATGGACAGAGTTAGGGTTTGGGTTAGCATTAGGGTTAGGGTTCGTGTTAGGATTAGGGTTAGGGACAGAGTTGGGAAGAGTGTTAGGGCTCCATTTAGAGTTAGGTCTAGGGATACGTTTAGATTTCGGTTTCGGGTTAGGAAAAGGGTTAGCTACAGGGGCAGGGATTGCGTAGGGACACAGTGAGTGTTAGAGTTAGGATTAGGGTTAGGGTTAGGGCTAGGGTTTGGGTTAGGGTTAGGGTTTAGGGATAGGGTTAGGGTTAGGGTTAGAGTTTACGGTTTAGGGTTAGGGGTAGCGTTAGGGTTAGGGTTAGTGTTAGGGTTAGGGGCACGATTAGGGTTTGGGACATGGTTAGGTTTAATGTTAGGGTTATAGTTAAGTTTTGGTTTTGGCTGATGGTTAAGTTTAGTTTTAGGGACAGGTTGAGTGACAGGGTGAGGGTTAGACTTAAGGTTAGAGAGTCGGTAAGGTTCAGAGTTAGGTTTAGCGACTGTGTTAGTGTAAGGGATCGGGTTAGGTTAGGGTTTATGGTTAGGGTTAGGAATAGGTGAGGGTTAGTGTTTAGATTTTAGGGTTAGGGTTTAGGGATAGGGTTACGGTTAGGGTTAGGGTAAAGGTTAGAGTTAGGGTTTAGGCTTTAGGGTTAGGGTTAGTGTTAGGGTTTAGGGTTTAGGGTTAGGGTTAGGGTTAGGGTTAGGGTTAGGGTTTAGTGTTTATGGTTAGGGTTAGCGTTAGTGTTAGGGTTTGGGTTTAGGGTTTAGGTTTAGGGTTAGGGTTAGTGTTAGGTTTTCGGGTTTAGTGTTAGGGTTAAGGTTAGGGTTAGGTACACGTTTCGGGTTTGAGACATGGTTAGGTTTATTGTTAGGGTTATAGTTAAGTTTAGGTTTGGCTGATGGTTAAGGTTAGGTTTAGGGACAGGGTTAGTTACAGGGTGAGGGTTAGAATTAAAGATAGAGAGACGGTAAGGGTCAGAGTTAGGTTTAGCGACAGTGTTAGGGTTAGGGTTAGGGTTAGGTTAGGGTTAGGTTTAGGGTTAGGGTTAGGGTTAGGTTTTAGGGATACGTTAGTGTTAGGGTTACGGTTTAGGTTTAGGGTTAGGGTTAAGGTTAGGGTTTAGGGTTTAGGGTTAGGGTTAGGGTTAGTGTTAGCATTAGGTTTAGGGTTAGGGACAGGATTAGGGTTTGGGACATGGTTAGGTTTACTGTTAGGGTTATATTAAGTTTAGGTTTTGTCTGATGCTTAAGTTTAGGTTTAGGGACAGGGTTAGTGACAGGGTGAGAGTTAGAGTTAAGGTTGGAGAGACGGTAAGGGTCAGAGTTAGGTTTAGCGACAGTGTTAGGGTTAGGGATCAGGTTAGGTTAGGGTTTAGGGTTAGCGTTAGGGTTAGGGTTAGGAATAGGGAGGGTTAGTGTTTACATTTTAGGGTTAGGGTTTACAGATAGGGTTAGGGTTAGGGTTAGGGTTAGAGTTAGGGTTAGGGTTAGGGTTAGGGTTAGGGTTAGGGTTAGAGTTAGGGTTAGGGTTAGGGTTAGGGTTAGGTTTTAGGGATAGGGTTAGGGTTAGGGTTACGGTTTAGGTTTAGGGTTAGGGTTAAGGTTAGGGTTTAGGGTTTAGGGTTCGGGTTAGGGTTAGAGTTAGGGTTTAGGCTTTAGTGTTAGGGTTAGTGTTAGGGTTTAGGTTTTAGGGTTAGGGTTAGGGTTAGGGTTAGGTTTAGGGTTTAGTGTTTATGGTTAGGGTTAGCGTTAGGGTTAGGGTTTGGGATTAGGGTTTAGGTTTAGGGTTAGGTTTAGTGTTAGGGTTTCGGGATTAGTGTTAGTGTTACGGTTAGGGTTAGGGTAAGGTACACGTTTCGGGTTTGAGACATGGTTAGGTTTAGTGTTAGGGTTATAGTTAAGTTTAGGTTTTGGCTGATGGTTAAGGTTAGGTTTAGGGACAGGGTTAGTTACAGGGTGAGGGTTAGAGTTAAAGATAGAGAGACGGTAAGGGTCAGAGTTAGGTTTAGCGACAGTGTTAGGGTTAGGGTTACGGTTAGGTTAGGGTTTCGGTTAGAGTTAGGGTTTAGGGTTAGGGTTAGGGTTAGGGTTTAGGATTTAGTGTTAGGGTTATGGTTATGGTTAGGGTTAGGGTTAGGGGCAGGTTTAGGGTTTGGGACATGGTTAGGTTTACTGTTAGGGTTATATTAAGTTTAGGTTTTGTCTGATGCTTAAGTTTAGGTTTAGGGACAGGGTTCGTGACACGGTGAAGGTTACAGTTAAGGTTGGAGGGACCGTAAGGGTCAGAGTTAGGTTTAGCGACAGTGTTAGGGTTAGGGTTCAGGTTAGGTTAGGGTTTAGGGTTAGGGTTAGGGTTAGGGTTAGGAATAGGGGAGGGTTAGGGTTTACATTTTAGGGTTAGGGTTTAGGAATAGGGTTAGGGTTAGGGTTAGGGTTAGGGTTAGGGTTAGAGTTAGGATTTAGGCTTTAGGGTTAGGGTTAGAGTTAGAGTCAGGGCTTATGGTTTAGGGTTAGGGTTATGGTTAGGGTTAGGGTTTCGGGTTTCGGGTTAGGGTTAAGTTTAGGGTTAGGCTTAGGTATACGATTCGGGTTTGAGACATGTTTAGGTTTAGTGTTAGGTTTATGGTTAGGGTTATGGTTAGGGTTAGGGTTAGGGTTAGGGTTTCGGGTTTAGGGTTAAGGTTAAGTTTAGGGATAGTGTTAGATACACGATTCGGGTTTGAGACATGTTTAGGTTTAGTGTTAGGGTTATGGTTAAGTTTAGGTTTTGGCTGATGGTTAAGGTTAGGTTTAGGGACAGGGTTAGTTACAGGGTGAGTGTTAGGGTTAGGGTTAGGGTTAGGGTTTAGGCTTTAGGGTTAGGGTGAGGGTTAGGTTTAGGGTTTAAGGTTAGTTTTAGGGTTAGGTTTGGGTTAGGGTTTAGTGTTTAGGGTTAGGGTTAGCGTTAGGGTTAGGGTTTTGATTTAGGGTTTAGGTTTAGTGTTAGGGTTAGGGTTAGGGTTTCGGGTTTAGGATTAGGGTCAAGGTTAGTGTTAGGGTTAGTTACACGATTCGCGTTTGAGACATTGTTATGTTTAGTGTTAGGGTTATAGTTAAGTTTAGGTTTTGGCTGATGGTTAAGTTTAGGTTTAGGGACAGGGTTAGTTACAGGGAGAGGGTTAGAGTTAAAGTTAGAGAGACGGTAAGGGTCAGAGTTAGGTTTAGCGACAGTATTAGGGTTAAGGTTAGGGTTAGGTTAGGATTAGGGTTAGGGTTAGTGTTTAGGGTTAGGGTTAGGGTTTTGCGATAGCGTTAGGATTAGGGTTTAGGGTTAGGGTTAGGGTTAAAGTTAGGCTTTACGGATAGGTTTAGGGTTAGGTTTAGGGTTTAAGGTAGGGTTAGTGTTAGGGTTAGGGTTTAGGATTTAGGGTTAGGGTTATGGTTAGGATTAGGTTTAGGGTTAGGGACACGATTCGGGTTTGGGACATGGTTAAGTTCAGTGTTAGGGTTATAGTTAAGTTTAGGTTTTGCCTGATTGTTAAGGTTAGGGTTAGGGACAGGATTAGTGACAGGGTGAGGGTTAGAGTTAAGGTTAGAGAGACAGTAAGGGTCAGAGTTAGGTTTAGCGACAGTGTTAGGGTTAGGGTTAATATTAGAGGCAGAGTTAGGGTTAAGGTTAGCGTTATGGTTAGAAACAGATTAGGTTGTGTGATAGTGTTAGTATTAGTGACAGGCTTACTGTTAGGGTTAAGGTTAGGTTTAGAGACAGTGTTAAGGTTAGGTTTGGAGTTGAGTTTTGTGTTAGGTTTCAGTTTAGGGCTAGGGTTAGTGTTACAGGCAGGGTGGCCTTCGGATTAGGGTAGGGATAGGGTCAGGCACAAGGATAGGTGTATGGTTATGGTTAGCGTTGGGATTATAGACAGTTTTAAGGTTAGGGTCAGGGTTAGAGACAGGTATTGTAAGGGTTAGGGTCAAGGTATACGTAAGGTTTAGGTTAAGATTAGGGACAGGTTACAGTTAGGTTTAGGGTTAGGAACAAGATTAGGGCTAGTTATGAGGTGTATATTAGTGTCAGGGTTAGGTCTGAAGTAGGATTAGAGTTAGGGTTAGAATTAGAGTGAGGGGAACGTTAAGGATTAAGGATATGTTTAGGGTTAACGTTAGGGACAGGAACAGGGTCAGTGTTAGGGTTTGATTAGGGATAGGTACAGAGTTAGGTTTAAGAGTAGGAACAGGCTTATGGATTGGATTAAGGTTAGGGTTTATGACACAATTAGGGTCACGGTTAGAGATACACTTAGCTTTACCGACATGGTTAGATTTAGGGTTACTCTTAGCGTTAAGTTTAGGGACAGGTTAATGGTTAGTGTTAGAGTTAGGGTCAGGGCTAAGGTTAGGTTTACGGTTCGATTTACATTTAGGGTTATGGTTAAAGACAGGCTAGGGTTCTGGTTAGGATTAGGGTTTCCGTTAAAATTAGGGACACAGTTAAGGTTACTGTAAGGTTTAGGGTTAGTGATAAAGACACGGTTTGGTTTAGGGTATGGGTTTGGGGGAGATTCAGTGTTAGGTACAGGTTAGGGTAGGATTAGTGTTAGGGGTACAGGCAGTTTTCGGGTTAGAGTTACAAAATTCGTTATGAGTAAGTGTAAAAACAGGGTTAGGGTTAGTGAAGTCGTTAGGGTTAGGGTTAGGGTTAGCTGCAGGGTTAGGTTTAGGGAGATGGTTAGGTTTGGGGTTTGTGTGAAGTTTAGAAAAAGGGTTATTTTCAGAGTTCGGTTTAGGAAAAGGGTTACAATAACAGGGTTTGGATTAAGAAGAGTATGCATGGTAGGCACACGGATGCCTTAGGGTTCGCATGAGGGTGAGGAATACATTTGGGGTTTTCATTTGACATAGGGGAGGTCTTAGGGTTAGAGACAAGGTTAAGGTTAGGGACAGCATTAGGGTTAGAGACAAGATTAAGGTTAGGGACACTGTCAGGGTTACTGTTAAGTTTAAGTTTAGGGTTACATTTAGGGTTAGGGACAAAAATAGGGTTAGGGTTATGGACAGTGTTAGGTTTCGGGTTAAAGTTAGGGTCAGCGCTCAAGTTAAGGTTAACATTAAGGTTAGGGATAGGTTTAGGGGTTGGGTTAGAAACAAGGTTAGACTTACGGTTAGGATTAGAGGCACGGTTATTTTTAAATTAGGGTTCAAAACAGAATTAAGGGTAGTGTTAGGGTTAGGAATACTTTTTAGGGTTAGGGTTTGATTTAGGGTTTGTTTTAGGGTTCGGGGCAGAGTTAGGGTTAGGAACATAGTTAGTGTTCGGTTTAGGGTTAAGCTTAGGGACAGGGTTAGGGTTAGAGTTAGGGTTAAGGACAGGGTTATGATTAGGGTCAGGGTTAGTGTTCAGGACAGTGTCAGGGCAGGCCGTAGGATCAGGGTAGGGTTTGGGTTCAGGTTAGGGTATGCTAGGTTAGGGTTAGGGTCATAGCTAGGGTTGAGGGCAGAGTCAGTGTTACGGTTAGGAACATGACTAAGGTTAGGGTTCATGTTAGGGACTGTTTCAGGGTTACGTTTAGTGTTAAGGGTTGGGTTAGAATGGAGGACATGGTTAGGGTTAGTGTTAGGGTAACACGTCTCACGTGACATCGGCTGGGGAACTACAGTTAGATGGCGAAGAGTTAAGAAACTCCAGAGCCAAAAATAGAGTTTCTGTGGGCCAGTGTTCTCATCTCTGAGGCCCAAGCCTTAATACTGTGGGTGCATAGCTTTTCTTTACAACTGCCACCATGAAGTCAATTTGAATATCTATACACAGGGAGTTGATTCTATTTGTCTGGCAGCTGCTTCGCCAAAACTCATTGTGATCAAACACAAGTTTTGCTTTCACATGTACGTATGATCCCCAGGATGGACTCAGCATTCCGAGATCACCGGATAAGGAAGTTGTACTGAGATCATTCCCTCGGGTCTTAGCATTCGAGACACTTCCTTATGACGTGAAAGGCTCAGTGCACAGGAGCATTCGACTCGGCAGCTCCACGGTGACATTAGGGTTAGGTTTATAAACAGGATGAAGTTAGGTTTAGGGTTAGGGTTACCGACAGAGTTTGCTTTAGGGTAAGGGACAGGATTAGAACTAGGATTAGGTTTAGAGACACGGTTAGAATTAGGGTTAGTTTTAGGTTTAGTGTTGATGGACAGAGTTAGGGTTTGGGTTAGCATTAGGGTTAGGGTTCGTGTTAGGATTAGGGTTAGGGACAGAGTTGGGAAGAGTGTTAGGGCTCCATTTAGAGTTAGGTCTAGGGATACGTTTAGATTTCGGTTTCGGGTTAGGAAAAGGGTTAGCTACAGGGGCAGGGATTGCGTAGGGACACAGTGAGTGTTAGAGTTAGGATTAGGGTTAGGGTTAGGGCTAGGGTTTGGGTTAGGGTTAGGGTTTAGGGATAGGGTTAGGGTTAGGGTTAGAGTTTACGGTTTAGGGTTAGGGGTAGCGTTAGGGTTAGGGTTAGTGTTAGGGTTAGGGGCACGATTAGGGTTTGGGACATGGTTAGGTTTAATGTTAGGGTTATAGTTAAGTTTTGGTTTTGGCTGATGGTTAAGTTTAGTTTTAGGGACAGGTTGAGTGACAGGGTGAGGGTTAGACTTAAGGTTAGAGAGTCGGTAAGGTTCAGAGTTAGGTTTAGCGACTGTGTTAGTGTAAGGGATCGGGTTAGGTTAGGGTTTATGGTTAGGGTTAGGAATAGGTGAGGGTTAGTGTTTAGATTTTAGGGTTAGGGTTTAGGGATAGGGTTACGGTTAGGGTTAGGGTAAGGGTTAGAGTTAGGGTTTAGGCTTTAGGGTTAGGGTTAGTGTTAGGGTTTAGGGTTTAGGGTTAGGGTTAGGGTTAGGGTTAGGGTTAGGGTTTAGTGTTTATGGTTAGGGTTAGCGTTAGTGTTAGGGTTTGGGTTTAGGGTTTAGGTTTAGGGTTAGGGTTAGTGTTAGGTTTTCGGGTTTAGTGTTAGGGTTAAGGTTAGGGTTAGGTACACGTTTCGGGTTTGAGACATGGTTAGGTTTATTGTTAGGGTTATAGTTAAGTTTAGGTTTGGCTGATGGTTAAGGTTAGGTTTAGGGACAGGGTTAGTTACAGGGTGAGGGTTAGAATTAAAGATAGAGAGACGGTAAGGGTCAGAGTTAGGTTTAGCGACAGTGTTAGGGTTAGGGTTAGGGTTAGGTTAGGGTTAGGTTTAGGGTTAGGGTTAGGGTTAGGTTTTAGGGATAGGGTTAGTGTTAGGGTTACGGTTTAGGTTTAGGGTTAGGGTTAAGGTTAGGGTTTAGGGTTTAGGGTTAGGGTTAGGGTTAGTGTTAGCATTAGGTTTAGGGTTAGGGACAGGATTAGGGTTTGGGACATGGTTAGGTTTACTGTTAGGGTTATATTAAGTTTAGGTTTTGTCTGATGCTTAAGTTTAGGTTTAGGGACAGGGTTAGTGACAGGGTGAGAGTTAGAGTTAAGGTTGGAGAGACGGTAAGGGTCAGAGTTAGGTTTAGCGACAGTGTTAGGGTTAGGGATCAGGTTAGGTTAGGGTTTAGGGTTAGCGTTAGGGTTAGGGTTAGGAATAGGGAGGGTTAGTGTTTACATTTTAGGGTTAGGGTTTACAGATAGGGTTAGGGTTAGGGTTAGGGTTAGAGTTAGGGTTAGGGTTAGGGTTAGGGTTAGGGTTAGGGTTAGAGTTAGGGTTAGGGTTAGGGTTAGGGTTAGGTTTTAGGGATAGGGTTAGGGTTAGGGTTACGGTTTAGGTTTAGGGTTAGGGTTAAGGTTAGGGTTTAGGGTTTAGGGTTCGGGTTAGGGTTAGAGTTAGGGTTTAGGCTTTAGTGTTAGGGTTAGTGTTAGGGTTTAGGGTTTAGGGTTAGGGTTAGGGTTAGGGTTAGGTTTAGGGTTTAGTGTTTATGGTTAGGGTTAGCGTTAGGGTTAGGGTTTGGGATTAGGGTTTAGGTTTAGGGTTAGGTTTAGTGTTAGGGTTTCGGGATTAGTGTTAGTGTTACGGTTAGGGTTAGGGTTAGGTACACGTTTCGGGTTTGAGACATGGTTAGGTTTAGTGTTAGGGTTATAGTTAAGTTTAGGTTTTGGCTGATGGTTAAGGTTAGGTTTAGGGACAGGGTTAGTTACAGGGTGAGGGTTAGAGTTAAAGATAGAGAGACGGTAAGGGTCAGAGTTAGGTTTAGCGACAGTGTTAGGGTTAGGGTTACGGTTAGGTTAGGGTTTCGGTTAGAGTTAGGGTTTAGGGTTAGGGTTAGGGTTAGGGTTTAGGATTTAGTGTTAGGGTTATGGTTATGGTTAGGGTTAGGGTTAGGGGCAGGTTTAGGGTTTGGGACATGGTTAGGTTTACTGTTAGGGTTATATTAAGTTTAGGTTTTGTCTGATGCTTAAGTTTAGGTTTAGGGCCAGGGTTCGTGACACGGTGAAGGTTACAGTTACGGTTGGAGGGACCGTAAGGGTCAGAGTTAGGTTTAGCGACAGTGTTAGGGTTAGGGTTCAGGTTAGGTTAGGGTTTAGGGTTAGGGTTAGGGTTAGGGTTAGGAATAGGGGAGGGTTAGGGTTTACATTTTAGGGTTAGGGTTTAGGAATAGGGTTAGGGTTAGGGTTAGGGTTAGGGTTAGGGTTAGAGTTAGGATTTAGGCTTTAGGGTTAGGGTTAGAGTTAGAGTTAGGGCTTATGGTTTAGGGTTAGGGTTATGGTTAGGGTTAGGGTTTCGGGTTTCGGGTTAGGGTTAAGTTTAGGGTTAGGCTTAGGTATACGATTCGGGTTTGAGACATGTTTAGGTTTAGTGTTAGGTTTATGGTTAGGGTTATGGTTAGGGTTAGGGTTAGGGTTAGGGTTTCGGGTTTAGGGTTAAGGTTAAGTTTAGGGATAGTGTTAGATACACGATTCGGGTTTGAGACATGTTTAGGTTTAGTGTTAGGGTTATGGTTAAGTTTAGGTTTTGGCTGATGGTTAAGGTTAGGTTTAGGGACAGGGTTAGTTACAGGGTGAGTGTTAGGGTTAGGGTAAGTGTTAGGGCTAGGATTAGGTTTTAGGGATAGGGTTAGGGTTAGGGTTACGGTTTAGGGTTAGGGTTAGGGTTAAGGATAGGGTTTAGGGTTTAGGGTTAGGGTTAGGGTTAGAGTTAGGGTTTAGGCTTTAGGGTTAGGGTTAGTGTTAGGGTTTAGGGTTTAGGGTTAGGGTTAGGGTTACGGTTTAGGGTTAGGGTTAGGGTTAAGGTTAGGGTTTAGGGTTTAGGTTAGGGTTAGGTTTAGAGTTAGGGTTTAGGCTTTAGGGTTAGGGTTAGTGTTAGCGTTTAAGGTTTAGGGTTAGGGTTAGGGTTAGGGTTTGGGTTTAGGGTTTAGGTTTAGGGTTAGGGTTAGTGTTAGGGTTTCGGGTTTAGTGTTACGGTTAAGGTTAGGGTTAGGGTTAGGTACACGTATCGGGTTTGAGACATGGTTAGGTTTAGTGTTAGGGCTATAGTTAAGTTTAGGTTTTGGCTGATGGTTAAGGTTAGGTTTAGGGACAGGGTTAGTTACAGGGTGAGGGTTAGATTAAAGATAGAGAGATGTTAAGGGTGAGAGTTAGGTTTAGCGACAGTGTTAGGGTTAGGGTTAGGGTTAGGTTAGGGTTAGGGTTAGAGTTAGGGTTTAGGGTTAGGGTTAGGGTTAGGGTTTAGGATTTAGGGTTAGGGTTAGGGTTAGGGTTAGGGGCAGGATTAGGGTTTGGGACATGGTTAGGTTTACTGTTAGGGTTATATTAAGTTTAGGTTTTGTCTGATGCTTAAGTTTAGGTTTAGGGACAGGGTTAGTGACAGGGTGAGGTTTAGAGTTAAGGTTGGAGAGAAGGTAAGGGTCAGAGTTTGGTTTAGCGACAGTGTTAGGGTTAGGGATCAGGTTAGGTTAGGTTTTAGGGTTAGCGTTAGGGTTAGGGTTAGGAATAGGGGACGGTTAGTGTTTACATTTTAGGGTTAGGGTTTAGGGATAGCGTTAGGGTTAGGGTTAGGGTTAGAGTTAGGGTTAGGGTTAGGGTTAGGGTTAGGGTTAGGTTTTAGGGATAGGGTTAGGGTTAGGGTTACGGTTTAGGTTTAGGGTTAGGGTTAAGGTTAGGGTTTAGGGTTAGGGTTAGGGTTAGGGTTAGGGTTAGAGTTAGGGTTAGGGTTAGGGTTAGGGTTAGGTTTTAGGGATAGGGTTAGGGTTAGGGTTACGGTTTAGGTTTAGGGTTAGGGTTAAGGTTAGGGTTTAGGGTTTAGTGTTAGGGTTAGGGTTAGAGTTAGGGTTTAGGCTTTAGGGTTAGGGTTAGTGTTAGGGTTTAGGGTTTAGGGTTAGGGTTAGGGTTAGGGTTAGGGTTAGGGTTTAGTGTTTATGGTTAGGGTTAGCGTTAGGGTTAGGGTTTGGGTTTAGGATTTAGGTTTAGGGTTAGGGTTAGTGTTAGGGTTTCGGGATTAGTGTTAGGGTTACGGTTAGGGTTAGGGTTAGGTACACGTTTCGGGTTTGAGACATGGTTAGGTTTAGTGTTAGGGTTATAGTTAAGTTTAGGTTTTGGCTGATGGTTAAGGTTAGGTTTAGGGACAGGGTTAGTTACAGGGTGAGGGTTAGAGTTAAAGATAGAGAGACGGTAAGAGTCAGAGTTAGGTTTAGCGACAGTGTTAGGGTTAGGGTTACGGTTAGGTTAGAGTTTAGGGTTAGCGTTAGGGTTAGGGTTAGGAATAGGGAGGGTTAGTGTTTACATTTTAGGGTTAGGGTTTAGGGATAGGGTTAGGGTTAGGGTTAGGGTTAGAGTTAGGGTTAGGGTTAGGGTTAGGGTTAGGGTTATAGTTAGGGTTAGGGTTAGGGTTAGGGTTAGTTTTTAGGGATAGGGTTAGGGTTAGGGTTACGGTTTAGGTTTAGGGTTAGGGTTAAGGTTAGGGTTTAGGGTTTAGGGTTAGAGTTAGGGTTAGAGTTAGGGTTTAGGCTTTAGGGTTAGGGTTAGTGTTAGGGTTTAGGGTTTAGGGTTAGGGTTAGGGTTAGGGTTAGGGTTAGGGTTCAGTGTTTATGGTTACGGTTAGCGTTAGGGTTAGGGTTTGGGTTTAGGGTTTAGGTTTAGGGTTAGGGTTAGGGTTAGGGTTTCGGGATTAGTGTTAGGGTTACGGTTAGGGTTAGGGTTAGGTACACGTTTCGGGTTTGAGACATGGTTAGGTTTAGTGTTAGGGTTATAGTTAAGTTTAGGTTTTGGCTGATGGTTAAGGTTAGGTTTAGGGACAGGGTTAGTTACAGGGTGAGGGTTAGAGTTAAAGATAGAGAGACGGTGAGGGTCAGAGTTAGGTTTAGCGACAGTGTTAGGGTTAGGGTTAGGGTTAGGTTAGGGTTAGGGTTAGGGTTAGGGTTAGGGTTAGGATTTAGGGATAGGGTTAGGTTTAGGGTTACGGTTAGAGTTAGGGTTTAGGGTTAGGGTTAGGGTTAGGGATTAGGATTTAGTGTTAGGGTTATGGTTAGGGTTAGGGTTAGGGTTAGGGGCAGGTTTAGGGTTTGGGACATGGTTAGGTTTACTGTTAGGGTTATATTAAGTTTAGGTTTTGTCTGATGCTTAAGTTTAGGGACAGGGTTCGTGACACGGTGAGGGTTAGAGTTAAGGTTGGAGAGACGGTAAGGGTCAGAGTTAGGTTTAGCGACAGTGTTAGGGTTAGGGTTCAGGTTAGGTTAGGGTTTAGGGTTAGGGTTAGGGTTAGGGTTAGGAATAGGGGAGGGTTAGGGTTTACATTTTAGGGTTAGGGTTTAGGAATAGGGTTAGGGTTAGGGTTAGGGTTAGGGTTAGGGTTAGAGTTAGGATTTAGGCTTTAGGGTTAGGGTTAGAGTTAGAGTTAGGGCTTAAGGTTTAGGGTTAGGGTTAGGGTTAGGGTTAGGGTTTCGGGTTTAGGGTTAGGGTTAAGTTTAGAATTAGGCTTAGGTATACGATTCGGGTTTGAGACATGTTTAGGTTTAGTGTTAGGTTTATGGTTAGGGTTATGGTTATGGTTAGGGTTAGGGTTAGGGTTTCGGGTTTACTGTTAAGGTTAAGTTTAGGGATAGTGTTAGGTACACGATTCGGGTTTGAGACATGTTTAGGTTTAGTGTTAGGGTTATGGTTAAGTTTAGGTTTTGGCTGATGGTTAAGGTTAGGTTTAGGGACAGGGATAGTTACAGGGTGAGTGTTAGGGTTAGGGTAAGGGTTAGGGTTAGGATTAGGTTTTAGGGATAGGGTTAGGGTTAGGGTTACGGTTTAGGGTTAGGGTTAGGGTTAAGGATAGGGTTTAGGGTTTAGGGTTAGGGTTAGGGTTAGAGTTAGGGTTTAGGCTTTAGGGTTAGGGTTAGTGTTAGGGTTTAGGGTTTAGGGTTAGGGTTAGGGTTACGGTTTAGGGTTAGGGTTAGGGTTAAGGTTAGGGTTTAGGGTTTAGGGTTAGGGTTAGGTTTAGAGTTAGGGTTTAGGCTTTAGGGTTAGGGTTAGTCT
>JAVKSA010000055.1:815000-822500 GCA_031876335.1 Hipposideros larvatus
AGGGTCAGAGTTAGGTTTAGCGACAGTGTTAGGGTTAGGGATCAGGTTAGGTTTGGGTTTAGGGTTAGGGTTAGGGTTAGGGTTAGGAATAGGGGAGGGTTAGTGTTTACATTTTAGGGTTAGGGTTTAGGGATAGGGTTAGGGTTAGGGTTAGGCTTAGAGTTAGGGTTAGGGTTAGGGTTAGGGTTAGGGTTAGGTTTTAGTGATAGGGTTAGGGTTAGGGTTACGGTTTAGGTTTAGGGTTAGGGTTAAGGTTAGTGTTTAGGGTTTAGGGTTAGGGTTAGGGTTAGAGTTAGGGTTTAGGCTTTAGGGTTAGGGTTAGTGTTAGGGTTTAGGGTTTAGGGTTAGGGTTAGGGTTAGGGTTAGGTTTAGGGTTTAGTGTTTATGGTTAGTGTTAGCGTTAGGGTTAGGGTTAAGGTTAGGGTTAGGGTTAGGTACATGTTTCGGATTTGAGACATGGTTAGGTTTGGTGTTAGGGTTATAGTTAAGTTTAGGTTTTGGCTGATGGTTAAGGTTAGGTTTAGGGACAGGGTTAGTTACAGGGTGAGGGTTAGAGTTAAAGATAGATAGACGGTAAGGGTCAGAGTTAGGTTTAGCGACAGTGTTAGGGTTAGGGTTAGGGTTAGGTTAGGGTTAGGGTTAGGGTTAGGGTTAGGGTTAGGTTTTAGGGATAGGGTTAGGGTTAGGGTTACGGTTTAGGTTTAGGGTTAGGGTTAAGGTTACGGTTTAGGGTTTAGGGTTAGGATTAGGGTTAGGGTTAGCATTAGTTTTAGGGTTAGGGACAGGATTAGGGTTAGGGTTAGGGTTAGCATTAGTTTTAGGGTTAAGGACAGGGTTAGTGTTAGGGTTAGGGTTAGGGTTAGGGTTAGGGTTAGGGTTAGAGTTAGGGTTAGGGTTAGGGTTAGGTTTTAGGGATAGGGTTAGGGTTAGGATTACGGTTTAGGTTTAGGGGTAGCGTTAAGGTTAGGGTTTAGGGTTTAGGGTTAGGGTTAGGGTTAGAGTTAGGGTTTAGGGTTTAGGCTTTAGGGTTAGGGTTAGTGTTAGGGTTTAGGGTTTCGTGTTAGGGTTAGGGTTAGGGTTAGGGTTAGGGTTTAGTGTTTATGGTTAGGGTTAGCGTTAGGGTTAGGCTTTGGGTTTAGTGTTTAGGTTTAGGGTTAGGGTTAGTGTTAGGGTTAGGGTAAGGGTTAGGGTTAGGGACAGGATTAGGGTTTGGGACATGGTTAGGTTTACTGTTAGGGTAATATTAAGTTTAGGTTTTGTCTGATGCTTAAGTTTAGGTTTAGGGACAGGGTTGGTGACAGGGTGAGGGTTAGAGTTAAGGTTGGAGAGACGTAAGGGTCAGAGTTAGGTTTAGCGACAGTGTTAGGGTTAGGGATCAGGTTAGGTTAGGGTTTAGGGTTAGGGTTAGGGTTAGGGTTAGGATCGGGGAGGGTTAGTGTTTACATTTTAGGGTTAGGGTTTAGGGATAGGGTTAGGGTTAGGGTTAGGGGTTGAGTTAGGGTTAGGGTTAAGGTTAGGGTTAGGTTTTAGGGATAGGGTTAGGGTTAGGGTTACGGTTTAGGTTTAGGGTTAGGGTTAAGGTTAGGGTTTAGGGTTTAGGGTTAGGGTTAGGGTTAGAGTTAGGGTTTAGGCTTTAAGGTTAGGGTTAGTGTTAGGGTTTAGGGTTTAGGGTTAGGGTTAGGGTTAGGGTTTAGTGTTTATGGTTATGGTTAGCGTTAGGGTTAGGGTTTGGGTTTAGGGTTTAGGTTTAGGGTTAGGGTTAGTGTTAGGGTTTCGGTTTTAGTGTTAGGGTTAAGTACACGTTTCGGGTTTGAGACATGGTTAGGTTTATGTTAGGGTTATATTAAGTTTAGGTTTTGTCTGATGCTTAAGTTTAGGTTTAGGGACAGGGTTAGTGACAGGGTGAGGGTTAGAGTTAAGGTTGGAGAGACGGTAAGTGTCAGAGTTAGGTTTAGCGACAGTGTTAGGGTTAGGGATCAGGTTAGGTTAGGGTTTAGGGTTAGGGTTAGGGTTAGGGTAGGAATAGGGGAGGGTTAATGTTTACATTTCAGGGTTAGGGTTTAGGGTTAGGGTTAGGGTTAGAGTTAGGGTTTAGGCTTTAGGGTTAGGGTTAGTGTTAGGGTTTAGGGTTTAGGGTTAGGGTTAGGGTTAGGGTTTAGTGTTTAAGGTTAGGGTTAGGGTTAGGGTTAGGGTTAGGGTTAGGGTTAGGGTTAGGGTTAGGTTTTAGGGATAGGGTTAGGGTTAGGGTTAGGGTTAGGGTTTGGGTTTAGGGTTTAGGTTTAGGGTTAGGGTTAGTGTTAAGGTTTCGGGTTTAGTGTTAGGGTTAAGGTTATGGTTAGGGTTAGGTACACGATTCGGGTTTGAGACATGGTTAGGTTTAGTGTTAGGGTTATAGTTAAGTTTAGGTTTTGGCTGATGGTTAAGGTTAGGTTTAGGGACAGGGTTAGTTACAGGGTGAGGGTTAGAGTTAAAGATAGAGAGACGGTAAGTGTCAGAGTTAGGTTTAGCGACAGTGTTAGGGTTAGGGTTAGGGTTAGGTTAGGGTTAGGGTTAGGGTTAGGGTTAGGGTTAGGTTTTAGGGATAGGGTTAGGGTTAGGGTTAGGGTTACGGTTTAGGTTTAGGGTTAGGGTTAAGGTTAGGGTTTAGGGTTTAGGGTTAGGGTTAGGGTTAGGGTTAGCATTAGGTTTAGGGTTAGGGACAGGATTATGGTTTGGGACATGGTTAGGTTTACTGTTAGGGTTATATTAAGTTTAGGTTTTGTCTGATGCTTAAGTTTAGGTTTAGGGACAGGGTTAGTGACAGGGTGAGGGTTAGAGTTAAGGTTGGAGAGACGGTAAGGGTCAGAGTTAGTTTTAGCGACAGTGTTAGGGTTAGGGATCAGGTTAGTTTAGGGTTTAGGGTTAGGGTTAGGAATAGGGGAGGGTTAGTGTTTACATTTTAGGGTTAGGGTTTAGGGATAGGGTTAGGGTTAGTGTTAGGGTTAGAGTTAGGGTTAGGGTTAGGGTTAGGTTTTAGGGATAGGGTTAGGGTTAGGGTTACGGTTTAGGTTTAGTGTTAGGGTTAAGGTTAGGGTTTAGGGTTTATGGTTAGGGTTAGGGTTAGAGTTAGAGTTTAGGCTTTAGGGTTAGGGTTAGTGTTAGGGTTCAGGGTTTAGGGTTAGGGTTAGGGTTAGGGTTAGGGTTAGGGTTTAGTGTTTATGGTTAGGGTTAGCGTTAGGGTTAGGATTTGGGTTTAGTGTTTAGGTTTAGGGTTAGGGTTAGTGTTAGGGTTAGGGTTAGGGTTAGGGTTAGGGTTAGGGACAGGATTAGGGTTTGGGACATGGTTAGGTTTACTGTTAGGGTAATATTAAGTTTAGGTTTTGTCTGATGCTTAAGTTTATGTTTAGGGACACGGTTAGTGACTGGGTGAGGGTTAGAGTTAAGGTTGGAGAAACGGTAAGGGTCAGAGTTAGGTTTAGCGACAGTGTTAGGGTTAGGGATCAGGTTAGGTTAGGATTTAGGGTTAAGGTTAGGGTTAGGGTTAGGAATAGGGGAGGGTTAATGTTTACATTTTAGGGTTAGGGTTTAGGGATAGGGTTAGGGTTAGGGTTAGGGTTAGAGTTAGGGTTAGGGTTAGGGTTAGGGTTAGGGTTAGGTATTAGGGATAGGGTTAGGGTTAGGGTTACGGTTTATGTTTAGGGTTAGGGTTAAGGTTAGTGTTTAGGGTTTAGGGTTAGGGTTAGGGTTAGAGTTAGGGTTTAGGCTTTAGGGTTAGGGTTAGTGTTAGGGTTTAGGGTTTAGGGTTAGGGTTAGGGTTAGGGTTAGGTTTAGGGTTTAGTGTTTATGGTTAGTGTTAGCGTTAGGGTTAGGGTTAAGGTTAGGGTTAGGGTTAGGTACATGTTTCGGATTTGAGACATGGTTAGGTTTGGTGTTAGGGTTATAGTTAAGTTTAGGTTTTGGCTGATGGTTAAGGTTAGGTTTAGGGACAGGGTGAGTTACAGGGTGAGGGTTAGAGTTAAAGATAGATAGACGGTAAGGGTCAGAGTTAGGTTTAGCGACAGTGTTAGGGTTAGGGTTAGGGTTAGGTTAGGGTTAGGGTTAGGGTTAGGGTTAGTGTTAGTTTTAGGGATAGGGTTCGGGTTAGGGTTTCGGTTTAGGTTTAGGGTTAGGGTTAAGGTTAGGGTTTAGGGTTTAGGGTTAGGGTTAGGGTTAGGGTTAGCATTAGTTTTAGGGTTATGGACAGGATTAGGGTTAGGGTTAGGGTTAGGGTTAGGGTTAGGGTTTAGACTTTAGGGTTAGGGTTAGTGTTAGGGTTTAGGGTTTAGTGTTAGGGTTAGGGTTAGGGTTAGGGTTAGGGTTTAGTCTTTATGATTAGGGTTAGCGTTAGGGTTAGGGTTTGGGTTTAGTGTTTACGTTTAGGGTTAGGGTTAGTGTTAGGGTTAGGGTTAGGGTTAGGGTTAGGGTTAGAGTTAGGGTTAGGGTTAAGGTTAGGTTTTAGGGATAGGGTTAGGGTTAGGATTACGGTTTAGGTTTAGGGGTAGCGTTAATGTTAGGGTTTAGGGTTTAGGGTTAGGGTTAGTGTTAGAGTTAGGGTTTAGGGTTTAGGCTTTAGGGTTAGGGTTAGTGTTAGGTTTTAGGGTTTCGTGTTAGGGTTAAGTACACGTTTCGGGTTTGAGACATGGTTAGGTTTAGTGTTAGGGTTATATTAAGTTTAGGTTTTGTCTAATGCTTAAGTTTAGGTTTAGGGACAGGGTTAGTGACAGGGTGAGGGTTAGAGTTAAGGTTGGAGAGACGGTAAGTGTCAGAGTTAGGTTTAGCGACAGTGTTAGGGTTAGGGATCAGGTTAGGTTAGGGTTTAGGGTTAGGGTTAGGGTTAGGGTTAGAGTTAGGGTTTAGGCTTTAAGGTTAGGGTTAGTGTTAGGGTTTAGGGTTTAGGGTTAGGGTTAGGGTTAGGGTTTAGTGTTTATGGTTAGGGTTAGCGTTAGGGTTAGGGTTTGGGTTTAGGGTTTAGGTTTAGGGTTAGGGTTAGTGTTAGGGTTTCGGGTTTAGTGTTAGGGTTAAGTACACGTTTCGGGTTTGAGACATGGTTAGGTTTAGTGTTAGGGTTATATTAAGTTTAGGTTTTGTCTAATGCTTAAGTTTAGGTTTAGGGACAGGGTTAGTGACAGGGTGAGGGTTAGAGTTAAGGTTGGAGAGACGGTAAGTGTCAGAGTTAGGTTTAGCGACAGTGTTAGGGTTAGGGATCAGGTTAGGTTAGGGTTTAGGGTTAGGGTTAGGGTTAGGGTTAGGAATAGGGGAGGGTTAATGTTTACATTTCAGGGTTAGGGTTTAGGGTTAGGGTTAGGGTTAGAGTTAGGGTTTAGGCTTTAGGGTTAGGGTTAGTGTTAGGGTTTAGGGTTTAGGGTTAGGGTTAGTGTTAGGGTTTAGGGTTTAGGGTTAGGGTTAGGGTTAGGGTTTAGTGTTTAAGGTTAGGGTTAGCGTTAGGGTTAGGGTTTGGGTTAGGGTTTAGGTTTAGGGTTAGGGTTAGTGTTAGGGTTTCGGGTTTAGTGTTAGGGTTAAGGTTATGGTTAGGGTTAGGTACACGATTCGGGTTTGAGACATGGTTAGGTTTAGTGTTAGGGTTATAGTTAAGTTTAGGTTTTGGCTGATGGTTAAGGTTAGGTTTAGGGACAGGGTTAGTTACAGGGTGAGGGTTAGAGTTAAATATAGAGAGACGGTAAGTGTCAGAGTTAGGTTTAGCGACAGTGTTAGGGTTAGAGTTAGGGTTAGGTTAGGGTTAGGGGTAGGGTTAGGGTTAGGGTTAGGGTTTAGGGTTTAGGGTTAGGGTTAGGGTTAGGGTTAGCATTAGGTTTAGGGTTAGGGACAGGATTAGGGTTTGGGACATGGTTAGGTTTACTGTTAGGGTCATATTAAGTTTAGGTTTTGTCTGATGCTTAAGTTTAGGTTTAGGGACAGGGTTAGTGACAGGGTGAGGGTTAGAGTTAAGGTTGGAGAGACGGTAAGGGTCAGAGTTAGGTTTAGCGACAGTGTTAGGGTTAGGGATCAGGTTAGGTTAGGGTTTAGGGTTAGGGTTAGGGTTAGGGTTAGGAATAGGGGAGGGTTAGTGTTTACATTTTAGGGTTAGGGTTTAGGGATAGGGTTAGGGTTAAGGTTAGGGTTAGAGTTAGGGTTAGGGTTAGGGTTAGGTTTTAGGGATAGGGTTAGGGTTAGGGTTACGGTTTAGCTTTAGGATTAGGGTTAAAGTTAGGGTTTAGGGTTTAGGGTTAGGGTTAGGGTTAGAGTTAGGGTTTAGGCTTTAAGGTTAGGGTTAGTGTTAGGGTTTAGGGTTTAGGGTTAGGGTTAGGGTTAGGGTTTAGTGTTTATGTTTAGGGTTAGCGTTAGGGTTAGGGTTTGGGTTTAGGGTTTAGGTTTAGGGTTAGGGTTAGTGTTAGGGTTTCGGGTTTAGTGTTAGGGTTAAGTACACGATTCGGGTTTGAGACATGGTTAGGTTTAGTGTTAGGGTTATATTAAGTTTAGGTTTTGTCTGATGCTTAAGTTTAGGTTTAGGGACAGGGTTAGTGACAGGGTGAGGGTTAGAGTTAAGGTTGGAGAGACGGTAAGTGTCAGAGTTAGGTTTAGCGACAGTGTTAGGGTTAGGTATCAGGTTAGGTTAGGGTTTAGGGTTAGGGTTAGGGTTAGGGTTAGGAATAGGGGAGGGTTAATGTTTACATTTCAGGGTTAGGGTTTAGGGTTAGGGTTAGGGTTAGAGTTAGGGTTTAGGCTTTAGGGTTAGGGTTAGTGTTAGGGTTTAGGGTTTTGGGTTAGGGTTAGGGTTAGGGTTTAGTGTTTAAGGTTAGGGTTAGCGTTAGGGTTAGGGTTAGGGTTAGGGTTTAGGTTTAGGGTTAGGGTTAGTGTTAGGGTTTCGGGTTTAGTGTTAGGGTTAAGGTTATGGTTAGGGTTAGGTACACGATTCGGGTTTGAGACATGGTTAGGTTTAGTGTTAGGGTTATAGTTAAGTTTAGGTTTTGGCTGATGGTTAAGGTTAGGTTTAGGGACAGGGTTAGTTACAGGGTGAGGGTTAGAGTTAAAGATAGAGAGACGGTAAGTGTCAGAGTTAGGTTTAGCGACAGTGTTAGGGTTAGAGTTAGGGTTAGGTTAGGGTTAGGGGTAGGGTTAGGGTTAGGGTTAGGGTTTAGGGTTTAGGGTTAGGGTTAGGGTTAGGGTTAGCATTAGGTTTAGGGTTAGGGACAGGATTAGGGTTTGGGACATGGTTAGGTTTACTGTTAGGGTAATATTAAGTTTAGGTTTTGTCTGATGCTTAAGTTTAGGTTTAGGGACAGGGTTAGTGACAGGGTGAGGGTTAGAGTTAAGGTTGGAGAGACGGTAAGGGTCAGAGTTAGGTTTAGCGACAGTGTTAGGGTTAGGGATCAGGTTAGGTTAGGGTTTAGGGTTAGGGTTAGGGTTAGGGTTAGGAATAGGGGAGGGTTAGTGTTTACATTTTAGGGTTAGGGTTTAGGGATAGGGTTAGGGTTAAGGTTAGGG
>JAVKSA010000055.1:827500-840000 GCA_031876335.1 Hipposideros larvatus
TATGTTTAGGGACACGGTTAGTGACTGGGTGAGGGTTAGAGTTAAGGTTGGAGAAACGGTAAGGGTCAGAGTTAGGTTTAGCGACAGTGTTAGGGTTAGGGATCAGGTTAGGTTTGGGTTTAGGGTTAGGGTTAGGGTTAGGGTTAGGAATAGGGGAGGGTTAGTGTTTACATTTTAGGGTTAGGGTTTAGGGATAGGGTTAGGGTTAGTGTTAGGCTTAGAGTTAGGGTTAGGGTTAGGGTTAGGGTTAGGGTTAGGTTTTAGTATAGGGTTAGGGTTAGGGTTACGGTTTAGGTTTAGGGTTAGGGTTAAGGTTAGTGTTTAGGGTTTAGGGTTAGGGTTAGGGTTAGAGTTAGGGTTTAGGCTTTAGGGTTAGGGTTAGTGTTAGGGTTTAGGGTTTAGGGTTAGGGTTAGGGTTAGGGTTAGGTTTAGGGTTTAGTGTTTATGGTTAGTGTTAGCGTTAGGGTTAGGGTTAAGGTTAGGGTTAGGGTTAGGTACATGTTTCGGATTTGAGACATGGTTAGGTTTGGTGTTAGGGTTATAGTTAAGTTTAGGTTTTGGCTGATGGTTAAGGTTAGGTTTAGGGACAGGGTTAGTTACAGGGTGAGGGTTAGAGTTAAAGATAGATAGACGGTAAGGGTCAGAGTTAGGTTTAGCGACAGTGTTAGGGTTAGGGTTAGGGTTAGGTTAGGGTTAGGGTTAGGGTTAGGGTTAGGGTTAGGTTTTAGGGATAGGGTTAGGGTTAGGGTTACGGTTTAGGTTTAGGGTTAGGGTTAAGGTTAGGGTTTAGGGTTTAGGGTTAGGATTAGGGTTAGGGTTAGCATTAGTTTTAGGGTTAGGGACAGGATTAGGGTTAGGGTTAGGGTTAGCATTAGTTTTAGAGTTAGGGACAGGGTTAGTGTTAGGGTTAGGGTTAGGGTTAGGGTTAGGGTTAGGGTTAGAGTTAGGGTTAGGGTTACGGTTAGGTTTTAGGGATAGGGTTAGGGTTAGGATTACGGTTTAGATTTAGGGGTAGCGTTAAGGTTAGGGTTTAGGGTTTAGGGTTAGGGTTAGGGTTAGGGTTAGGGTTAGGGTTAGGGACAGGATTAGGGTTTGGGACATGGTTAGGTTTACTGTTAGGGTAATATTAAGTTTAGGTTTTGTCTGACGCTTAAGTTTATGTTTAGGGACACGGTTAGTGACTGGGTGAGGGTTAGAGTTAAGGTTGGAGAAACGGTAAGGGTCAGAGTTAGGTTTAGCGACAGTGTTAGGGTTAGGGATCAGGTTAGGTTAGGGTTTAGGGTTAGGGTTAGGGTTAGGGTTAGGAATAGGGGAGGGTTAGTGTTTACATTTTAGGGTTAGGGTTTAGGGATAGGGTTAGGGTTAGTGTTAGGCTTAGAGTTAGGGTTAGGGTTAGGGTTAGGGTTAGGGTTAGGTTTTAGTGATAGGGTTAGGGTTAGGGTTACGGTTTAGGTTTAGGGTTAGGGTTAAGGTTAGTGTTTAGGGTTTAGGGTTAGGGTTAGGGTTAGAGTTAGGGTTTAGGCTTTAGGGTTAGGGTTAGTGTTAGGGTTTAGGGTTTAGGGTTAGGGTTAGGGTTAGGGTTAGGTTTAGGGTTTAGTGTTTATGGTTAGTGTTAGCGTTAGGGTTAGGGTTAAGGTTAGGGTTAGGGTTAGGTACATGTTTCGGATTTGAGACATGGTTAGGTTTGGTGTTAGGGTTATAGTTAAGTTTAGGTTTTGGCTGATGGTTAAGGTTAGGTTTAGGGACAGGGTTAGTTACAGGGTGAGGGTTAGAGTTAAAGATAGATAGACGGTAAGGGTCAGAGTTAGGTTTAGCGACAGTGTTAGGGTTAGGGTTAGGGTTAGGTTAGGGTTAGGGTTAGGGTTAGGGTTAGGGTTAGGTTTTAGGGATAGGGTTAGGGTTAGGGTTACGGTTTAGGTTTAGGGTTAGGGTTAAGGTTAGGGTTTAGGGTTTAGGGTTAGGATTAGGGTTAGGGTTAGCATTAGTTTTAGGGTTAGGGACAGGATTAGGGTTAGGGTTAGGGTTAGCATTAGTTTTAGGGTTAGGGACAGGGTTAGTGTTAGGGTTAGGGTTAGGGTTAGGGTTAGGGTTAGGGTTAGAGTTAGGGTTAGGGTTACGGTTAGGTTTTAGGGATAGGGTTAGGGTTAGGATTACGGTTTAGGTTTAGGGGTAGCGTTAAGGTTAGGGTTTAGGGTTTAGGGTTAGGGTTAGGGTTAGAGTTAGGGTTTAGGGTTTAGGCTTTAGGGTTAGGGTTAGTGTTAGGGTTTAGGGTTTCGTGTTAGGGTTAGGGTTAGGGTTAGGGTTAGGGATTAGTGTTTATGGTTAGGGTTAGCGTTAGGGTTAGGCTTTGGGTTTAGTGTTTAGGTTTAGGGTTAGGGTTAGTGTTAGGGTTAGGGTAAGGGTTAGGGTTAGGGTTAGGGACAGGATTAGGGTTTGGGACATGGTTAGGTTTACTGTTAGGGTAATATTAAGTTTAGGTTTTGTCTGATGCTTAAGTTTAGGTTTAGGGACAGGGTTGGTGACAGGGTGAGGGTTAGAGTTAAGGTTGGAGAGACGTAAGGGTCAGAGTTAGGTTTAGCGACAGTGTTAGGGTTAGGGATCAGGTTAGGTTAGGGTTTAGGGTTAGGGTTAGGGTTAGGGTTAGGATCGGGGAGGGTTAGTGTTTACATTTTAGGGTTAGGGTTTAGGGATAGGGTTAGGGTTAGGGTTAGGGTTAGAGTTAGGGTTAGGGTTAAGGTTAGGGTTAGGTTTTAGGGATAGGGTTAGGGTTAGGGTTACGGTTTAGGTTTAGGGTTAGGGTTAAGGTTAGGGTTTAGGGTTTAGGGTTAGGGTTAGGGTTAGAGTTAGGGTTTAGGCTTTAAGGTTAGGGTTAGTGTTAGGGTTTAGGGTTTAGGGTTAGGGTTAGGGTTAGGGTTTAGTGTTTATGGTTATGGTTAGCGTTAGGGTTAGGGTTTGGGTTTAGGGTTTAGGTTTAGGGTTAGGGTTAGTGTTAGGGTTTCGGGTTTAGTGTTAGGGTTAAGTACACGTTTCGGGTTTGAGACATGGTTAGGTTTATGTTAGGGTTATATTAAGTTTAGGTTTTGTCTGATGCTTAAGTTTAGGTTTAGGGACAGGGTTAGTGACAGGGTGAGGGTTAGAGTTAAGGTTGGAGAGACGGTAAGTGTCAGAGTTAGGTTTAGCGACAGTGTTAGGGTTAGGGATCAGGTTAGGTTAGGGTTTAGGGTTAGGGTTAGGGTTAGGGTTAGGAATAGGGGAGGGTTAATGTTTACATTTCAGGGTTAGGGTTTAGGGTTAGGGTTAGGGTTAGAGTTAGGGTTTAGGCTTTAGGGTTAGGGTTAGTGTTAGGGTTTAGGGTTTAGGGTTAGGGTTAGGGTTAGGGTTTAGTGTTTAAGGTTAGGGTTAGGGTTAGGGTTAGGGTTAGGGTTAGGGTTAGGGTTAGGTTTTAGGGATAGGGTTAGGGTTAGGGTTAGGGTTAGGGTTTGGGTTTAGGGTTTAGGTTTAGGGTTAGGGTTAGTGTTAGGGTTTCGGGTTTAGTGTTAGGGTTAAGGTTATGGTTAGGGTTAGGTACACGATTCGGGTTTGAGACATGGTTAGGTTTAGTGTTAGGGTTATAGTTAAGTTTAGGTTTTGGCTGATGGTTAAGGTTAGGTTTAGGGACAGGGTTAGTTACAGGGTGAGGGTTAGAGTTAAAGATAGAGAGACGGTAAGTGTCAGAGTTAGGTTTAGCGACAGTGTTAGGGTTAGGGTTAGGGTTAGGTTAGGGTTAGGGTTAGGGTTAGGGTTAGGTACATGTTTCGGATTTGAGACATGGTTAGGTTTGGTGTTAGGGTTATAGTTAAGTTTAGGTTTTGGCTGATGGTTAAGGCTAGGTTTAGGGACAGGGTTAGTTACAGGGTGAGGGTTAGAGTTAAAGATAGATAGACGGTAAGGGTCAGAGTTAGGTTTAGCGACAGTGTTAGGGTTAGGGTTAGGGTTAGGTTAGGGTTAGGGTTAGGGTTAGGGTTAGGGTTAG
Organism: Hipposideros larvatus; assembly: GCA_031876335.1. Classification (NCBI taxonomy): domain Eukaryota; kingdom Metazoa; phylum Chordata; class Mammalia; order Chiroptera; family Hipposideridae; genus Hipposideros; species Hipposideros larvatus. The sequence goes on from JAVKSA010000055.1 coordinate 831,513, forward strand.
GTTTTAGGGATAGGGTTAGGGTTAGGGTTACGGTTTAGGTTTAGGGTTAGGGTTAAGGTTAGGGTTTAGGGTTTAGGGTTAGGATTAGGGTTAGGGTTAGCATTAGTTTTAGGGTTAGGGACAGGATTAGGGTTAGGGTTAGGGTTAGCATTAGTTTTAGGGTTAGGGACAGGGTTAGTGTTAGGGTTAGGGTTAGGGTTAGGGTTAGGGTTAGAGTTAGGGTTAGGGTTACGGTTAGGTTTTAGGGATAGGGTTAGGGTTAGGATTACGGTTTAGGTTTAGGGGTAGCGTTAAGGTTAGGGTTTAGGGTTTAGGGTTAGGGTTAGGGTTAGGGTTAGGGTTAGGGTTAGGGACAGGATTAGGGTATGGGACATGGTTAGGTTTACTGTTAGGGTAATATTAAGTTTAGGTTTTGTCTGACGCTTAAGTTTATGTTTAGGGACACGGTTAGTGACTGGGTGAGGGTTAGAGTTAAGGTTGGAGAAACGGTAAGGGTCAGAGTTAGGTTTAGCGACAGTGTTAGGGTTAGGGATCAGGTTAGGTTTGGGTTTAGGGTTAGGGTTAGGGTTAGGGTTAGGAATAGGGGAGGGTTAGTGTTTACATTTTAGGGTTAGGGTTTAGGGATAGGGTTAGGGTTAGTGTTAGGCTTAGAGTTAGGGTTAGGGTTAGGGTTAGGGTTAGGGTTAGGTTTTAGTGATAGGGTTAGGGTTAGGGTTACGGTTTAGGTTTAGGGTTAGGGTTAAGGTTAGTGTTTAGGGTTTAGGGTTAGGGTTAGGGTTAGAGTTAGGGTTTAGGCTTTAGGGTTAGGGTTAGTGTTAGGGTTTAGGGTTTAGGGTTAGGGTTAGGGTTAGGGTTAGGTTTAGGGTTTAGTGTTTATGGTTAGTGTTAGCGTTAGGGTTAGGGTTAAGGTTAGGGTTAGGGTTAGGTACATGTTTCGGATTTGAGACATGGTTAGGTTTGGTGTTAGGGTTATAGTTAAGTTTAGGTTTTGGCTGATGGTTAAGGTTAGGTTTAGGGACAGGGTTAGTTACAGGGTGAGGGTTAGAGTTAAAGATAGATAGACGGTAAGGGTCAGAGTTAGGTTTAGCGACAGTGTTAGGGTTAGGGTTAGGGTTAGGTTAGGGTTAGGGTTAGGGTTAGGGTTAGGGTTAGGTTTTAGGGATAGGGTTAGGGTTAGGGTTACGGTTTAGGTTTAGGGTTAGGGTTAAGGTTAGGGTTTAGGGTTTAGGGTTAGGATTAGGGTTAGGGTTAGCATTAGTTTTAGGGTTAGGGACAGGATTAGGGTTAGGGTTAGGGTTAGCATTAGTTTTAGGTTTAGGGACAGGGTTAGTGTTAGGGTTAGGGTTAGGGTTAGGGTTAGGGTTAGGGTTAGAGTTAGGGTTAGGGTTACGGTTAGGTTTTAGGGATAGGGTTAGGGTTAGGATTACGGTTTAGGTTTAGGGGTAGCGTTAAGGTTAGGGTTTAGGGTTTAGGGTTAGGGTTAGGGTTAGAGTTAGGGTTTAGGGTTTAGGCTTTAGGGTTAGGGTTAGTGTTAGGGTTTAGGGTTTCGTGTTAGGGTTAGGGTTAGGGTTAGGGTTAGGGATTAGTGTTTATGGTTAGGGTTAGCGTTAGGGTTAGGCTTTGGGTTTAGTGTTTAGGTTTAGGGTTAGGGTTAGTGTTAGGGTTAGGGTAAGGGTTAGGGTTAGGGTTAGGGACAGGATTAGGGTTTGGGACATGGTTAGGTTTACTGTTAGGGTAATATTAAGTTTAGGTTTTGTCTGATGCTTAAGTTTAGGTTTAGGGACAGGGTTGGTGACAGGGTGAGGGTTAGAGTTAAGGTTGGAGAGACGTAAGGGTCAGAGTTAGGTTTAGCGACAGTGTTAGGGTTAGGGATCAGGTTAGGTTAGGGTTTAGGGTTAGGGTTAGGGTTAGGGTTAGGATCGGGGAGGGTTAGTGTTTACATTTTAGGGTTAGGGTTTAGGGATAGGGTTAGGGTTAGGGTTAGGGTTAGAGTTAGGGTTAGGGTTAAGGTTAGGGTTAGGTTTTAGGGATAGGGTTAGGGTTAGGGTTACGGTTTAGGTTTAGGGTTAGGGTTAAGGTTAGGGTTTAGGGTTTAGGGTTAGGGTTAGGGTTAGAGTTAGGGTTTAGGCTTTAAGGTTAGGGTTAGTGTTAGGGTTTAGGGTTTAGGGTTAGGGTTAGGGTTAGGGTTTAGTGTTTATGGTTATGGTTAGCGTTAGGGTTAGGGTTTGGGTTTAGGGTTTAGGTTTAGGGTTAGGGTTAGTGTTAGGGTTTCGGGTTTAGTGTTAGGGTTAAGTACACGTTTCGGGTTTGAGACATGGTTAGGTTTATGTTAGGGTTATATTAAGTTTAGGTTTTGTCTGATGCTTAAGTTTAGGTTTAGGGACAGGGTTAGTGACAGGGTGAGGGTTAGAGTTAAGGTTGGAGAGACGGTAAGTGTCAGAGTTAGGTTTAGCGACAGTGTTAGGGTTAGGGATCAGGTTAGGTTAGGGTTTAGGGTTAGGGTTAGGGTTAGGGTTAGGAATAGGGGAGGGTTAATGTTTACATTTCAGGGTTAGGGTTTAGGGTTAGGGTTAGGGTTAGAGTTAGGGTTTAGGCTTTAGGGTTAGGGTTAGTGTTAGGGTTTAGGGTTTAGGGTTAGGGTTAGGGTTAGGGTTTAGTGTTTAAGGTTAGGGTTAGGGTTAGGGTTAGGGTTAGGGTTAGGTTTAGGGTTAGGTTTTAGGGATAGGGTTAGGGTTAGGGTTAGGGTTAGGGTTTGGGTTTAGGGTTTAGGTTTAGGGTTAGGGTTAGTGTTAGGGTTTCGGGTTTAGTGTTAGGGTTAAGGTTATGGTTAGGGTTAGGTACACGATTCGGGTTTGAGACATGGTTAGGTTTAGTGTTAGGGTTATAGTTAAGTTTAGGTTTTGGCTGATGGTTAAGGTTAGGTTTAGGGACAGGGTTAGTTACAGGGTGAGGGTTAGAGTTAAAGATAGATAGACGGTAAGGGTCAGAGTTAGGTTTAGCGACAGTGTTAGGGTTAGGTTTAGGGTTAGTGTTAGGTTTTAGGGAAAGGGTTCGGGTTAGGGTTACGGTTTAGGTTTAGGGTTAGGGTTAAGGTTAGGGTTTAGGGTTTAGGGATAGGGTTAGGGTTAGGGTTAGCATTAGTTTTAGGGTTATGGACAGGATTAGGGTTAGGGTTAGGGTTAGGGTTAGGGTTAGGGTTTAGACTTTAGGGTTAGGGTTAGTGTTAGGGTTTAGGGTTTAGTGTTAGGGTTAGGGTTAGGGTTAGGGTTAGGGTTTAGTCTTTATGATTAGGGTTAGCGTTAGGGTTAGGGTTTGGGTTTAGTGTTTAGGTTTAGGGTTAGGGTTAGTGTTAGGGTTAGGGTTAGGGTTAGGGTTATGGTTAGAGTTAGGGTTAGGGTTAAGGTTAGGTTTTAGGGATAGGGTTAGGGTTAGGATTACGGTTTAGGTTTAGGGGTAGCGTTAAGGTTAGGGTTTAGGGTTTAGGGTTAGGGTTAGTGTTAGAGTTAGGGTTTAGGGTTTAGGCTTTAGGGTTAGGGTTAGTGTTAGGTTTTAGGGTTTCCTGTTAGGGTTAAGTACACGTTTTGGTTTGAGACATGGTTAGGTTTAGTGTTAGGGTTATATTAAGTTTAGGTTTTGTCTAATGCTTAAGTTTAGGTTTAGGGACAGGGTTAGTGACAGGGTGAGGGTTAGAGTTAAGGTTGGAGAGACGGTAAGTGTCAGAGTTAGGTTTAGCGACAGTGTTAGGGTTAGGGATCAGGTTAGGTTAGGGTTTAGGGTTAGGGTTAGGGTTAGGGTTAGAGTTAGGGTTTAGGCTTTAAGGTTAGGGTTAGTGTTAGGGTTTAGGGTTTAGGGTTAGGGTTAGGGTTAGGGTTTAGTGTTTATGGTTAGGGTTAGCGTTAGGGTTAGGGTTTGGGTTTAGGGTTTAGGTTTAGGGTTAGGGTTAGTGTTAGGGTTTCGGGTTTAGTGTTAGGGTTAAGTACACGTTTCGGGTTTGAGACATGGTTAGGTTTAGTGTTAGGGTTATATTAAGTTTAGGTTTTGTCTAATGCTTAAGTTTAGGTTTAGGGACAGGGTTAGTGACAGGGTGAGGGTTAGAGTTAAGGTTGGAGAGACGGTAAGTGTCAGAGTTAGGTTTAGCGACAGTGTTAGGGTTAGGGATCAGGTTAGGTTAGGGTTTAGGGTTAGGGTTAGGGTTAGGGTTAGGAATAGGGGAGGGTTAATGTTTACATTTCAGGGTTAGGGTTTAGGGTTAGGGTTAGGGTTAGAGTTAGGGTTTAGGCTTTAGGGTTAGGGTTAGTGTTAGGGTTTAGGGTTTAGGGTTAGGGTTAGGGTTAGGGTTTAGTGTTTAAGTTTAGGGTTAGCGTTAGGGTTAGGGTTTGGGTTAGGGTTTAGGTTTAGGGTTAGGGTTAGTGTTAGGGTTTCGGGTTTAGTGTTAGGGTTAAGGTTATGGTTAGGGTTAGGTACACGATTCGGGTTTGAGACATGGTTAGGTTTAGTGTTAGGGTTATAGTTAAGTTTAGGTTTTGGCTGATGGTTAAGGTTAGGTTTAGGGACAGCGTTAGTTACAGGGTGAGGTTTAGAGTTAAAGATAGAGAGACGGTAAGTGTCAGAGTTAGGTTTAGCGACAGTGTTAGGGTTAGAGTTAGGGTTAGGTTAGGGTTAGGGGTAGGGTTAGGGTTAGGGTTAGGGTTTAGGATTTAGGGTTAGGGTTAGGGTTAGGGTTAGCATTAGGTTTAGGGTTAGGGACAGGATTAGGGTTTGGGACATGGTTAGGTTTACTGTTAGGGTCATATTAAGTTTAGGTTTTGTCTGATGCTTAAGTTTAGGTTTAGGGACAGGGTTAGTGACAGGGTGAGGGTTAGAGTTAAGGTTGGAGAGACGGTAAGGGTCAGAGTTAGGTTTAGCGACAGTGTTAGGGTTAGGGATCAGGTTAGGTTAGGGTTTAGGGTTAGGGTTAGGGTTAGGGTTAGGAATAGGGGAGGGTTAGTGTTTACATTTTAGGGTTAGGGTTTAGGGATAGGGTTAGGGTTAAGGTTAGGGTTAGAATTAGGGTTAGGGTTAGGGTTAGGTTTTAGGGATAGGGTTAGGGTTAGGGTTACGGTTTAGCTTTAGGATTAGGGTTAAGGTTAGGGTTTAGGGTTTAGGGTTAGGGTTAGGGTTAGAGTTAGGGTTTAGGCTTTAAGGTTAGGGTTAGTGTTAGGGTTTAGGGTTTAGGGTTAGGGTTAGGGTTAGGGTTTAGTGTTTATGGTTAGGGTTAGCGTTAGGGTTAGGGTTTGGGTTTAGGGTTTAGGTTTAGGGTTAGGGTTAGTGTTAGGGTTTCGGGTTTAGTGTTAGGGTTAAGTACACGATTCGGGTTTGAGACATGGTTAGGTTTAGTGTTAGGGTTATATTAAGTTTAGGTTTTGTCTAATGCTTAAGTTTAGGTTTAGGGACAGGGTTAGTGACAGGGTGAGGGTTAGAGTTAAGGTTGGAGAGACGGTAAGTGTCAGAGTTAGGTTTAGCGACAGTGTTAGGGTTAGGGATCAGGTTAGGTTAGGGTTTAGGGTTAGGGTTAGGGTTAGGGTTAGGAATAGGGGAGGGTTAATGTTTACATTTCAGGGTTAGGGTTTAGGGTTAGGGTTAGGGTTAGAGTTAGGGTTTAGGCTTTAGGGTTAGGGTTAGTGTTAGGGTTTAGGGTTTAGGGTTAGGGTTAGGGTTAGGGTTTAGTGTTTAAGGTTAGGGTTAGCGTTAGGGTTAGGGTTTGGGTTAGGGTTTAGGTTTAGGGTTAGGGTTAGTGTTAGGGTTTCGGGTTTAGTGTTAGGGTTAAGGTTATGGTTAGGGTTAGGTACACGATTCGGGTTTGAGACATGGTTAGGTTTAGTGTTAGGGTTATAGTTAAGTTTAGGTTTTGGCTGATGGTTAAGGTTAGGTTTAGGGACAGGGTTAGTTACAGGGTGAGGGTTAGAGTTAAAGATAGAGAGACGGTAAGTGTCAGAGTTAGGTTTAGCGACAGTGTTAGGGTTAGAGTTAGGGTTAGGTTAGGGTTAGGGGTAGGGTTAGGGTTAGGGTTAGGGTTTAGGGTTTAGGGTTAGGGTTAGGGTTAGGGTTAGCATTAGGTTTAGGGTTAGGGACAGGATTAGGGTTTGGGACATGGTTAGGTTTACTGTTAGGGTCATATTAAGTTTAGGTTTTGTCTGATGCTTAAGTTTAGGTTTAGGGACAGGGTTAGTGACAGGGTGAGGGTTAGAGTTAAGGTTGGAGAGACGGTAAGGGTCAGAGTTAGGTTTAGCGACAGTGTTAGGGTTAGGGATCAGGTTAGGTTAGGGTTTAGGGTTAGGGTTAGGGTTAGGGTTAGGAATAGGGGAGGGTTAGTGTTTACATTTTAGGGTTAGGGTTTAGGGATAGGGTTAGGGTTAAGGTTAGGGTTAGAGTTAGGTTTAGGGTTAGGGTTAGGTTTTAGGGATAGGGTTAGGGTTAGGGTTACGGTTTAGCTTTAGGATTAGGGTTAAGGTTAGGGTTTAGGGTTTAGGGTTAGGGTTAGTGTTAGGGTTTAGGGTTTAGAGTTAGGGTTAGGTTTAGGGTTAGGGTTAGGGTTTAGTGTTTATGGTTAGGGTTAGCGTTAGGGTTAGGATTTGGGTTTAGTGTTTAGGTTTAGGGTTAGGGTTAGTGTTAGGGTTAGGGTTAGGGTTAGGGTTAGGGACAGGATTAAGGTTTGGGACATGGTTAGGTTTACTGTTAGCGTAATATTAAGTTTAGGTTTTGTCTGATGCTTAAGTTTAGGTTTAGGGACAGGGTTAGTGACAGGTTGAGGGTTACAGTTAAGGTTGGAGAAACGGTAAGGGTCAGAGTTAGGTTTAGCGACAGTGTTAGGGTTAGGGATCAGGTTAGGTTAGGGTTTAGGGTTAGGGTTAGGGTTAGGGTTAGGAATAGGGGAGGGTTAGTGTTTACATTTTAGGGTTAGGGTTTAGGGATAGGGTTAGTGTTAGGGTTAGGGTTAGAGTTAGGGTTAGGGTTAGGGTTAGGGTTAGGGTTAGGTTTTAGGGAAAGGGTTAGGGTTAGGGTTACGGTTTAGGTTTAGGGTTAGGGTTAAGGTTAGGGTTTAGGGTTTAGGGTTAGGGTTAGGGTTAGAGTTAGGGTTTAGGCTTTAGGGTTAGCGTTAGTGTTAGGGTTTAGGGTTTAGGGTTAGGGTTAGGGTTAGGGTTACGGTTTAGCTTTAGGATTAGGGTTAAGGTTAGGGTTTAGGGTTTAGGGTTAGGGTTAGGGTTAGAGTTAGGGTTTAGGCTTTAAGGTTAGGGTTAGTGTTAGGGTTTAGGGTTTAGGGTTAGGGTTAGGGTTAGGGTTTAGTGTTTATGGTTAGGGTTAGCGTTAGGGTTAGGGTTTGGGTTTAGGGTTTAGGTTTAGGGTTAGGGTTAGTGTTAGGGTTTCGGGTTTAGTGTTAGGGTTAAGTACACGATTCGGGTTTGAGACATGGTTAGGTTTAGTGTTAGGGTTATATTAAGTTTAGGTTTTGTCTAATGCTTAAGTTTAGGTTTAGGGACAGGGTTAGTGACAGGGTGAGGGTTAGAGTTAAGGTTGGAGAGACGGTAAGTGTCAGAGTTAGGTTTAGCGACAGTGTTAGGGTTAGGGATCAGGTTAGGTTAGGGTTTAGGGTTAGGGTTAGGGTTAGGGTTAGGAATAGGGGAGGGTTAATGTTTACATTTCAGGGTTAGGGTTTAGGGTTAGGGTTAGGGTTAGAGTTAGGGTTTAGGCTTTAGGGTTAGGGTTAGTGTTAGGGTTTAGGGTTTAGGGTTAGGGTTAGGGTTAGGGTTTAGTGTTTAAGGTTAGGGTTAGCGTTAGGGTTAGGGTTTGGGTTAGGGTTTAGGTTTAGGGTTAGGGTTAGTGTTAGGGTTTCGGGTTTAGTGTTAGGGTTAAGGTTATGGTTAGGGTTAGGTACACGATTCGGGTTTGAGACATGGTTAGGTTTAGTGTTAGGGTTATAGTTAAGTTTAGGTTTTGGCTGATGGTTAAGGTTAGGTTTAGGGACAGGGTTAGTTACAGGGTGAGGGTTAGAGTTAAAGATAGAGAGACGGTAAGTGTCAGAGTTAGGTTTAGCGACAGTGTTAGGGTTAGAGTTAGGGTTAGGTTAGGGTTAGGGGTAGGGTTAGGGTTAGGGTTAGGGTTTAGGGTTTAGGGTTAGGGTTAGGGTTAGGGTTAGCATTAGGTTTAGGGTTAGGGACAGGATTAGGGTTTGGGACATGGTTAGGTTTACTGTTAGGGTCATATTAAGTTTAGGTTTTGTCTGATGCTTAAGTTTAGGTTTAGGGACAGGGTTAGTGACAGGGTGAGGGTTAGAGTTAAGGTTGGAGAGACGGTAAGGGTCAGAGTTAGGTTTAGCGACAGTGTTAGGGTTAGGGATCAGGTTAGGTTAGGGTTTAGGGTTAGGGTTAGGGTTAGGGTTAGGAATAGGGGAGGGTTAGTGTTTACATTTTAGGGTTAGGGTTTAGGGATAGGGTTAGGGTTAAGGTTAGTG
>JAVKSA010000055.1:850000-865000 GCA_031876335.1 Hipposideros larvatus
CAGAGTTAGGTTTAGCGACAGTGTTAGGGTTAGGGATCAGGTTAGTTTAGGGTTTAGGGTTAGGGTTAGGGTTAGGGTTAGGAATAGGGGAGGGTTAGTGTTTACATTTTAGGGTTAGGGTTTAGGGATAGGGTCAGGGTTAGTGTTAGGGTTACAGTTAGGGTTAGGGTTAGGGTTAGGTTTTAGGGATAGGGTTAGGGTTAGGGTTACGGTTTAGGTTTAGGGTTAGGGTTAAGGTTAGGGTTTAGGGTTTATGGTTAGGGTTAGGGTTAGAGTTAGGGTTTAGGCTTTAGGGTTAGGGTTAGTGTTAGGGTTTAGGGTTTAGGGTTAGGGTTAGAGTTAGGTTTAGGGTTAGGGTTTAGTGTTTATGGTTAGGGTTAGCGTTAGGGTTAGGATTTGGGTTTAGTGTTTAGGTTTAGGGTTAGGGTTAGTGTTACGGTTAGGGTTAGGGTTAGGGTTAGGGTTAGGGACAGGATTAGGGTTTGGGACATGGTTAGGTTTACTGTTAGGGTAATATTAAGTTTAGGTTTTGTCTGATGCTTAAGTTTATGTTTAGGGACACGGTTAGTGACTGGGTGAGGGTTAGAGTTAAGGTTGGAGAAACGGTAAGGGTCAGAGTTAGGTTTAGCGACAGTGTTAGGGTTAGGGATCAGGTTAGGTTAGGGTTTAGGGTTAGGGTTAGGGTTAGGGTTAGGAATAGGGGAGGGTTAGTGTTTACATTTTAGGGTTAGGGTTTAGGGATAGGGTTAGGGTTAGTGTTAGGGTTAGAGTTAGGGTTAGGGTTAGGGTTAGGTTTTAGGGATAGGGTTAGGGTTAGGGTTACGGTTTAGGTTTAGGGTTAGGGTTAAGGTTAGGGTTTAGGGTTTATGGTTAGGGTTAGGGTTAGAGTTAGGGTTTAGGCTTAAGGGTTAGGGTTAGTGTTAGGGTTTAGGGTTTAGGGTTAGGGTTAGGGTTAGGGTTAGGGTTAGGGTTTAGTGTTTATGGTTAGGGTTAGCGTTAGGGTTAGGATTTGGGTTTAGTGTTTAGGTTTAGGGTTAGGATTAGTGTTAGGGTTAGGGTTAGGGTTAGGGTTAGGGTTAGGGTTAGGGACAGGATTAGGGTTTGGGACATGGTTAGGTTTACTGTTAGGGTAATATTAAGTTTAGGTTTTGTCTGATGCTTAAGTTTATGTTTAGGGACACGGTTAGTGACTGGGTGAGGGTTAGAGTTAAGGTTGGAGAAACGGTAAGGGTCAGAGTTAGGTTTAGCGACAGTGTTAGGGTTAGGGATCAGGTTAGGTTAGGGTTTAGGGTTAGGGTTAGGGTTAGGGTTAGGAATAGGGGAGGGTTAGTGTTTACATTTTAGGGTTAGGGTTTAGGGATAGGGTTAGGGTTAGGGTTAGGGTTAGAGTTAGGGTTAGTGTTAGGGTTAGGGTTAGGGTTAGGTTTTAGGGATAGGGTTAGGGTTAGGGTTACGGTTTAGGTTTAGGGTTAGGGTTAAGGTTAGTGTTTAGGGTTTAGGGTTAGGGTTAGGGTTAGAGTTAGGGTTTAGGCTTTAGGTTTAGGGTTAGTGTTAGGGTTTAGGGTTTAGGGTTAGGGTTAGGGTTAGGGTTAGGGTTAGGGTTTAGTGTTTATGCTTAGGGTTAGCGTTAGGGTTAGGATTTGGGTTTAGTGTTTAGGTTTAGGGTTAGGGTTAGTGTTAGGGTTAGGGTAAGGTTTAGGGTTAGGGTTACGGTTTAGGTTTAGGGTTAGGGTTAAGGTTAGGGTTTAGGGTTTAGGGTTAGGTTTAGGGTTAGGGTTAGCATTAGGTTTAGGGTTAGGGACAGGATTAGGGTTTGGGACATGGTTAGGTTTACTGTTAGGGTTATATTAAGTTTAATTTTGTCTGATGCTTAAGTTTAGGTTTAGGGACAGGGTTGGTGATAGGGTGAGGGTTAGAGTTAAGGTTGGAGAGACGTAAGGGTCAGAGTTATGTTTAGCGACAGTGTTAGGGTTAGGGATCAGGTTAGGTTAGGGTTTAGGTTTAGGGTTAGGGTTAGGGTTAGGAATAGGGGAGGGTTAATGTTTACATTTCAGGGTTAGGGTTTAGGGTTAGGGTTAAGGTTAGAGTTTGGGTTTAGGCTTTAGGGTTAGGGTTAGTGTTAGGGTTTAGGGTTTAGCGTTAGGGTTAGGGTTAGGGTTTAGTGTTTAAGATTAGGGTTAGCGTTAGGGTTAGTGTTTGGGTTTAGGGTTTAGGTTTAGGTTTAGGGTTAGGGTTAGGGTTTCGGGTTTAGTGTTAGGGTTAAGGTTATGGTTAGGGTTAGGTACACGATTCGGGTTTGAGACATGGTTAGGTTTAGTGTTAGGGTTATAGTTAAGTTTAGGTTTTGGCTGATGGTTAAGGTTAGGTTTAGGGACAGGGTTAGTCACAGGGTGAGGGTTAGAGTTAAAGAAAGAGAGACGGTAAGTGTCAGAGTTAGGTTTAGCGACAGTGTTAGGGTTAGGGTTAGGGTTAGGTTAGGGTTAGGGTTAGGGTTAAGGTTAGGGTTTAGGGTTTAGGGTTAGGGTTAGGGTTAGGGTTAGCGTTAGGTTTAGGGTTAGGGACAGGATTAGGGTTTGGGACATGGTTAGGTTTACTGTTAGGGTTATATTAAGTTTAGGTTTTGTCTGATGCTTAAGTTTAGGTTTAGGGACAGGTTTAGTGACAGGGTGAGGGGTAGAGTTAAGGTTGGAGAGACGGTAAGGGTCAGAGTTAGGTTTAGCGACAGTGTTAGGGTTAGGGATTAGGTTAGGTTAGGGTTTATGGTTAGGGTTAGGGTTAGGGTTAGGAATAGGGGAGGGTTAGTGTTTACATTTTAGGGTTAGGGTTTAGGGATAGGGTCAGGGTTAGGGTTACGGTTTAGGTTTAGGGTTAGGGTTAAGGTTAGGGTTTAGGGTTTAGGGTTAGGTATAGGGTTAGAGTTAGGGTTTAGGCTTTAGGGTTAGGGTTAGTGTTAGGGTTTAGGGTTTAGGGTTAGGGTTAGGGTTAGGGTTAGGGTTAGGGTTTAGTGTTTATGGTTAGGGTTAGCGTTAGGGTTAGGATTTGGGTTTAGTGTTTAGGTTTAGGGTTAGGGTTAGTGATAGGGTTAGGGTTAGGGTTAGGGTTAGGGTTAGGGACAGGATTAGGGTTTGGGACATGGTTAGGTTTACTGTTAGGGTAATATTAAGTTTAGGTTTTGTCTGATGCTTAAGTTTAGGTTTAGGGACAGGGTTAGTGACAGGTTGAGGGTTAGAGTTAAGGTTGGAGAAACGGTAAGGGTCAGAGTTAGGTTTAGCGACAGTGTTAGGGTTAGGGATCAGGTTAGGTTAGGGTTTAGGGTTAGGGTTAGGGTTAGGGTTAGGAATAGGGGAGGGTTAGTGTTTACATTTTAGGTTTAGGGTTTAGGGATAGGGTTAGGGTTAGGGTTAGGGTTAGAGTTAGGGTTAGGGTTAGGGTTAGGATTAGGGTTAGGTTTTAGGGATAGGGTTAGGGTTAGGGTTACGGTTTAGGTTTAGGGTTAGGGTTAAGGTTAGGGTTTAGGGTTTAGGGTTAGGGTTAGGGTTAGAGTTAGGGTTTAGGCTTTAGGGTTAGGGTTAGTGTTAGGGTTTAGGGTTTAGGGTTAGGGTTAGGGTTAGGGTTAGGTTTAGGGTTTAGTGTTTATGGTTAGGGTTAGCGTTAGGGTTAGGGTTAAGGTTAGGGTTAGGGTTAGGTACATGTTTCGGATTTGAGACATGGTTAGGTTTAGTGTTAGGGTTATAGTTAAGTTTAGGTTTTGGCTTGGTTAAGGTTAGGTTTAGGGACAGGGTTAGTTACAGGGTGAGGGTTAGAGTTAAAGATAGATAGACGGTAAGGGTCAGAGTTAGGTTTAGCGACAGTGTTAAAGTTAGGGTTAGGGTTAGGTTAGGGTTAGGGTTAGGGTTAGGGTTAGGTTTTAGGGATAGGGTTAGGGTTAGGGTTACGGTTTAGGTTTAGGGTTAGGGTTAAGGTTAGGGTTTATGGTTTAGGGTTAGGGTTAGGGTTAGGGTTAGCATTAGTTTTAGGGTTAGGGACAGGATTAGGGTTAGGGTTAGGTTTAGTGTTAGGGTTAGGGTTTAGACTTTAGGGTTAGGGTTAGTGTTAGGGTTTAGGGTTTAGCGTTAGGGTTAGGGTTAGGGTTTAGTGTTTAAGATTAGGGTTAGCGTTAGGGTTAGGGTTTGGGTTTAGGGTTTAGGTTAGGGTTAGGGTTAGTGTTAGGGTTTCGGGTTTAGTGTTAGGGTTAAGGTTATGGTTAGGGTTAGGTACACGATTCGGGTTTGAGACATAGTTAGGTTTAGTGTTAGGGTTATAGTTAAGTTTCGGTTTTGGCTGATGGTTAAGGTTAGGTTTAGGGACAGGGTTAGTTACAGGGTGAGGGTTAGAGTTAAAGATAGAGAGACGGTAAGTGTCAGAGTTAGGTTTAGCGACAGTGTTAGGGTTAGGGTTAGGGTTAGGTTAGGGTTAGGGGTAGGGTTTGGGTTAGGGTTAGGTTTTAGGGATAGGGTTAGGGTTAGGGTTACGGTTTAGGTTTAGGGTTAGGGTTAAGGTTAGGGTTTAGGGTTTAGGGTTAGGGTTAGGGTTAGGGTTAGCATTAGGTTTAGGGTTAGGGACAGGATAAGGGTTTGGGACATGGTTAGGTTTACTGTTAGGGTTATATTAAGTTTAGGTTTTGTCTGATGCTTAAGTTTAGGTTTAGGGACAGGGTTAGTGACACGGTGAGGGTTAGAGTTAAGGTTGGAGAGACGGTAAGGGTCAGAGTTAGGTTTAGCGACAGTGTTAGGGTTAGGGATCAGGTTAGGTTAGGGTTTAGGGTTAGGGTTAGGGTTAGGGTTAGGAATAGGGCAGGGTTAGTGTTTACATTTTAGGGTTAGGGTTTAGGGATAGGGTTAGGGTTAGGGTTAGGGTTAGAGTTAGGGTTAGGGTTAGGGTTAGGTTTTAGGGATAGGGTTAGGGTTAGGGTTACGGTTTAGGTTTAGGGTTAGGGTTAAGGTTAGGGTTTAGGGTTTAGGGTTATGGTTATGGTTAGAGTTAGGGTTTAGGCTTTAGGGTTAGGGTGAGTGTTAGGGTTTAGGGTTTAGGGTTAGGGTTAGGGTTAGGGTTAGGGTTAGGGTTTAGTGTTTATGGTTAGGGTTAGCGTTAGTGTTAGGATTTGGGTTTAGTGTTTAGGTTTAGGGTTAGGGTTAGTGTTAGGGTTAGGGTTAGGGTTAGGGTTAGGGTTAGGGACAGGATTAGGGTTTGGGACATGGTTAGGTTTACTGTTAGGGTAATATTAAGTTTAGGTTTTGTCTGATGCTTAAGTTTAGGTTTAGGGACAGGGTTAGTGACAGGTTGAGGGTTAGAGTTAAGGTTGGAGAAACGGTAAGGGTCAGAGTTAGGTTTAGCGACAGTGTTAGGGTTAGGGATCAGGTTAGGTTAGGGTTTAGGGTTAGGGTTAGGGTTAGGGTTAGGAATAGGGGAGGGTTAGTGTTTACATTTTAGGGTTAGGGTTTAGGGATAGGGTTAGGGTTAGGGTTAGAGTTAGGGTTAGGGTTAGGGTTAGGGTTAGGGTTAGGTTTAGGGATAGGGTTAGGGTTAGGGTTACGGTTTAGGTTTAGGGTTAGGGTTAAGGTTAGGGTTTAGGGTTTAGGGTTAGGGTTAGGGTTAGGGTTAGGGTTAGGTTTAGGGTTTAGTGTTTATGGTTAGGGTTAGCGTTAGGGTTAGGGTTAAGGTTAGGGTTAGGGTTAGGGTTAGGGTTAGGGTTAGGGTTAGTGTTAGGGTTAGGGTTAGTGTTAGGATTTAGGCTTTAGGGTTAGGGTTAGATTTAGAGTTACGGCTTATGGTTTAGGGTTAGGGTTAGGGTTAGGGTTAGGGTTTCGGGTTTAGGGTTAGGGTTAAGTTTAGGGTTAGGCTTAGGTATACGATTCGGGTTTGAGACATGTTTAGGTTTAGTGTTAGGGTTATGGTTAGGGTTAGGGTTAGGGTTAGGGTTAGGGTTAGGGTTAGGGTTTCGGGTTTAGGGTTAAGGTTAAGTTTAATGTTAGTGTTAGGTACACGATTTGGGTTTGAGACATGTTTAGGTTTAGTGTTAGGGTTATGGTTAAGTTTAGGTTTTGGCTGATGGTTAAGGTTAGGTTTAGGGACAGGGTTAGTTACAGGTTGAGTGTTAGGGTTAGGGTTAGGGTTAGGGTTAGGGTTAGCTTTTAGGGATAGGGTTAGGGTTAGGGTTACGGTTTAGGGTTAGGGTTAGGGTTAAGGTTAGGGTTTAGGGTTTAGGGTTAGGGTTAGGGTTAGAGTTAGGGTTTAGGCTTTAGGGTTAGGGTTAGTGTTAGGGTTTAGGGTTTAAGGTTAGGGTTAAGGTTAGGGTTAGGGTTAGGTTTTAGTGTTTATGTTAAGGTTAGCGTTAGGGTTAGGGTTTGGTTTAGGGTTTAGGTTTAGGGTTAGGGTTATTGTTAGGGTTTCGGGTTTAGTGTTAGGGTTAAGGTTAGTGTTAGTGTTAGGTACACGTTTCGGGTTTGAGACATGGTTAGGTTTAGTGTTAGGGTTATATTAAGTTTAGGTTTTGTCTGATGCTTAAGTTTAGGTTTAGGGACAGGGTTAGTGACAGGGTGAGGGTTAGAGTTAAGGTTGTAGAGACGGTAAGGGTCAGAGTTAGGTTTAGCGACAGTGTTAGGGTTAGGGATCAGGTTAGGTTAAGGTTTAGGGTTAGCGTTAGGGTTAGGGTTAGGAATAGGGGAGGGTTAGTGTTTACATTTTAGGGTTAGGGTTTAGGGATAGGGTTAGGGTTAGGGTTAGGGTTAGAGTTAGGTTTAGGGTTAGGGTTAGGGTTAGGGTTAGGGTTAGGTTTTAGGGATAGGGTTTGGGTTAGGGTTACGGTTTAGGTTTAGGGTTAGGGTTCGGTTAGGGTTTAGGGTTTAGGGTTAGGGTTAGGGTTAGAGTTAGGGTTTAGGCTTTAGGGTTAGGGATAGTGTTAGGGTTTAGGGTTTAGGGTAAGGGTTAGGGTTAGGGTTAGGGTTAGGGTTAGGGTTTAGTGTTTAAGGTTAGGGTTAGCGTTAGGGTTAGGGTTTGGGTTTAGGGTTTAGGTTTAGGGTTAGGGTTAGTGTTAGGGTTTCGGGTTTAGTGTTAGGGTTAAGGTTATGGTTAGGGTTAGGTACACGATTCGGGTTTGAGACATGGTTAGGTTTGGTGTTAGGGTTATAGTTAAGTTTAGGTTTTGGCTGATGGTTAAGGTTAGGTTTAGGGACAGGGTTAGTTACAGGGTGAGGGTTAGAGTTAAAGATAGAGAGACGGTAAGTGTCAGAGTTAGGTTTAGCGACAGTGTTAGGGTTAGGGTTAGGGTTAGGTTAGGGTTAGGGGTAGGGTTAGGGTTAGGGTTAGGTTTTAGGGATAGGGTTAGGGTTAGGGTTACGGTTTAGGTTTAGGGTTAGGGTTAAGGTTAGGGTTTAGGGTTTAGGGTTAGGGTTAGGGTTAGGGTTAGCATTAGGTTTAGGGTTAGGGACAGGATTAGGGTTTGGGACATGGTTAGGTTTACTGTTAGGGTTATATTAAGTTTAGGTTTTGTCTGATGCTTAAGTTTAGGTTTAGGGACAGGGTTAGTGACAGGGTGAGGGTTAGAGTTAAGGTTGGAGAGACGGTAAGGGTCAGAGTTAGGTTTAGCGACAGTGTTAGGGTTAGGGATCAGGTTAGTTTAGGGTTTAGGGTTAGGGTTAGGGTTAGGGTTAGGAATAGGGGAGGGTTAGTGTTTACATTTTAGGGTTAGGGTTTAGGGATAGGGTCAGGGTTAGTGTTAGGGTTACAGTTAGGGTTAGGGTTAGGGTTAGGTTTTAGGGATAGGGTTAGGGTTAGGGTTACGGTTTAGGTTTAGGGTTAGGGTTAAGGTTAGGGTTTAGGGTTTATGGTTAGGGTTAGGGTTAGAGTTAGGGTTTAGGCTTTAGGGTTAGGGTTAGTGTTAGGGTTTAGGGTTTAGGGTTAGGGTTAGAGTTAGGTTTAGGGTTAGGGTTTAGTGTTTATGGTTAGGGTTAGCGTTAGGGTTAGGATTTGGGTTTAGTGTTTAGGTTTAGGGTTAGGGTTAGTGTTAGGGTTAGGGTTAGGGTTAGGGTTAGGGTTAGGGACAGGATTAGGGTTTGGGACATGGTTAGGTTTACTGTTAGGGTAATATTAAGTTTAGGTTTTGTCTGATGCTTAAGTTTATGTTTAGGGACACGGTTAGTGACTGGGTGAGGGTTAGAGTTAAGGTTGGAGAAACGGTAAGGGTCAGAGTTAGGTTTAGCGACAGTGTTAGGGTTAGGGATCAGGTTAGGTTAGGGTTTAGGGTTAAGGTTAGGGTTAGGGTTAGGAATAGGGGAGGGTTAGTGTTTACATTTTAGGGTTAGGGTTTAGGGATAGGGTTAGGGTTAGTGTTAGGGTTAGAGTTAGGGTTAGGGTTAGGGTTAGGTTTTAGGGATAGGGTTAGGGTTAGGGTTACGGTTTAGGTTTAGGGTTAGGGTTAAGGTTAGGGTTTAGGGTTTATGGTTAGGGTTAGGGTTAGAGTTAGGGTTTAGGCTTTAGGGTTAGGGTTAGTGTTAGGGTTTAGGGTTTAGGGTTAGGGTTAGGGTTAGGGTTAGGGTTAGGGTTTAGTGTTTATGGTTAGGGTTAGCGTTAGGGTTAGGATTTGGGTTTAGTGTTTAGGTTTAGGGTTAGGATTAGTGTTAGGGTTAGGGTTAGGGTTAGGGTTAGGGTTAGGGTTAGGGACAGGATTAGGGTTTGGGACATGGTTAGGTTTACTGTTAGGGTAATATTAAGTTTAGGTTTTGTCTGATGCTTAAGTTTATGTTTAGGGACACGGTTAGTGACTGGGTGAGGGTTAGAGTTAAGGTTGGAGAAACGGTAAGGGTCAGAGTTAGGTTTAGCGACAGTGTTAGGGTTAGGGATCAGGTTAGGTTAGGGTTTAGGGTTAGGGTTAGGGTTAGGGTTAGGAATAGGGGAGGGTTAGTGTTTACATTTTAGGGTTAGGGTTTAGGGATAGGGTTAGGGTTAGGGTTAGGGTTAGAGTTAGGGTTAGTGTTAGGGTTAGGGTTAGGGTTAGGTTTTAGGGATAGGGTTAGGGTTAGGGTTACGGTTTAGGTTTAGGGTTAGGGTTAAGGTTAGTGTTTAGGGTTTAGGGTTAGGGTTAGGGTTAGAGTTAGGGTTTAGGCTTTAGGTTTAGGGTTAGTGTTAGGGTTTAGGGTTTAGGGTTAGGGTTAGGGTTAGGGTTAGGGTTAGGGTTTAGTGTTTATGGTTAGGGTTAGCGTTAGGGTTAGGATTTGGGTTTAGTGTTTAGCTTTAGGGTTAGGGTTAGTGTTAGGGTTAGGGTAAGGTTTAGGGTTAGGGTTACGGTTTAGGTTTAGGGTTAGGGTTAAGGTTAGGGTTTAGGGTTTAGGGTTAGGTTTAGGGTTAGGGTTAGCATTAGGTTTAGGGTTAGGGACAGGATTAGGGTTTGGGACATGCTTAGGTTTACTGTTAGGGTTATATTAAGTTTAATTTTGTCTGATGCTTAAGTTTAGGTTTAGGGACAGGGTTGGTGACAGGGTGAGGGTTAGAGTTAAGGTTGGAGAGACGTAAGGGTCAGAGTTATGTTTAGCGACAGTGTTAGGGTTAGGGATCAGGTTAGGTTAGGGTTTAGGTTTAGGGTTAGGGTTAGGGTTAGGAATAGGGGAGGGTTAATGTTTACATTTCAGGGTTAGGGTTTAGGGTTAGGGTTAAGGTTAGAGTTTGGGTTTAGGCTTTAGGGTTAGGGTTAGTGTTAGGGTTTAGGGTTTAGCGTTAGGGTTAGGGTTAGGGTTTAGTGTTTAAGATTAGGGTTAGCGTTAGGGTTAGTGTTTGGGTTTAGGGTTTAGGTTTAGGTTTAGGGTTAGGGTTAGGGTTTCGGGTTTAGTGTTAGGGTTAAGGTTATGGTTAGGGTTAGGTACACGATTCGGGTTTGAGACATGGTTAGGTTTAGTGTTAGGGTTATAGTTAAGTTTAGGTTTTGGCTGATGGTTAAGGTTAGGTTTAGGGACAGGGTTAGTTACAGGGTGAGGGTTAGAGTTAAAGAAAGAGAGACGGTAAGTGTCAGAGTTAGGTTTAGCGACAGTGTTAGGGTTAGGGTTAGGGTTAGGTTAGGGTTAGGGTTAGGGTTAAGGTTAGGGTTTAGGGTTTAGGGTTAGGGTTAGGGTTAGGGTTAGCATTAGGTTTAGGGTTAGGGACAGGATTAGGGTTTGGGACATGGTTAGGTTTACTGTTAGGGTTATATTAAGTTTAGGTTTTGTCTGATGCTTAAGTTTAGGTTTAGGGACAGGTTTAGTGACAGGGTGAGGGGTAGAGTTAAGGTTGGAGAGACGGTAAGGGTCAGAGTTAGGTTTAGCGACAGTGTTAGGGTTAGGGATTAGGTTAGGTTAGGGTTTAGGGTTAGGGTTAGGGTTAGGGTTAGGAATAGGGGAGGGTTAGTGTTTACATTTTAGGGTTAGGGTTTAGGGATAGGGTCAGGGTTAGGGTTACGGTTTAGGTTTAGGGTTAGGGTTAAGGTTAGGGTTTAGGGTTTAGGGTTAGGTATAGGGTTAGAGTTAGGGTTTAGGCTTTAGGGTTAGGGTTAGTGTTAGGGTTTAGGGTTTAGGGTTAGGGTTAGGGTTAGGGTTAGGGTTAGGGTTTAGTGTTTATGGTTAGGGTTAGCGTTAGGGTTAGGATTTGGGTTTAGTGTTTAGGTTTAGGGTTAGGGTTAGTGATAGGGTTAGGGTTAGGGTTAGGGTTAGGGTTAGGGACAGGATTAGGGTTTGGGACATGGTTAGGTTTACTGTTAGGGTAATATTAAGTTTAGGTTTTGTCTGATGCTTAAGTTTAGGTTTAGGGACAGGGTTAGTGACAGGTTGAGGGTTAGAGTTAAGGTTGGAGAAACGGTAAGGGTCAGAGTTAGGTTTAGCGACAGTGTTAGGGTTAGGGATCAGGTTAGGTTAGGGTTTAGGGTTAGGGTTAGGGTTAGGGTTAGGAATAGGGGAGGGTTAGTGTTTACATTTTAGGTTTAGGGTTTAGGGATAGGGTTAGGGTTAGGGTTAGGGTTAGAGTTAGGGTTAGGGTTAGGGTTAGGATTAGGGTTAGGTTTTAGGGATAGGGTTAGGGTTAGGGTTACGGTTTAGGTTTAGGGTTAGGGTTAAGGTTAGGGTTTAGGGTTTAGGGTTAGGGTTAGGGTTAGAGTTAGGGTTTAGGCTTTAGGGTTAGGGTTAGTGTTAGGGTTTAGGGTTTAGGGTTAGGGTTAGGGTTAGGGTTAGGTTTAGGGTTTAGTGTTTATGGTTAGGGTTAGCGTTAGGGTTAGGGTTTGGGTTAGCATTAGTTTTAGGGTTAGGGACAGGATTAGGGTTAGGGTTAGGTTTAGTGTTAGGGTTAGGGTTTAGACTTTAGGGTTAGGGTTAGTGTTAGGGTTTAGGGTTTAGCGTTAGGGTTAGGGTTAGGGTTTAGTGTTTAAGATTAGGGTTAGCGTTAGGGTTAGGGTTTGGGTTTAGGGTTTAGGTTTAGGGTTAGGGTTAGTGTTAGGGTTTCGGGTTTAGTGTTAGGGTTAAGGTTATGGTTAGGGTTAGGTACACGATTCTGGTTTGAGACATAGTTAGGTTTAGTGTTAGGGTTATAGTTAAGTTTAGGTTTTGGCTGATGGTTAAGGTTAGGTTTAGGGACAGGGTTAGTTACAGGGTGAGGGTTAGAGTTAAAGATAGAGAGACGGTAAGTGTCAGAGTTAGGTTTAGCGACAGTGTTAGGGTTAGGGTTAGGGTTAGGTTAGGGTTAGGGGTAGGGTTTGGGTTAGGGTTAGGTTTTAGGGATAGGGTTAGGGTTAGGGTTACGGTTTAGGTTTAGGGTTAGGGTTAAGGTTAGGGTTTAGGGTTTAGGGTTAGGGTTAGGGTTAGGGTTAGCATTAGGTTTAGGGTTAGGGACAGGATTAGGGTTTGGGACATGGTTAGGTTTACTGTTAGGGTTATATTAAGTTTAGGTTTTGTCTGATGCTTAAGTTTAGGTTTAGGGACAGGGTTAGTGACACGGTGAGGGTTAGAGTTAAGGTTGGAGAGACGGTAAGGGTCAGAGTTAGGTTTAGCGACAGTGTTAGGGTTAGGGATCAGGTTAGGTTAGGGTTTAGGGTTAGGGTTAGGGTTAGGGTTAGGAATAGGGCAGGGTTAGTGTTTACATTTTAGGGTTAGGGTTTAGGGATAGGGTTAGGGTTAGGGTTAGGGTTAGAGTTAGGGTTAGGGTTAGGGTTAGGTTTTAGGGATAGGGTTAGGGTTAGGGTTACGGTTTAGGTTTAGGGTTAGGGTTAAGGTTAGGGTTTAGGGTTTAGGGTTATGGTTATGGTTAGAGTTAGGGTTTAGGCTTTAGGGTTAGGGTGAGTGTTAGGGTTTAGGGTTTAGGGTTAGGGTTAGGGTTAGGGTTAGGGTTAGGGTTTAGTGTTTATGGTTAGGGTTAGCTTTAGTGTTAGGATTTGGGTTTAGTGTTTAGGTTTAGGGTTAGGGTTAGTGTTAGGGTTAGGGTTAGGGTTAGGGTTAGGGTTAGGGACAGGATTAGGGTTTGGGACATGGTTAGGTTTACTGTTAGGGTAATATTAAGTTTAGGTTTTGTCTGATGCTTAAGTTTAGGTTTAGGGACAGGGTTAGTGACAGGTTGAGGGTTAGAGTTAAGGTTGGAGAAACGGTAAGGGTCAGAGTTAGGTTTAGCGACAGTGTTAGGGTTAGGGATCAGGTTAGGTTAGGGTTTAGGGTTAGGGTTAGGGTTAGGGTTAGGAATAGGGGAGGGTTAGTGTTTACATTTTAGGGTTAGGGTTTAGGGATAGGGTTAGTGTTAGGGTTAGGGTTAGAGTTAGGGTTAGGGTTAGGGTTAGGGGTAGGGTTAGGTTTAGGGATAGGGTTAGGGTTAGGGTTACGGTTTAGGTTTAGGGTTAGGGTTAAGGTTAGGGTTTAGGGTTTAGGGTTAGGGTTAGGGTTAGGGTTATGGTTAGGTTTAGGGTTTAGTGTTTATGGTTAGGGTTAGCGTTAGGGTTAGGGTTAAGGTTAGGGTTAGGGTTAGGGTTTAGGCTTTAGGGTTAGGGTTAGTGTTAGGGTTTAGGGTTTAGGGTTAGGGTTGGGGTTAGGGTTAGGTTTAGGGTTTAGTGTTTATGGTTAGGGTTAGCGTTAGGGTTAGGGTTAAGTTTAGGGTTAGGGTTAGGTACATGTTTCGGATTTGAGACATGGTTAGGTTTAGTGTTAGGGTTATAGTTAAGTTTAGGTTTTGGCTTGGTTAAGGTTAGGTTTAGGGACAGGGTTAGTTACAGGGTGAGGGTTAGAGTTAAAGATAGATAGACGGTAAGGGTCAGAGTTAGGTTTAGCGACAGTGTTAAAGTTAGGGTTAGGGTTAGGTTAGGGTTAGGGTTAGGGTTAGGGTTAGGGTTAGGTTTTAGGGATAGGGTTAGGGTTAGGGTTACGGTTTAGGTTTAGGGTTAGGGATAAGGTTAGGGTTTATGGTTTAGGGACAGGATTAGGGTTAGGGTTAGGTTTAGGGTTAGGTTTAGGGTTTAGACTTTAGGGTTAGGGTTTGTGTTAGGGTTTAGGGTTTAGTGTTAGGGTTAGGGTTAGGGTTAGGGTTAGGGTTTAGTGTTTATGATTAGGGTTAGCGTTAGGATTAGTGTTTGGGTTTAGTGTTTAGGTTTAGGGTTAGGGTTAGTGTTAGGGTTAGGGTTAGGGTTAGGGTTAGGGTTAGGGTTAGGGTTAGAGTTAGGGTTAGGGTTAGGGTTAGGTTTTAGGGATAGGGTTAGGGTTAGGATTACGGTTTAGGTTTAGGGGTAGCGTTAAGGTTAGGGTTTAGGGTTTAGGGTTAGGGTTAGGGTTAGAGTTAGGGTTTAGGCTTTAGGGTTAGGGTTAGTGTTAGGGTTTAGGGTTTAGTGTTAGGGTTAGGGTTAGGGTTAGGGTTAGGGTTTAGTGTTTATGGTTAGGGTTAGCGTTAGGGTTAGTGTTTGGGTTTAGTGTTTAGGTTTAGGGTTAGGTTTAGTGTTAGGGTTAGGGTAAGGGTTAGGGTTAGGGTTAGGGACAGGATTAGGGTTTGGGACATGGTTAGGTTTACTGTTAGGGTAATATTAAGTTTAGGTTTTGTCTGATGCTTAAGTTTAGGTTTAGGGACAGGGTTGGTGACAGGGTGAGGGTTAGAGTTAAGGTTGGAGAGACGTAAGGGTCAGAGTTAGGTTTAGCCACAGTGTTAGGGTTAGGGATCAGGTTAGGTTAGGGTTTAGGGTTAGGTTTAGGGTTAGGGTTAGGAATAGGGGAGGGTTAGTGTTTACATTTTAGGGTTAGGGTTTAGGGATAGGGTTAGGGTTAGGTTTAGGAATAGGGGAGGGTTAGTGTTTACATTTTAGGGTTAGGGTTTAGGGTTAGGGTTAGGGTTAGAGTTAGGGTTTAGGCTTTAGGGTTAGGGATAGTGTTAGGGTTTAGGGTTTAGCGTTAGGGTTAGGGTTAGGGTTTAGTGTTTAAGATTAGGGTTAGCGTTAGGGTTAGGGTTTGGGTTTAGGGTTTAGGTTTAGGGTTAGGGTTAGTGTTAGGGTTTCGGGTTTAGTGTTAGGGTTAAGGTTATGGTTAGGGTTAGGTACACGATTCGGGTTTGAGACATAGTTAGGTTTAGTGTTAGGGTTATAGTTAAGTTTAGGTTTTGGCTGATGGTTAAGGTTAGGTTTAGGGACAGGGTTAGTTACAGGGTGAGGGTTAGAGTTAAAGATAGAGAGACGGTAAGTGTCAGAGTTAGGTTTAGCGACAGTGTTAGGGTTAGGGTTAGGGTTAGGTTAGGGTTAGGGGTAGGGTTAGGGTTAGGGTTAGGTTTTAGGGATAGGGTTAGGGTTAGGGTTACGGTTTAGGTTTAGGGTTAGGGTTAAGGTTAGGGTTTAGGGTTTAGGGTTAGGGTTAGGGTTAGCATTAGGTTTAGGGTTAGGGACAGGATTAGGGTTTGGGACATGGTTAGGTTTACTGTTAGGGTTATATTAAGTTTAGGTTTTGTCTGATGCTTAAGTTTAGGTTTAGGGACAGGGTTAGTGACAGGGTGAGGGTT
>JAVKSA010000055.1:870000-877500 GCA_031876335.1 Hipposideros larvatus
GTTAGGTTTAGCGACAGTGTTAGGGTTAGGGATCAGGTTAGGTTAGGGTTTAGGGTAAGGGTTAGGGTTAGGGTTAGGAATAGGGGAGGGTTAGTGTTTACATTTTAGGGTTAGGGTTTAGGGATAGGGTTAGGGTTAGGGTTAGGGTTAGAGTAGGGTTAGGGTTAGGGTTAGGTTTTAGGGATAGGGTTAGGGTTGGGGTTACGTTTTAGGTTTAGGGTTAGGGTTAAGGTTAGGGTTTAGTGTTTAGGGTTAGGGTTAGGGTTAGGGTTAAGGTTTAGGTTTAGGGTTAGGGTTAAGGTTAAGGTTTAGGGTTTAGGGTTAGGGTTAGGGTTAGGGTTAGGGTTAGGTTTTAGGGATAGGGTTAGGGTTAGGGTTAGGGTTAGGGTTAGGGTTAGGGTTAGGGTTAGGTTTTAGGGATAGGGTTAGGTTTAGGGTTACGGTTTTGGTTTAGGGTTAGGGTTAAGGTTAGGGTTTAGGGTTTAGGGTTAGGGTTAGGGTTAGGGTTAGCATTAGTTTTAGGGTTAGGGACAGGATTAGGGTTTGGGACATGGTTAGGTTTACTTTTAGTGTCATATTAAGTTTAGGTTTTGTCTGATGCTTAAGTTTAGGTTTAGGGACAGGGTTTTTGACAGGGGGAGGGTTAGAGTTAAGGTTGGAGAGACGGTAAGGGTCAGAGTTAGGTTTAGCGACAGTGTTAGGGTTAGGGATCAGGTTAGGTTAGGGTTTAGGGTTAGGGTTAGTGTTAGGGTTAGGAATAGAGGAGGGTTAGTGTTTACATTTTAGGGTTAGGGTTTAGGGATAGGGTTAGGGTTAGGGTTAGGGTTAGAGTTAGGGTTAGGGTTAGGGTTAGGTTTTAGGGATAGGGTTAGGGTTAGGGTTACGTTTTAGGTTTAGGGTTAGGGTTAAGGTTAGGGTTTAGTGTTTAGGGTTAGGGTTAGGGTTAGGGTTAGGGTTAAGGTTTAGGTTTAGGGTTAGGGTTAAGGTTAGGGTTTAGGGTTTAGGGTTAGGGTTAGGGTTAGAGTTAGGGTTTAGGCTTTAGGGTTAGGGTTAGTGTTAGGGTTTAGGGTTTAGGGTTAGGGTTAGGGTTAGGGTTAGGGTTTAGTGTTTATGGTTACGGTTAGCGTTAGGGTTAGGGTTTGGGTTTAGGGTTAGGGTTAGTGTTAGGGTTTCGGGTTTAGTGTTAGGGTTAAGGTTAGGGTTAGGGTTAGGGTTAGTGTTAGGGTTAGGTTTAGGCTTAGGTTTTAGGGATAGGGTTAGTGTTAGGGTTACGATTTAGGTTTAGGGTTAGGGTTAAGGTTAGGGTTAGGGTTAGGTACAAGTTTCGGGTTTGAGACATGGTTAGGTTTAGTGTTAGGGTTATAGTTAAGTTTAGGTTTTGGCTGATGGTTAAGGTTAGGTTTAGGGACAGGGTTAGTTACATGGTGAGGGTTAGAGATAAAGATAGACGGTAAGGTTCAGAGTTAGGTTTAGCGACAGTGTTAGGGTTAGGGTTAGGGTTTGGTTAGGGTTAGGGTTAGGGTTAGGGTTAGGGTTAGGTTTTAGGGATAGGGTTAGGGTTAGGGTTACGGTTTAGGTTTAGGGTTAGGGTTAAGGTTAGGGTTTAGGGTTTAGGGTTAGGGTTAGGGTTAAGGTTAGCATTAGTTTTAGGGTTAGGGACAGGATTAGGGTTTGGGACATGGTTAGGTTTACTGTTAGGGTTATATTAAGTTTAGGTTTTGTCTGATGCTTAAGTTTAGGTTTATGGACAGGGTTAGTGACAGGGTGAGGGTTAGAGTTAAGGTTGGAGAGACGGTAAGGGTCAGAGTTAGGTTTAGCGACAGTGTTAAGGTTAGGGATCAGGTTAGGTTAGGGTTTAGGGTTAGGGTTAGGGTTAGGGTTAGGAATAGGGGAGGGTTAGTGTTTACATTTTAGGGTTAGGGTTTAGGGATAGGGTTAGGGTTAGGGTTAGGGTTAGAGTTAGGGTTAGGGTTAGGGTTAGGTTTTAGGGATAGGGTTAGGGTTAGGGTTACAGTTTCGGTTTAGGGTTAGGGTTAAGGTTAGGGTTTAGGGTTTAGGGTTAGGGTTAGGGTTAGGGTTAGCATTAGTTTTAGGGTTAGGGACAGGATTAGGGTTTGGGACATGGTTAGGTTTACTTTTAGTGTCATATTAAGTTTAGGTTTTGTCTGATGCTTAAGTTTAGGTTTAGGGACAGGGTTATTGACAGGGGGAGGGTTAGAGTTAAGGTTGGAGAGACGGTAAGGGTCAGAGTTAGGTTTAGCGACAGTGTTAGGGTTAGGGATCAGGTTAGGTTAGGGTTTAGGGTTAGGGTTAGGGTTAGGGTTAGGAATAGGGGAGGGTTAGTGTTTACATTTTAGGGTTAGGGTTTAGGGATAGGGTTAGGGTTAGGGTTAGGGTTAGAGTTAGGGTTAGGGTTAGGTTTAGGTTTTAGGGATAGGGTTAGGGTTAGGGTTACGTTTTAGGTTTAGGGTTAGGGTTAAGGTTAGGGTTTAGTGTTTAGGGTTAGGGTTAGGGTTAGGGTTAAGGTTTAGGTTTAGGGTTAGGGTTAAGGTTAAGGTTTAGGGTTTAGGGTTAGGGTTAGGGTTAGGGTTAGGGTTTAGACTTTAGGGTTAGGGTCAGTGTTAGGGTTTAGGGTTTAGGGTTATGGTTAGGGTTAGGGTTAGGGTTAGGGTTTAGTGCTTATGGTTACGGTTAGCATTAGGGTTAGGGTTTGGGTTTAGGGTTTAGGTTTAGGGTTAGGGTTAGTGTTAGGGTTTCGGGTTTAGTGTTAGGATTAAGGTTAGGGTTAGGGTTAGAATTAGGGTTAGGGTTAGGGTTAGGTTTTAGGTATAGGGTTAGTGTTAGGGTTACGGTTTAGGTTTAGGGTTAGGGTTAAGGTTAGGGTTTAGGGTTTAGGGTTAGGGTTAGGGTTAGGGTTAGGGTTAGGGTTAGGGTTTGGGACATGGTTAGGTTTACTGTTAGGGTTATATTAAGTTTAGGTTTTGTCTGATGCTTAAGTTTAGGTTTAGCGACAGGGTTAGTGACAGGGTGAGGGTTAGAGTTAAGGTTGGAGAGACGGTAAGCGTCAGAGTTAGGTTTAGCGACAGTGTTAGGGTTAGGTTTCAGGTTAGGTTAGGGTTTAGGGTTAGGGTTAGGGTTAGGGTTAGGAATAGGGGAGGGTTAGTGTTTACATTTTAGGGTTAGGTTTTAGGGATAGGGTTGTTTTAGGGTTTAGGGTTTAGGGTTAGGGTTAGGGTTAGAGTTAGGGTTTAGGCTTTAGGGTTAGGGTTAGTGTTAGGGTTTAGGGTTTAGGGTTAGGGTTAGGGTTAGGGTTAGGGTTTAGTGTTTATGGTTTGGGTTAGCGTTAGGGTTAGGGTTATGGTTTAGTGTTTAGGTTTAGGGTTAGGGTTAGTGTTAGGGTTTCGAGTTTAGTGTTAGGGTTAAGGTTAGGGTTAGGGTTAGGTTAGGGTTAGGGTTAGGGTTAGGGTTAGGGTTAGGTTTTAGGGATAGGGTTAGGGTTAGTGTTAGGGTTAGGGTTAGGGTTAGGGTTAGGGTTAGGGTTAGGTTTTAGGGATAGGGTTAGGGTTAGGGTTACGGTTTTGGTTTAGGGTTAGGGTTAAGGTTAGGGTTTAGGGTTTAGGGTTAGGGTTAGGGTTAGGGTTAGCATTAGTTTTAGGGTTAGGGACAGGATTAGGGTTTGGGACATGGTTAGGTTTACTTTTAGTGTCATATTAAGTTTAGGTTTTGTCTGATGCTTAAGTTTAGGTTTAGGGACAGGGTTTTTGACAGGGGGAGGGTTAGAGTTAAGGTTGGAGAGACGGTAAGGGTCAGAGTTAGGTTTAGCGACAGTGTTAGGGTTAGGGATCAGGTTAGGTTAGGGTTTAGGGTTAGGGTTAGGGTTAGGGTTAGGAATAGAGGAGGGTTAGTGTTTACATTTTAGGGTTAGGGTTTAGGGATAGGGTTAGGGTTAGGGTTAGGGTTAGAGTTAGGGTTAGGGTTAGGGTTAGGTTTTAGGGATAGGGTTAGGGTTAGGGTTACGTTTTAGGTTTAGGGTTAGGGTTAAGGTTAGGGTTTAGTGTTTAGGGTTAGGGTTAGGGTTAGGGTTAGGGTTAAGGTTTAGGTTTAGGGTTAGGGTTAAGGTTAGGGTTTAGGGTTTAGGGTTAGGGTTAGGGTTAGAGTTAGGGTTTAGGCTTTAGGGTTAGGGTTAGTGTTAGGGTTTAGGGTTTAGGGTTAGGGTTAGGGTTAGGGTTAGGGTTTAGTGTTTATGGTTACGGTTAGCGTTAGGGTTAGGGTTTGGGTTTAGGGTTTAGGTTTAGGGTTAGGGTTAGTGTTAGGGTTTCGGGTTTAGTGTTAGGGTTAAGGTTAGGATTAGGGTTAGGGTTAGTGTTAGGGTTAGGTTTAGGCTTAGGTTTTAGGGATAGGGTTAGTGTTAGGGTTACGATTTAGGTTTAGGGTTAGGGTTAAGGTTAGGGTTAGGATTAGGTACAAGTTTCGGGTTTGAGACATGGTTAGGTTTAGTGTTAGGGTTATAGTTAAGTTTAGGTTTTGGCTGATGGTTAAGGTTAGGTTTAGGGACAGGGTTAGTTACAGGGTGAGGGTTAGAGATAAAGATAGACGGTAAGGGTCAGAGTTAGGTTTAGCGACAGTGTTAGGGTTAGGGTTAGGGTTTGGTTAGGGTTAGGGTTAGGGTTAGGGTTAGGGTTAGGTTTTAGGGATAGGGTTAGGGTTAGGGTTACGGTTTAGGTTTAGGGTTAGGGTTAAGGTTAGGGTTTAGGGTTTAGGGTTAGGGTTAGGGTTAAGGTTAGCATTAGTTTTAGGGTTAGGGACAGGATTAGGGTTTGGGACATGGTTAGGTTTACTGTTAGGGTTATATTAAGTTTAGGTTTTGTCTGATGCTTAAGTTTAGGTTTAGGGACAGGGTTAGTGACAGGGTGAGGGTTAGAGTTAAGGTTGGAGAGACGGTAAGGGTCAGAGTTAGGTTTAGCGACAGTGTTAAGGTTAGGGATCAGGTTAGGTTAGGGTTTAGGGTTAGGGTTAGGGTTAGGGTTAGGAATAGGGGAGGGTTAGTGTTTACATTTTAGGGTTAGGGTTTAGGGATAGGGTTAGGGTTAGGGTTAGGGTTAGAGTTAGGGTTAGGGTTAGGGTTAGGTTTTAGGGATAGGGTTAGGGTTAGGGTTACAGTTTAGGTTTAGGGTTAGGGTTAAGGTTAGGGTTTAGGGTTTAGGGTTAGGGTTAGGGTTAGAGTTAGGGTTTAAGCTTTAGGGTAAGGGTTAGTGTTAGGATTTAGGGTTTAGGGTTTAGGGTTAGGGTTAGGGTTAGGGTTAGCATTAGTTTTAGGGTTAGGGACAGGATTAGGGTTTGGGACATGGTTAGGTTTACTTTTAGTGTCATATTAAGTTTAGGTTTTGTCTGATGCTTAAGTTTAGGTTTAGGGAAAGGGTTATTGACAGGGGGAGGGTTAGAGTTAAGGTTGGAGAGACGGTAAGGGTCAGAGTTAGGTTTAGCGACAGTGTTAGGGTTAGGGATCAGGTTAGGTTAGGGTTTAGGGTTAGGGTTAGGGTTAGGGTTAGGAATAGGGGAGGGTTAGTGTTTACATTTTAGGGTTAGGGTTTAGGGATAGGGTTAGGGTTAAGGTTAGGGTTAGAGTTAGGGTTAGGGTTAGGGTTAGGTTTTAGGGATAGGGTTAGGGTTAGGGTTACGTTTTAGGTTTAGGGTTAGGGTTAAGGTTAGGGTTTAGTGTTTAGGGTTAGGGTTAGGGTTAGGGTTAGGGTTAAGGTTTAGGTTTAGGGTTAGGGTTAAGGTTAGGTTTTAGGGTTTAGGGTTAGGGTTAGGGTTAGAGTTAGGGTTTAGGCTTTAGGGTTAGGGTTAGTGTTAGTGTTTAGGGTTTAGGGTTAGGGTTAGGGTTAGGGTTAGGGTTTAGTGTTTATGGTTATGGTTAGCGTTAGGGTTAGGGTTTGGGTTTAGGGTTTAGGTTTAGGGTTAGGGTTAGTGTTAGGGTTTCGGGTTTAGTGTTAGGGTTAAGGTTAGGGTTAGGGTTAGGGTTAGTGTTAGGGTTAGGTTTAGGCTTAGGTTTTAGGGATAGGGTTAGTGTTAGGGTTACGATTTAGGTTTAGGGTTAGGGTTAAGGTTAGGGTTTAGGGTTTAGGGTTAGGGTTAGAATTGGGTTTAGGGTTAGGGACAGGATTAGGGATTGGTACATGGTTAGGTTTACTGTTAGGGTTATATTAAGTTTAGGTTTTGTCTGATGCTTAAGTTTAGGTTTAGGGACAGGGTTAGTGACAGGGTGAGGGTTAGAGTTAAGGTTGGAGAGACGGTAAGCGTCAGAGTTAGGTTAAGCGACAGTGTTAGGGTTAGGGATCAGGTTAGGTTAGGGTTTAGGGTTAGGGTTAGGGTTAGGGTTAGGAATAGGGGAGGGTTAGTGTTTACATTTTAGGGTTAGGTTTTAGGGATAGGGTTGTGTTAGGGTTTAGGGTTTAGGGTTAGGGTTAGGGTTAGAGTTAGGGTTTAGGCTTTAGGGTTAGGGTTAGTGTTAGGGTTTAGGGTTTAGGGTTAGGGTTAGGGTTAGGGTTAGGGTTAGGGTTTAGTGTTTATGGTTAGGGTTAGCGTTAGGGTTAGGGTTATGGTTTAGTGTTTAGGTTTAGGGTTAGGGTTAGTGTTAGGGTTTCGAGTTTAGTGTTAGGGTTAAGGTTAGGGTTAGTGTTAGGTACACGTTTCGGGTTTGAGACATGGTTAGGTTTAGTGTTAGGGTTATAGTTAAGTTTAGGTTTTGGCTGATCGTTAAGGTTAGGTTTAGGGACAGGGTTAGTTACAGGGTGAGGGTTAGAGTTAAAGATAGAGAGACGGTAAGGGTCAGAGTTAGGTTTAGCGACAGTGTTAGGGTTAGGGTTAGGGTTAGAGTTAGGGTTTAGGGTTAGCGTTAGGGTTAGGATTTAGGATTTAGGGTTAGGGTTATGGTTAGGGTTAGGGTTAGGGTTAGGGGCAGGATTAGGGTTTGGGAAATGGTTAGGTTTAGTGTAGGTTTATAGTTAAATTTTGGTTTTGGCTGATGGTTAAGGTTAGTTTTAGGGACAGGTTTAGTGACAGGGTGAGGGTTAGAGTTAAGTTTAGAGAGACGGTAAGGGTCAGAGTTAGGTTTAGCGACAGTGTTAGTGTTAGGGATCAGGTTAGGTTAGGGTTTAGGGTTAGGGTTAGGGTTAGAGTTAGGAATAGGGGAGGGTTAGTGTTTACATTTTAGGGTTAGGGTTTAGGGATAGGGTTAGGGTTAGGGTTAGGGTTAGAGTTAGGATTTAGGCTTTAGGGTTAGGGTTAGGGTTCGAGTTAGGGCTTACGGTTTAGGGTTAGGGTTAGGGTTAGGGTTAGGGTTTCGGGTTTCGGGTTAGGGTTAAGTTTAGGGTTAGGGTTAGGTACACGATTCGGGTTTGAGACATGTTTAGGTTTAGTGTTAGGGTTATGGTTAAGTTTAGGTTTTGGCTGATGGTTAAGGTTAGGTTTAGGGACAGGGTTAGTTACAGGGTGAGGGTT
>JAVKSA010000055.1:890000-902500 GCA_031876335.1 Hipposideros larvatus
GTTAGGGTTAGGGTTAGGGTTAGGGTTAGGGTTAGAGTTAGGGTTAGGGTTAGGGTTAGGGTTAGGGTTACGGTTTAGGTTTAGGGTTAGGGTTAAGGTTAGGGTTTAGGGTTTAGGGTTAGGGTTAGGGTTAGAGTTAGGGTTTAGACTTTAGGGTTAGGGTTAGTGTTAGGGTTTAGGGTTTAGGGTTATGGTTAGGGTTAGGGTTAGGGTTAGGGTTTAGTGCTTATGGTTACGGTTAGCATTAGGGTTAGGGTTTGGGTTTAGGGTTTAGGTTTAGGGTTAGGGTTAGTGTTAGGGTTTCGGGTTTAGTGTTAGGGTTAAGGTTAGGGTTAGGGTTAGAATTAGGGTTAGGGTTAGGGTTAGGTTTTAGGTATAGGGTTAGTGTTAGGGTTACGGTTTAGGTTTAGGGTTAGGGTTAAGGTTAGGGTTTAGGGTTTAGGGTTAGGGTTAGGGTTAGGGTTAGCATTAGGTTTAGGGTTAGGGACAGGATTAGGGTTTGGGACCTGGTTAGGTTTACTGTTAGGGTTATATTAAGTTTAGGTTTTGTCTGATGCTTAAGTTTAGGTTTAGGGACAGGGTTAGTGACAGGGTGAGGGTTAGAGTTAAGGTTGGAGAGACGGTAAGCGTCAGAGTTAGGTTTAGTGACAGTGTTAGGGTTAGGGATCAGGTTAGGTTAGGGTTTAGGGTTAGGGTTAGGGTTAGGGTTAGGAATAGGGGAGGGTTAGTGTTTACATTTTAGGGTTAGGGTTTAGGGATAGGGTTAGGATTAGGGTTAGGGTTAGGGTTAGAGTTAGGGTTAGGGTTAGGGTTAGGGTTAGGGTTAGGGTTAGGGTTTAGTGCTTATGGTTACGGTTAGCATTAGGGTTAGGGTTTGGGTTTAGGGTTTAGGTTTAGGGTTAGGGTTAGTGTTAGGGTTTCGGGTTTAGTGTTAGGGTTAAGGTTAGGGTTAGGGTTAGAATTAGGGTTAGGGTTAGGGTTAGGTTTTAGGTATAGGGTTAGTGTTAGGGTTACGGTTTAGGTTTAGGGTTAGGGTTAAGGTTAGGGTTTAGGGTTTAGGGTTAGGGTTAGGGTTAGGGTTAGCATTAGGTTTAGGGTTAGGGACAGGATTAGGGTTTGGGACCTGGTTAGGTTTACTGTTAGGGTTATATTAAGTTTAGGTTTTGTCTGATGCTTAAGTTTAGGTTTAGGGACAGGGTTAGTGACAGGGTGAGGGTTAGAGTTAAGGTTGGAGAGACGGTAAGCGTCAGAGTTAGGTTTAGTGACAGTGTTAGGGTTAGGGATCAGGTTAGGTTAGGGTTTAGGGTTAGGGTTAGGGTTAGGGTTAGGAATAGGGGAGGGTTAGTGTTTACATTTTAGGGTTAGGGTTTAGGGATAGGGTTAGGGTTAGGGTTAGGGTTAGAGTTAGGGTTGGGGTTAGGGTTAGGGTTAGGGTTAGGTTTTAGGGATAGGGTTAGGGTTAGGGTTTAGGGTTAGGGTTAGGGTTAGAGTTAGGGTTTAGGCTTTAGGGTTAGGGTTAGTGTTAGGGTTTAGGGTTATGGTTAGGGTTAGGGTCAGGGTTAGGGTTAGGGTTTAGTGTTTATGGTTAGGGTTAGTGTTAGGGTTAGGGTTTGGGTTTAGGGTTAGGGTTAAAGTTAGGGTTTAGGGTTTATGGTTAGGGTTAGGGTCAGGGTTAGGGTTAGGCTTTAGTGTTTATGGTTAGGGTTAGTGTTAGGTTAGGGTTTGGGTTTAGTGTTTAGGTTTAGGGTTAGGGTTAATGTTAGGGTTTCAAGTTTAGTGTTAGGGTTAAGGTTAGGGTTAGGGTTAGGTACACGTTTCGGGTTTGAGACATGGTTAGGTTTAGTGTTAGGGTTATAGTTAAGTTTAGGTTTTGGCTGATGGTTAAGGTTAGGTTTAGGGACAGGGTTAGTTACAGGGTGAGGGTTAGAGTTAAAGATAGAGAGACGGTAAGGGTCAGAGTTAGGTTTAGCGACAGTGTTAGGGTTAGGGTTAGGGTTAGAGTTAGGGTTTAGGGTTAGGGTTAGGATTAGGGTTTAGGATTTAGGGTTAGGGTTATGGTTAGGGTTAGGGTTAGGGTTAGGGGCAGGATTAGGGTTTGGGAAATGGTTAGGTTCAGTGTAGGGTTATAGTTAAATTTTGGTTTTCGCTGATGGTTAAGGTTAGTTTTAGGGACAGGTTTAGTGACAGGGTGAGGGTTAGAGTTAAGTTTAGAGAGACGGTAAGGGTCAGAGTTAGGTTTAGCGACAGTGTTAGTGTTAGGGATCAGGTTAGGTTAGGGTTTAGGGTTAGGGTTAGGGTTAGAGTTAGGAATAGGGGAGGGTTAGTGTTTACATTTTAGGGTTAGGGTTTAGGGATAGGGTTAGGGTTAGGGTTAGGGTTAGAGTTAGGATTTAGGCTTTAGGGTTAGGGTTAGGGTTCGAGTTAGGGCTTACCGTTTAGGGATAGGGTTAGGGTTAGGGTTAGGGTTTCGGGTTTCGGGTTAGGGTTAAGTTTAGGGTTAGGGTTAGGTACACGATTCGGGTTTGAGACATGTTTAGGTTTAGTGTTAGGGTTATGGTTAAGTTTAGGTTTTGGCTGATGGTTAAGGTTAGGTTTAGGGACAGGGTTAGTTACAGGGTGAGGGTTAGAGTTAAAGTTAGAGAGACGGTAAGGTACAGAGTTAGGTTTAGCGACAGTGTTAGGGTTAGGGTTAGGGTTAGGTTAGGGTTAGGGTTAGGGTTAGGTTTAGGGATAGGTTTCAGGGATAGGGTTAGGGTTAGGGTTATGGTTTAGGTTTAGGGTTAGGGTTAAGGTTAGGGTTTAGGGTTTAGGGTTAGGGTTAGGGTTAGGTTTAGCATTAGGTTTAGGGTTAGGGACAGGATTATGGTTTGGGGCATGGTTAGGTTTACTGTTAGGGTTATATTAAGTTTAGGTTTTGTCTGATGCTTAAGTTTAGGTTTAGGGACAGGGTTGGTGACAGGGTGAGGGTTAGAGTTAAGGTTGGAGAGACGGTAAGGGTCAGAGTTAGGTTTTGCGACAGTGTTAGGGTTAGGCATCAGGTTAGGTTAGGGTTTAGGGTTAGGGTTAGGGTTAGGGTTAGGAATAGGGGAGGGTTAGTGTTTACATTTCAGGGTTAGGGTTTAGGGTTAGGGTTAGGGTTAGAGTTAGGATTTAGGCTTTAGGGTTAGGGTTAGTGTTAGGGTTTAGGGTTTAGGGTTAGGGTTAGGGTTGGGTTAGGGTTAGGGTTAGGGTTAGGGTTAGGGTTAGGGTTAGAGTTAGGGTTTAGACTTTAGGGTTAGGGTTAGTGTTAGGGTTTAGGGTTTAGGGTTATGGTTAGGGTTAGGGTTAGGGTTAGGGTTTAGTGCTTATGGTTACGGTTAGCATTAGGGTTAGGGTTTGGGTTTAGGGTTTAGGTTTAGGGTTAGGGTTAGTGTTAGGGTTTCGGGTTTAGTGTTAGGGTTAAGGTTAGGGTTAGGGTTAGAATTAGGGTTAGGGTTAGGGTTAGGTTTTAGGTATAGGGTTAGTGTTAGGGTTACGGTTTAGGTTTAGGGTTAGGGTTAAGGTTAGGGTTTAGGGTTTAGGGTTAGGGTTAGGGTTAGGGTTAGCATTAGGTTTAGGGTTAGGGACAGGATTAGGGTTTGGGACATGGTTAGGTTTACTGTTAGGGTTATATTAAGTTTAGGTTTTGTCTGATGCTTAAGTTTAGGTTTAGGGACAGGGTTATTGACAGGGTGAGGGTTAGAGTTAAGGTTGGAGAGACGGTAAGCGTCAGAGTTAGGTTTAGTGACAGTGTTAGGGTTAGGGATCAGGTTAGGTTAGGGTTTAGGGTTAGGGTTAGGGTTATGGTTAGGAATAGGGGAGGGTTAGTGTTTACATTTTAGGGTTAGGGTTTAGGGATAAGGTTAGGGTTAGGGTTACAGTTAGGGTTGGGGTTAGGGTTAGGGTTAGGGTTAGGTTTTAGGGATAGGGTTAGGGTTAGGGTTTAGGGTTAGGGTTAGCGTTAGAGTTAGGGTTTAGGCTTTAGGGTTAGGGTTAGTGTTAGGGTTTAGGGTTATCGTTAGGGTTAGGGTCAGGGTTAGGGTTAGTGTTTAGTGTTTATGGTTAGGGTTAGTGTTAGGGTTAGGGTTTGGGTTTAGTGTTTAGGTTTAGGGTTAGGGTTAATGTTAGGGTTTCGAGTTTAGTGTTAGGGTTAAGGTTAGGGTTAGGGTTAGGTACACGTTTCGGGTTTGAGACATGGTTAGGTTTAGTGTTAGGGTTATAGTTAAGTTTAGGTTTTGGCTGATGGTTAAGGTTAGGTTTAGGGACAGGGTTAGTTACAGGGTGAGGGTTAGAGTTAAAGATAGAGAGACGGTAAGGGTCAGAGTTAGGTTTAGCGACAGTGTTAGGGTTAGGGTTAGGGTTAGAGTTAGGGTTTAGGGTTAGGGTTAGGATTAGGGTTTAGGATTTAGGGTTAGGGTTATGGTTAGGGTTAGGGTTAGGGTTAGGGGCAGGATTAGGGTTTGGGAAATGGTTAGGTTTAGTGTAGGGTTATAGTTAAATTTTGGTTTTCGCTGATGGTTAAGGTTAGTTTTAGGGACAGGTTTAGTGACAGGGTGAGGGTTAGAGTTAAGTTTAGAGAGACGGTAAGGGTCAGAGTTAGGTTTAGCGACAGTGTTAGTGTTAGGGATCAGGTTAGGTTAGGGTTCAGGGTTAGGGTTAGGGTTAGAGTTAGGAATAGAGGAGTGTTAGTGTTTACATTTTAGGGTTAGGTTTTAGGGATAGGGTTAGGGTTAGGGTTAGGGTTAGAGTTAGGATTTAGGCTTTAGGGTTAGGGTTAGGGTTCGAGTTAGGGCTTACGGTTTAGGGATAGGGTTAGGGTTAGGGTTAGGGTTTCGGGTTTCGGGTTAGGGTTAAGTTTAGGGTTAGGGTTAGGTACACGATTCGGGTTTGAGACATGTTTAGGTTTAGTGTTAGGGTTATGGTTAAGTTTAGGTTTTGGCTGATGGTTAAGGTTAGGTTTAGGGACAGGGTTAGTTACAGGGTGAGGGTTAGAGTTAAAGTTAGAGAGACGGTAAGGTACAGAGTTAGGTTTAGCGACAGTGTTAGGGTTAGGGTTAGGGTTAGGTTAGGGTTAGGGTTAGGGTTAGGTTTAGGGTTAGGTTTCAGGGATAGGGTTAGGGTTAGGGTTATGGTTTAGGTTTAGGGTTAGGGTTAAGGTTAGGGTTTAGGGTTTAGGGTTAGGGTTAGGGTTAGGTTTAGCATTAGGTTTAGGGTTAGGGACAGGATTATGGTTTGGGGCATGGTTAGGTTTACTGTTAGGGTTATATTAAGTTTAGGTTTTGTCTGATGCTTAAGTTTAGGTTTAGGGACAGGGTTGGTGTCAGGGTGAGGGTTAGAGTTAAGGATGGAGAGACGGTAAGGGTCAGAGTTAGGTTTTGCGACAGTGTTAGGGTTAGGGATCAGGTTAGGTTAGGGTTTAGGGTTAGGGTTAGGGTTAGGGTTAGGAATAGGGGAGGGTTAGTGTTTACATTTCAGGGTTAGGGTTTAGGGTTAGGGTTAGGGTTAGAGTTAGGATTTAGGCTTTAGGGTTAGGGTTAGTGTTAGGGTTTAGGGTTTAGGGTTAGGGTTAGGGTTGTGTTAGGGTTAGGGTTAGGGTTAGGGTTAGGGTTAGAGTTAGGGTTAGGGTTAGGGTTAGGGTTAGGGTTACGGTTTAGGTTTAGGGTTAGGGTTAAGCTTAGGGTTTAGGGTTTAGGGTTAGGGTTAGGGTTAGAGTTAGGGTTTAGACTTTAGGGTTAGGGTTAGTGTTAGGGTTTAGGGTTTAGGGTTATGGTTAGGGTTAGGGTTAGGGTTAGGGTTTAGTGCTTATGGTTACGGTTAGCATTAGGGTTAGGGTTTGGGTTTAGGGTTTAGGTTTAGGGTTAGGGTTAGTGTTAGGGTTTCGGGTTTAGTGTTAGGGTTAAGGTTAGGGTTAGGGTTAGAATTAGGGTTAGGGTTAGGGTTAGGTTTTAGGTATAGGGTTAGTGTTAGGGTTACGGTTTAGGTTTAGGGTTAGGGTTAAAGTTAGGGTTTAGGGTTTATGGTTAGGGTTAGGGTTAGGGTTAGCATTAGGTTTAGGGTTAGGGACAGGATTAGGGTTTGGGACATGGTTAGGTTTACTGTTAGGGTTATATTAAGTTTAGGTTTTGTCTGATGCTTAAGTTTAGGTTTAGGGACAGGGTTAGTGACAGGGTGAGGGTTAGAGTTAAGGTTGGAGAGACGGTAAGCGTCAGAGTTAGGTTTAGTGACAGTGTTAGGGTTAGGGATCAGGTTAGGTTAGGGTTTAGGGTTAGGGTTAGGGTTAGGGTTAGGAATAGGGGAGGGTTAGTGTTTACATTTTAGGGTTAGGGTTTAGGGATAGGGTTAGGGTTAGGGTTAGGGTTAGAGTTAGGGTTGGGGTTAGGGTTAGGGTTAGGGTTAGGTTTTAGGGATAGGGTTAGGGTTAGGGTTTAGGGTTAGGGTTATGGTTAGAGTTAGGGTTTAGGCTTTAGGGTTAGGGTTAGTGTTAGGGTTTAGGGTTATGGTTAGGGTTAGGGTCAGGGTTAGGGTTAGGCTTTAGTGTTTATGGTTAGGGTTAGTGTTAGGTTAGGGTTTGGGTTTAGTGTTTAGGTTTAGGGTTAGGGTTAATGTTAGGGTTTCGAGTTTAGTGTTAGGGTTAAGGTTAGGGTTAGGGTTAGGTACACGTTTCGGGTTTGAGACATGGTTAGGTTTAGTGTTAGGGTTATAGTTAAGTTTAGGTTTTGGCTGATGGTTAAGGTTAGGTTTAGGGACAGGGTTAGTTACAGGGTGAGGGTTAGAGTTAAAGATAGAGAGACGGTAAGGGTCAGAGTTAGGTTTAGCGACAGTGTTAGGGTTAGGGTTAGGGTTAGAGTTAGGGTTTAGGGTTAGGGTTAGGATTAGGGTTTAGGATTTAGGGTTAGGGTTATGGTTAGGGTTAGGGTTAGGGTTAGGGGCAGGATTAGGGTTTGGGAAATGGTTAGGTTCAGTGTAGGGTTATAGTTAAATTTTGGTTTTCGCTGATGGTTAAGGTTAGTTTTAGGGACAGGTTTAGTGACAGGGTGAGGGTTAGAGTTAAGTTTAGAGAGACGGTAAGGGTCAGAGTTAGGTTTAGCGACAGTGATAGTGTTAGGGATCAGGTTAGGTTAGGGTTTAGGGTTAGGGTTAGGGTTAGAGTTAGGAATAGGGGAGGGTTAGTGTTTACATTTTAGGGTTAGGGTTTAGGGATAGGGTTAGGGTTAGGGTTAGGGTTAGAGTTAGGATTTAGGCTTTAGGGTTAGGGTTAGGGTTCGAGTTAGGGCTTACCGTTTAGGGATAGGGTTAGGGTTAGGGTTAGGGTTTCGGGTTTCGGGTTAGGGTTAAGTTTAGGGTTAGGGTTAGGTACACGATTCGGGTTTGAGACATGTTTAGGTTTAGTGTTAGGGTTATGGTTAAGTTTAGGTTTTGGCTGATGGTTAAGGTTAGGTTTAGGGACAGGGTTAGTTACAGGGTGAGGGTTAGAGTTAAAGTTAGAGAGACGGTAAGGTACAGAGTTAGGTTTAGCGACAGTGTTAGGGTTAGGGTTAGGGTTAGGTTAGGGTTAGGGTTAGGGTTAGGTTTAGGGTTAGGTTTCAGGGATAGGGTTAGGGTTAGGGTTATGGTTTAGGTTTAGGGTTAGGGTTAAGGTTAGGGTTTAGGGTTTAGGGTTAGGGTTAGGGTTAGGTTTAGCATTAGGTTTAGGGTTAGGGACAGGATTATGGTTTGGGGCATGGTTAGGTTTACTGTTAGGGTTATATTAAGTTTAGGTTTTGTCTGATGCTTAAGTTTAGGTTTAGGGACAGGGTTGGTGACAGGGTGAGGGTTAGAGTTAAGGTTGGAGAGACGGTAAGGGTCAGAGTTAGGTTTTGCGACAGTGTTAGGGTTAGGCATCAGGTTAGGTTAGGGTTTAGGGTTAGGGTTAGGGTTAGGGTTAGGAATAGGGGAGGGTTAGTGTTTACATTTCAGGGTTAGGGTTTAGGGTTAGGGTTAGGGTTAGAGTTAGGATTTAGGCTTTAGGGTTAGGGTTAGTGTTAGGGTTTAGGGTTTAGGGTTAGGGTTAGGGTTGGGTTAGGGTTAGGGTTAGGGTTAGGGTTAGGGTTAGAGTTAGGGTTAGGGTTAGGGTTAGGGTTAGGGTTACGGTTTAGATTTAGGGTTAGGGTTAAGGTTAGGGTTTAGGGTTTAGGGTTAGGGTTAGGGTTAGAGTTAGGGTTTAGACTTTAGGGTTAGGGTTAGTGTTAGGGTTTAGGGTTTAGGGTTATGGTTAGGGTTAGGGTTAGGGTTAGGGTTTAGTGCTTATGGTTACGGTTAGCATTAGGGTTAGGGTTTGGGTTTAGGGTTTAGGTTTAGGGTTAGGGTTAGTGTTAGGGTTTCGGGTTTAGTGTTAGGGTTAAGGTTAGGGTTAGGGTTAGAATTAGGGTTAGGGTTAGGGTTAGGTTTTAGGTATAGGGTTAGTGTTAGGGTTACGGTTTAGGTTTAGGGTTAGGGTTAAGGTTAGGGTTTAGGGTTTAGGGTTAGGGTTAGGGTTAGGGTTAGCATTAGGTTTAGGGTTAGGGACAGGATTAGGGTTTGGTACATGGTTAGGTTTACTGTTAGGGTTATATTAAGTTTAGGTTTTGTCTGATGCTTAAGTTTAGGTTTAGGGACAGGGTTATTGACAGGGTGAGGGTTAGAGTTAAGGTTGGAGAGACGGTAAGCGTCAGAGTTAGGTTTAGTGACAGTGTTAGGGTTAGGGATCAGGTTAGGTTAGGGTTTAGGGTTAGGGTTAGGGTTATGGTTAGGAATAGGGGAGGGTTAGTGTTTACATTTTAGGGTTAGGGTTTAGGGATAAGGTTAGGGTTAGGGTTACAGTTAGGGTTGGGGTTAGGGTTAGGGTTAGGGTTAGGTTTTAGGGATAGGGTTAGGGTTAGGGTTTAGGGTTAGGGTTAGCGTTAGAGTTAGGGTTTAGGCTTTAGGGTTAGGATTAGTGTTAGGGTTTAGGGTTATCGTTAGGGTTAGGGTCAGGGTTAGGGTTAGGGTTTAGTGTTTATGGTTAGGGTTAGTGTTAGGGTTAGGGTTTGGGTTTAGTGTTTAGGTTTAGGGTTAGGGTTAATGTTAGGGTTTCGAGTTTAGTGTTAGGGTTAAGGTTAGGGTTAGGGTTAGGTACACGTTTCGGGTTTGAGACATGGTTAGGTTTAGTGTTAGGGTTATAGTTAAGTTTAGGTTTTGGCTGATGGTTAAGGTTAGGTTTAGGGACAGGGTTAGTTACAGGGTGAGGGTTAGAGTTAAAGATAGAGAGACGGTAAGGGTCAGAGTTAGGTTTAGCGACAGTGTTAGGGTTAGGGTTAGGGTTAGAGTTAGGGTTTAGGGTTAGGGTTAGGATTAGGGTTTAGGATTTACGGTTAGGGTTATGGTTAGGGTTAGGGTTAGGGTTAGGGGCAGGATTAGGGTTTGGGAAATGGTTAGGTTTAGTGTAGGGTTATAGTTAAATTTTGGTTTTCGCTGATGGTTAAGGTTAGTTTTAGGGACAGGTTTAGTGACAGGGTGAGGGTTAGAGTTAAGTTTAGAGAGACGGTAAGGGTCAGAGTTAGGTTTAGCGACAGTGTTAGTGTTAGGGATCAGGTTAGGTTAGGGTTCAGGGTTAGGGTTAGGGTTAGAGTTAGGAATAGAGGAGTGTTAGTGTTTACATTTTAGGGTTAGGTTTTAGGGATAGGGTTAGGGTTAGGGTTAGGGTTAGAGTTAGGATTTAGGCTTTAGGGTTAGGGTTAGGGTTCGAGTTAGGGCTTACGGTTTAGGGATAGGGTTAGGGTTAGGGTTAGGGTTTCGGGTTTCGGGTTAGGGTTA
The DNA here is from genome assembly GCA_031876335.1 of Hipposideros larvatus. NCBI lineage: Eukaryota > Metazoa > Chordata > Mammalia > Chiroptera > Hipposideridae > Hipposideros > Hipposideros larvatus. Next base: position 899,829 of record JAVKSA010000055.1, read on the forward strand.
AGTTTAGGGTTAGGGTTAGGTACACGATTCGGGTTTGAGACATGTTTAGGTTTAGTGTTAGGGTTATGGTTAAGTTTAGGTTTTGGCTGATGGTTAAGGTTAGGTTTAGGGACAGGGTTAGTTACAGGGTGAGGGTTAGAGTTAAAGTTAGAGAGACGGTAAGGTACAGAGTTAGGTTTAGCGACAGTGTTAGGGTTAGGGTTAGGGTTAGGTTAGGGTTAGGGTTAGGGTTAGGTTTAGGGTTAGGTTTCAGGGATAGGGTTAGGGTTAGGGTTATGGTTTAGGTTTAGGGTTAGGGTTAAGGTTAGGGTTTAGGGTTTAGGGTTAGGGTTAGGGTTAGGTTTAGCATTAGGTTTAGGGTTAGGGACAGGATTATGGTTTGGGGCATGGTTAGGTTTACTGTTAGGGTTATATTAAGTTTAGGTTTTGTCTGATGCTTAAGTTTAGGTTTAGGGACAGGGTTGGTGACAGGGTGAGGGTTAGAGTTAAGGATGGAGAGACGGTAAGGGTCAGAGTTAGGTTTTGCGACAGTGTTAGGGTTAGGGATCAGGTTAGGTTAGGGTTTAGGGTTAGGGTTAGGGTTAGGGTTAGGAATAGGGGAGGGTTAGTGTTTACATTTCAGGGTTAGGGTTTAGGGTTAGGGTTAGGGTTAGAGTTAGGATTTAGGCTTTAGGGTTAGGGTTAGTGTTAGGGTTTAGGGTTTAGGGTTAGGGTTAGGGTTGTGTTAGGGTTAGGGTTAGGGTTAGGGTTAGGGTTAGAGTTAGGGTTAGGGTTAGGGTTAGGGTTAGGGTTACGGTTTAGGTTTAGGGTTAGGGTTAAGGTTAGGGTTTAGGGTTTAGGGTTAGGGTTAGGGTTAGAGTTAGGGTTTAGACTTTAGGGTTAGGGTTAGTGTTACGGTTTAGGGTTTAGGGTTATGGTTAGGGTTAGGGTTAGGGTTAGGGTTTAGTGCTTATGGTTACGGTTAGCATTAGGGTTAGGGTTTGGGTTTAGGGTTTAGGTTTAGGGTTAGGGTTAGTGTTAGGGTTTCGGGTTTAGTGTTAGGGTTAAGGTTAGGGTTAGGGTTAGAATTAGGGTTACGGTTAGGGTTAGGTTTTAGGTATAGGGTTAGTGTTAGGGTTACGGTTTAGGTTTAGGGTTAGGGTTAAAGTTAGGGTTTAGGGTTTAGGGTTAGGGTTAGGGTTAGGGTTAGCATTAGGTTTAGGGTTAGGGACAGGATTAGGGTTTGGGACATGGTTAGGTTTACTGTTAGGGTTATATTAAGTTTAGGTTTTGTCTGATGCTTAAGTTTAGGTTTAGGGACAGGGTTAGTGACAGGGTGAGGGTTAGAGTTAAGGTTGGAGAGACGGTAAGCATCAGAGTTAGGTTTAGTGACAGTGTTAGGGTTAGGGATCAGGTTAGGTTAGGGTTTAGGGTTAGGGTTAGGGTTAGGGTTAGGAATAGGGGAGGGTTAGTGTTTACATTTTAGGGTTAGGGTTTAGGGATAGGGTTAGGGTTAGGGTTAGGGTTAGAGTTAGGGTTGGGGTTAGGGTTAGGGTTAGGGTTAGGTTTTAGGGATAGGGTTAGGGTTAGGGTTTAGGGTTAGGGTTAGGGTTAGAGTTAGGGTTTAGGCTTTAGGGTTAGGGTTAGTGTTAGGGTTTAGGGTTATGGTTAGGGTTAGGGTCAGGGTTAGGGTTAGGGTTTAGTGTTTATGGTTAGGGTTAGTGTTAGGGTTAGGGTTTGGGTTTAGTGTTTAGGTTTAGGGTTAGGGTTAATGTTAGGGTTTCGAGTTTAGTGTTAGGGTTAAGGTTAGGGTTAGGGTTAGGTACACGTTTCGGGTTTGAGACATGGTTAGGTTTAGTGTTAGGGTTATAGTTAAGTTTAGGTTTTGGCTGATGGTTAAGGTTAGGTTTAGGGACAGGGTTAGTTACAGGGTGAGGGTTAGAGTTAAAGATAGAGAGACGGTAAGGGTCAGAGTTAGGTTTAGCGACAGTGTTAGGGTTAGGGTTAGGGTTAGAGTTAGAGTTTAGGGTTAGGGTTAGGATTAGGGTTTAGGATTTAGGGTTAGGGTTATGGTTAGGGTTAGGGTTAGGGTTAGGGGCAGGATTAGGGTTTGGGAAATGGTTAGGTTTAGTGTAGGGTTATAGTTAAATTTTGGTTTTCGCTGATGGTTAAGGTTAGTTTTAGGGACAGGTTTAGTGACAGGGTGAGGGTTAGAGTTAAGTTTAGAGAGACGGTAAGGGTCAGAGTTAGGTTTAGCGACAGTGTTAGTGTTAGGGATCAGGTTAGGTTAGGGTTTAGGGTTAGGGTTAGGGTTAGAGTTAGGAATAGGGGAGGGTTAGTGTTTACATTTTAGGGTTAGGGTTTAGGGATAGGGTTAGGGTTAGGGTTAGGGTTAGAGTTAGGATTTAGGCTTTAGGGTTAGGGTTAGGGTTCGAGTTAGGGCTTACCGTTTAGGGATAGGGTTAGGGTTAGGGTTAGGGTTTCGGGTTTCGGGTTAGGGTTAAGTTTAGGGTTAGTGTTAGGTACACGATTCGGGTTTGAGTCATGTTTAGGTTTAGTGTTAGGGTTATGGTTAAGTTTAGGTTTTGGCTGATGGTTAAGGTTAGGTTTAGGGACAGGGTTAGTTACAGGGTGAGGGTTAGAGTTAAAGTTAGAGAGACGGTAAGGTACAGAGTTAGGTTTAGCGACAGTGT
>JAVKSA010000055.1:905000-1107500 GCA_031876335.1 Hipposideros larvatus
TAAGGGTCAGAGTTAGGTTTAGCGACAGTGTTAGGGTTAGGGTTAGGGTTAGAGTTAGGGTTTAGGGTTAGGGTTAGGATTAGGGTTTAGGATTTAGGGTTAGGGTTATGGTTAGGGTTAGGGTTAGGGTTAGGGGCAGGATTAGGGTTTGGGAAATGGTTAGGTTTAGTGTAGGGTTATAGTTAAATTTTGGTTTTCGCTGATGGTTAAGGTTAGTTTTAGGGACAGGTTTAGTGACAGGGTGAGGGTTAGAGTTAAGTTTAGAGAGACGGTAAGGGTCAGAGTTAGGTTTAGCGACAGTGTTAGTGTTAGGGATCAGGTTAGGTTAGGGTTTAGGGTTAGGGTTAGGGTTATAGTTAGGAATAGGGGAGGGTTAGTGTTTACATTTTAGGGTTAGGGTTTAGGGATAGGGTTAGGGTTAGGGTTAGGGTTAGAGTTAGGATTTAGGCTTTAGGGTTAGGGTTAGGGTTCGAGTTAGGGCTTACCGTTTAGGGATAGGGTAAGGGTTAGGGTTAGGGTTTAGGTTTAGGGTTAGGGTTAAGGTTAGGGTTTAGGGTTTAGGGTTAGGGTTAGGGTTAGGTTTAGCATTAGGTTTAGGGTTAGGGACAGGATTAGGGTTTGGGGCATGGTTAGGTTTACTGTTAGGGTTATATTAAGTTTAGGTTTTGTCTGATGCTTAAGTTTAGGTTTAGGGACAGGGTTGGTGACAGGGTGAGGGTTAGAGTTAAGGTTGGAGAGACGGTAAGGGTCAGAGTTAGGTTTTGCGACAGTGTTAGGGTTAGGCATCAGGTTAGGTTAGGGTTTAGGGTTAGGGTTAGGGTTAGGGTTAGGAATAGGGGAGGGTTAGTGTTTACATTTCAGGGTTAGGGTTTAGGGTTAGGGTTAGGGTTAGAGTTAGGATTTAGGCTTTAGGGTTAGGGTTAGTGTTAGGGTTTAGGGTTTAGGGTTAGGGTTAGGGTAGGGTTAGGGTTAGGGTTAGGGTTAGGGTTAGGGTTAGAGTTAGGGTTAGGGTTAGGGTTAGGGTTAGGGTTACGGTTTAGGTTTAGGGTTAGGGTTAAGGTTAGGGTTTAGGGTTTAGGGTTAGGGTTAGGGTTAGAGTTAGGGTTTAGACTTTAGGGTTAGGGTTAGTGTTAGGGTTTAGGGTTTAGGGTTATGGTTAGGGTTAGGGTTAGGGTTAGGGTTTAGTGCTTATGGTTACGGTTAGCATTAGGGTTAGGGTTTGGGTTTAGGGTTTAGGTTTAGGGTTAGGGTTAGTGTTAGGGTTTCGGGTTTAGTGTTAGGGTTAAGGTTAGGGTTAGGGTTAGAATTAGGGTTAGGGTTAGGGTTAGGTTTTAGGTATAGGGTTAGTGTTAGGGTTACGGTTTAGGTTTAGGGTTAGGGTTAAGGTTAGGGTTTAGGGTTTAGGGTTAGGGTTAGGGTTAGGGTTAGCATTAGGTTTAGGGTTAGGGACAGGATTAGGGTTTGGGACATGGTTAGGTTTACTGTTAGGGTTATATTAAGTTTAGGTTTTGTCTGATGCTTAAGTTTAGGTTTAGGGACAGGGTTAGTGACAGGGTGAGGGTTAGAGTTAAGGTTGGAGAGACGGTAAGCGTCAGAGTTAGGTTTAGTGACAGTGTTAGGGTTAGGGATCAGGTTAGGTTAGGGTTTAGGGTTAGGGTTAGGGTTAGGGTTAGGAATAGGGGAGGGTTAGTGTTTACATTTTAGGGTTAGGGTTTAGGGATAGGGTTAGGATTAGGGTTAGGGTTAGGGTTAGAGTTAGGGTTAGGGTTAGGGTTAGGGTTAGGGTTACGGTTTAGGTTTAGGGTTAGGGTTAAGGTTAGGGTTTAGGGTTTAGGGTTAGGGTTAGGGTTAGAGTTAGGGTTTAGACTTTAGGGTTAGGGTTAATGTTAGGGTTTAGGGTTTAGGGTTATGGTTAGGGTTAGGGTTAGGGTTAGGGTTTAGTGCTTATGGTTACGGTTAGCATTAGGGTTAGGGTTTGGGTTTAGGGTTTAGGTTTAGGGTTAGGGTTAGTGTTAGGGTTTCGGGTTTAGTGTTAGGGTTAAGGTTAGGGTTAGGGTTAGAATTAGGGTTAGGGTTAGGGTTAGGTTTTAGGTATAGGGTTAGTGTTAGGGTTACGGTTTAGGTTTAGGGTTAGGGTTAAAGTTAGGGTTTAGGGTTTATGGTTAGGGTTAGGGTTAGGGTTAGCATTAGGTTTAGGGTTAGGGACAGGATTAGGGTTTGGGACATGGTTAGGTTTACTGTTAGGGTTATATTAAGTTTAGGTTTTGTCTGATGCTTAAGTTTAGGTTTAGGGACAGGGTTATTGACAGGGTGAGGGTTAGAGTTAAGGTTGGAGAGACGGTAAGCATCAGAGTTAGGTTTAGTGACAGTGTTAGGGTTAGGGATCAGGTTAGGTTAGGGTTTAGGGTTAGGGTTAGGGTTAGGGTTAGGAATAGGGGAGGGTTAGTGTTTACATTTTAGGGTTAGGGTTTAGGGATAGGGTTAGGGTTAGGGTTAGGGTTAGAGTTAGGGTTGGGGTTAGGGTTAGGGTTAGGGTTAGGTTTTAGGGATAGGGTTAGGGTTAGGGTTTAGGGTTAGGGTTAGGGTTAGAGTTAGGGTTTAGGCTTTAGGGTTAGGGTTAGTGTTAGGGTTTAGGGTTATGGTTAGGGTTAGGGTCAGGGTTAGGGTTAGGCTTTAGTGTTTATGGTTAGGGTTAGTGTTAGGTTAGGGTTTGGGTTTAGTGTTTAGGTTTAGGGTTAGGGTTAATGTTAGGGTTTCTAGTTTAGTGTTAGGGTTAAGGTTAGGGTTAGGGTTAGGTACACGTTTCGGGTTTGAGACATGGTTAGGTTTAGTGTTAGGGTTATAGTTAAGTTTAGGTTTTGGCTGATGGTTAAGGTTAGGTTTAGGGACAGGGTTAGTTACAGGGTGAGGGTTATAGTTAAAGATAGAGAGACGGTAAGGGTCAGAGTTAGGTTTAGCGACAGTGTTAGGGTTAGGGTTAGGGTTAGAGTTAGGGTTTAGGGTTAGGGTTAGGATTAGGGTTTAGGATTTAGGGTTAGGGTTATGGTTAGGGTTAGGGTTAGGGTTAGGGGCAGGATTAGGGTTTGGGAAATGGTTAGGTTCAGTGTAGGGTTATAGTTAAATTTTGGTTTTCGCTGATGGTTAAGGTTAGTTTTAGGGACAGGTTTAGTGACAGGGTGAGGGTTAGAGTTAAGTTTAGAGAGACGGTAAGGGTCAGAGTTAGGTTTAGCGACAGTGTTAGTGTTAGGGATCAGGTTAGGTTAGGGTTTAGGGTTAGGGTTAGGGTTAGAGTTAGGAATAGGGGAGGGTTAGTGTTTACATTTTAGGGTTAGGGTTTAGGGATAGGGTTAGGGTTAGGGTTAGGGTTAGAGTTAGGATTTAGGCTTTAGGGTTAGGGTTAGGGTTCGAGTTAGGGCTTACCGTTTAGGGATAGGGTTAGGGTTAGGGTTAGGGTTTCGGGTTTCGGGTTAGGGTTAAGTTTCGGGTTAGGGTTAGGTACACGATTCGGGTTTGAGACATGTTTAGGTTTAGTGTTAGGGTTATGGTTAAGTTTAGGTTTTGGCTGATGGTTAAGGTTAGGTTTAGGGACAGGGTTAGTTACAGGGTGAGGGTTAGAGTTAAAGTTAGAGAGACGGTAAGGTACAGAGTTAGGTTTAGCGACAGTGTTAGGGTTAGGGTTAGGGTTAGGTTAGGGTTAGGGTTAGGGTTAGGTTTAGGGTTAGGTTTCAGGGATAGGGTTAGGGTTAGGGTTATGGTTTAGGTTTAGGGTTAGGGTTAAGGTTAGGGTTTAGGGTTTAGGGTTAGGGTTAGGGTTAGGTTTAGCATTAGGTTTAGGGTTAGGGACAGGATTATGGTTTGGGGCATGGTTAGGTTTACTGTTAGGGTTATATTAAGTTTAGGTTTTGTCTGATGCTTAAGTTTAGGTTTAGGGACAGGGTTGGTGACAGGGTGAGGGTTAGAGTTAAGGTTGGAGAGACGGTAAGGGTCAGAGTTAGGTTTTGCGACAGTGTTAGGGTTAGGCATCAGGTTAGGTTAGGGTTTAGGGTTAGGGTTAGGGTTAGGGTTAGGAATAGGGGAGGGTTAGTGTTTACATTTCAGGGTTAGGGTTTAGGGTTAGGGTTAGGGTTAGAGTTAGGATTTAGGCTTTAGGGTTAGGGTTAGTGTTAGGGTTTAGGGTTTAGGGTTAGGGTTAGGGTTGTGTTAGGGTTAGGGTTAGGGTTAGGGTTAGGGTTAGAGTTAGGGTTAGGGTTAGGGTTAGGGTTAGGGTTACGGTTTAGATTTAGGGTTAGGGTTAAGGTTAGGGTTTAGGGTTTAGGGTTAGGGTTAGGGTTAGAGTTAGGGTTTAGACTTTAGGGTTAGGGTTAGTGTTAGGGTTTAGGGTTTAGGGTTATGGTTAGGGTTAGGGTTAGGGTTAGGGTTTAGTGCTTATGGTTACGGTTAGCATTAGGGTTAGGGTTTGGGTTTAGGGTTTAGGTTTAGGGTTAGGGTTAGTGTTAGGGTTTCGGGTTTAGTGTTAGGGTTAAGGTTAGGGTTAGGGTTAGAATTAGGGTTAGGGTTAGGGTTAGGTTTTAGGTATAGGGTTAGTGTTAGGGTTACGGTTTAGGTTTAGGGTTAGGGTTAAGGTTAGGGTTTAGGGTTTAGGGTTAGGGTTAGGGTTAGGGTTAGCATTAGGTTTAGGGTTAGGGACAGGATTAGGGTTTGGGACATGGTTAGGTTTACTGTTAGGGTTATATTAAGTTTAGGTTTTGTCTGATGCTTAAGTTTAGGTTTAGGGACAGGGTTATTGACAGGGTGAGGGTTAGAGTTAAGGTTGGAGAGACGGTAAGCGTCAGAGTTAGGTTTAGTGACAGTGTTAGGGTTAGGGATCAGGTTAGGTTAGGGTTTAGGGTTAGGGTTAGGGTTATGGTTAGGAATAGGGGAGGGTTAGTGTTTATATTTTAGGGTTAGGGTTTAGGGATAAGGTTAGGGTTAGGGTTACAGTTAGGGTTGGGGTTAGGGTTAGGGTTAGGGTTAGGTTTTAGGGATAGGGTTAGGGTTAGGGTTTAGGGTTAGGGTTAGCGTTAGAGTTAGGGTTTAGGCTTTAGGGTTAGGGTTAGTGTTAGGGTTTAGGGTTATCGTTAGGGTTAGGGTCAGGGTTAGGGTTAGGGTTTAGTGTTTATGGTTAGGGTTAGTGTTAGGGTTAGGGTTTGGGTTTAGTGTTTAGGTTTAGGGTTAGGGTTAATGTTAGGGTTTCGAGTTTAGTGTTAGGGTTAAGGTTAGGGTTAGGGTTAGGTACACGTTTCGGGTTTGAGACATGGTTAGGTTTAGTGTTAGGGTTATAGTTAAGTTTAGGTTTTGGCTGATGGTTAAGGTTAGGTTTAGGGACAGGGTTAGTTACAGGGTGAGGGTTAGAGTTAAAGATAGAGAGACGGTAAGGGTCAGAGTTAGGTTTAGCGACAGTGTTAGGGTTAGGGTTAGGGTTAGAGTTAGGGTTTAGGGTTAGGGTTAGGATTAGGGTTTAGGATTTAGGGTTAGGGTTATGGTTAGGGTTAGGGTTAGGGTTAGGGGCAGGATTAGGGTTTGGGAAATGGTTAGGTTTAGTGTAGGGTTATAGTTAAATTTTGGTTTTCGCTGATGGTTAAGGTTAGTTTTAGGGACAGGTTTAGTGACAGGGTGAGGGTTAGAGTTAAGTTTAGAGAGACGGTAAGGGTCAGAGTTAGGTTTAGCGACAGTGTTAGTGTTAGGGATCAGGTTAGGTTAGGGTTCAGGGTTAGGGTTAGGGTTAGAGTTAGGAATAGAGGAGTGTTAGTGTTTACATTTTAGGGTTAGGTTTTAGGGATAGGGTTAGGGTTAGGGTTAGGGTTAGAGTTAGGATTTAGGCTTTAGGGTTAGGGTTAGGGTTCGAGTTAGGGCTTACGGTTTAGGGATAGGGTTAGGGTTAGGGTTAGGGTTTCGGGTTTCGGGTTAGGGTTAAGTTTAGGGTTAGGGTTAGGTACACGATTCGGGTTTGAGACATGTTTAGGTTTAGTGTTAGGGTTATGGTTAAGTTTAGGTTTTGGCTGATGGTTAAGGTTAGGTTTAGGGACAGGGTTAGTTACAGGGTGAGGGTTAGAGTTAAAGTTAGAGAGACGGTAAGGTACAGAGTTAGGTTTAGCGACAGTGTTAGGGTTAGGGTTAGGGTTAGGTTAGGGTTAGGGTTAGGGTTAGGTTTAGGGTTAGGTTTCAGGGATAGGGTTAGGGTTAGGGTTATGGTTTAGGTTTAGGGTTAGGGTTAAGGTTAGGGTTTAGGGTTTAGGGTTAGGGTTAGGGTTAGGTTTAGCATTAGGTTTAGGGTTAGGGACAGGATTATGGTTTGGGGCATGGTTAGGTTTACTGTTAGGGTTATATTAAGTTTAGGTTTTGTCTGATGCTTAAGTTTAGGTTTAGGGACAGGGTTGGTGACAGGGTGAGGGTTAGAGTTAAGGATGGAGAGACGGTAAGGGTCAGAGTTAGGTTTTGCGACAGTGTTAGGGTTAGGGATCAGGTTAGGTTAGGGTTTAGGGTTAGGGTTAGGGTTAGGGTTAGGAATAGGGGAGGGTTAGTGTTTACATTTCAGGGTTAGGGTTTAGGGTTAGGGTTAGGGTTAGAGTTAGGATTTAGGCTTTAGGGTTAGGGTTAGTGTTAGGGTTTAGGGTTTAGGGTTAGGGTTAGGGTTGTGTTAGGGTTAGGGTTAGGGTTAGGGTTAGGGTTAGAGTTAGGGTTAGGGTTAGGGTTAGGGTTAGGGTTACGGTTTAGGTTTAGGGTTAGGGTTAAGGTTAGGGTTTAGGGTTTAGGGTTAGGGTTAGGGTTAGAGTTAGGGTTTAGACTTTAGGGTTAGGGTTAGTGTTAGGGTTTAGGGTTTAGGGTTATGGTTAGGGTTAGGGTTAGGGTTAGGGTTTAGTGCTTATGGTTACGGTTAGCATTAGGGTTAGGGTTTGGGTTTAGGGTTTAGGTTTAGGGTTAGGGTTAGTGTTAGGGTTTCGGGTTTAGTGTTAGGGTTAAGGTTAGGGTTAGGGTTAGAATTAGGGTTAGGGTTAGGGTTAGGTTTTAGGTATAGGGTTAGTGTTAGGGTTACGGTTTAGGTTTAGGGTTAGGGTTAAGGTTAGGGTTTAGGGTTTAGGGTTAGGGTTAGGGTTAGGGTTAGCATTAGGTTTAGGGTTAGGGACAGGATTAGGGTTTGGGACATGGTTAGGTTTACTGTTAGGGTTATATTAAGTTTAGGTTTTGTCTGATGCTTAAGTTTAGGTTTAGGGACAGGGTTAGTGACAGGGTGAGGGTTAGAGTTAAGGTTGGAGAGACGGTAAGCGTCAGAGTTAGGTTTAGTGACAGTGTTAGGGTTAGGGATCAGGTTAGGTTAGGGTTTAGGGTTAGGGTTAGGGTTAGGGTTAGGAATAGGGGAGGGTTAGTGTTTACATTTTAGGGTTAGGGTTTAGGGATAGGGTTAGGGTTAGGGTTAGGGTTAGAGTTAGGGTTGGGGTTAGGGTTAGGGTTAGGGTTAGGTTTTAGGGATAGGGTTAGGGTTAGGGTTTAGGGTTAGGGTTAGGGTTAGAGTTAGGGTTTAGGCTTTAGGGTTAGGGTTAGTGTTAGGGTTTAGGGTTATCGTTAGGGTTAGGGTCAGGGTTAGGGTTAGGGTTTAGTGTTTATGGTTAGGGTTAGTGTTCGGGTTAGGGTTTGGGTTTAGTGTTTAGGTTTAGGGTTAGGGTTAATGTTAGGGTTTCGAGTTTAGTGTTAGGGTTAAGGTTAGGGTTAGGGTTAGGTACACGTTTCGGGTTTGAGACATGGTTAGGTTTAGTGTTAGGGTTATAGTTAAGTTTAGGTTTTGGCTGATGGTTAAGGTTAGGTTTAGGGACAGGGTTAGTTACAGGGTGAGGGTTAGAGTTAAAGATAGAGAGACGGTAAGGGTCAGAGTTAGGTTTAGCGACAGTGTTAGGGTTAGGGTTAGGGTTAGAGTTAGGGTTTAGGGTTAGGGTTAGGATTAGGGTTTAGGATTTAGGGTTAGGGTTATGGTTAGGGTTAGGGTTAGGGTTAGGGGCAGGATTAGGGTTTGGGAAATGGTTAGGTTTAGTGTAGGGTTATAGTTAAATTTTGGTTTTCGCTGATGGTTAAGGTTAGTTTTAGGGACAGGTTTAGTGACAGGGTGAGGGTTAGAGTTAAGTTTAGAGAGACGGTAAGGTTCAGAGTTAGGTTTAGCGACAGTGTTAGTGTTAGGGATCAGGTTAGGTTAGGGTTTAGGGTTAGGGTTAGGGTTAGAGTTAGGAATAGGGGAGGGTTAGTGTTTACATTTTAGGGTTAGGGTTTACGGATAGGGTTAGGGTTAGGGTTAGGGTTAGAGTTAGGATTTAGGCTTTAGGGTTAGGGTTAGGGTTCGAGTTAGGGCTTATGGTTTAGGGATAGGGTTAGGGTTAGGGTTAGGGTTTCGGGTTTCGGGTTAGGGTTAAGTTTAGGGTTAGGGTTAGGTACACGATTCGGGTTTGAGACATGTTTAGGTTTAGTGTTAGGGTTATGGTTAAGTTTAGGTTTTGGCTGATGGTTAAGGTTAGGTTTAGGGACAGGGTTAGTTACAGGGTGAGGGTTAGAGTTAAAGTTAGAGAGACGGTAAGGTACAGAGTTAGGTTTAGCGACAGTGTTAGGGTTAGGGTTAGGGTTAGGTTAAGGTTAGGGTTAGGGTTAGGTTTAGGGTTAGGTTTCAGGGATAGGGTTAGGGTTAGGGTTATGGTTTAGGTTTAGGGTTAGGGTTAAGGTTAGGGTTTAGGGTTTAGGGTTAGGGTTAGGGTTAGGTTTAGCATTAGGTTTAGGGTTAGGGACAGGATTTTGGTTTGGGGCATGGTTAGGTTTACTGTTAGGGTTATATTAAGTTTAGGTTTTGTCTGATGCTTAAGTTTAGGTTTAGGGACAGGGTTGGTGACAGGGTGAGGGTTAGAGTTAAGGTTGGAGAGACGGTAAGGGTCAGAGTTAGGTTTTGCGACAGTGTTAGGGTTAGGGATCAGGTTAGGTTAGGGTTTAGGGTTAGGGTTAGGGTTAGGGTTAGGAATAGGGGAGGGTTAGTGTTTACATTTCAGGGTTAGGGTTTAGGGTTAGGGTTAGGGTTAGAGTTAGGATTTAGGCTTTAGGGTTAGGGTTAGTGTTAGGGTTTAGGGTTTAGGGTTAGGGTTAGGGTTGGGTTAGGGTTAGGGTTTAGTGTTTATGGTTAGGGTTAGAGTTAGGGTTAGGGTTTGGGTTTAGGGTTTAGGTTTAGGGTTAGGGTTAGTGTTAGGTTTCGGGTTTAGTGTTAGGGTTAAGGTTAGGGTTAGGGTTAGCTACACGTTTCGGGTTGAGACATGGTTAGGTTTAGTGTTAGGGTTATAGTTAAGTTTAGGTTTTGGCTGATGGTTAACGTTAGGTTTAGGGACAGGTTTAGTTACAGGGTGAGGGTTAGAGTTAAAGATAGAGAGACGGTAAGGGTCAGAGTTAGGTTTAGCGACAGTGTTAGGGTTAGGGTTAGGGTTAGGTTGGGTTAGGGTTAGGGTTAGGTTTAGGGGTTAGGGTTAGGGTTAGGGTTAGGGTTAGGGTTAGGGTTTAGGGTTAGGGTTAGGGTTAGGGTTAGGGTTAGGGTTAGGGTTAGGGTTAGGATTAGGTTTAGGGACAGGATTAGGGTTTGGGACATGGTTAGGTTTAGTGTTATGGTTATAGTTAAGTTTAGGTTTTGTCTGATGCTTAAGTTTAGATTTAGGGACAGGGTTACTGACAGGGTGAGGGTTAGACTTAAGGGTGGAGAGATGGTAGGGGTCAGACTTAGGTTTAGCGACAGTGTTAGGGTTAGGGTTAATATTAGAGTCAGAGTTAAGGTAAGATTAGCGTTATGGTTACAAGCAGATTAGGTTGAGTGATACTGTTAGTGTTAGTGACAGGCTTAGTGTTAGGGTTAGGGTTAGGGTTAGGGACAGTGTTAGGGTTAGGTTTGGAGTTGATTTTAGTTTTAGGTTTCAATTTAGGGCTGGGGTTAGTGTTAGAGATAGGGTGGCCTCGGATTAGGGAAGGGACACGGTCAGGCACAGGGATTGGGATATGTTTATGGTTAGGGTTAGGGTTAGAAACAGGATTAAAGTTAGAGTCAGGGTTAGAGACAGGTATGGTTAGGGTTAGGGTCAAGGTACAGGTAAGGTTTAGTTTAAGATTAGGACTTTGGGAAGTTTTTGTATGAGGAAGAATTTCACAGAGAAGACACCAGTCTCTGATCCCACTTCCTGGTCATAAAGCTTAAAAGAACTTGGAACCCTGGTAACCAGGCAACCACATCATAATGAAGCCCTTTCCCAGCTCACTGTGATGGAGATGCTGGAAATAGTACCATGTTTCCATGCTGCGGCCTAGCGGCCTCAGGCACTGGCCTCAGGAAAGCCGAAATGGTGAAACTTTACCCATGTTTTAGACTCTGATTTAGGTCTCACACAAGATTCTTCAGGCCGTTGTTTCAGAGGTCAATAATATAACACAGGAAGACAAAGAGCATACCAGGCCAGGTTAGACAACCACGCTGATCTCACACTGACTGTCGTTTGCCCTCTCATTGCTTTGTGTGTGTGTGCATGCGTGTGTGTGTGTGTGTGTGTGTGTGTGTGTGTTTATGTGAGTGTTGGTTGGGAGGGGGAGGATGGTAGAGGGTTTGCTCAGTCTTCTTTTTCAAGGTCCCTCAGTTGTAAGAATAGACTGTTTATTAGAGAATTTTCTTCTTTCTGGGGGTAGGCATCTATTGCTCTGAAATTGCTTCTTAGGACTGCTTTCGCTGTGTGCATACATTTGGGAAATTTGTGTTGTCACTTACTTTAGCCTCAAGGTATTTTTTCATTTCTTCCTTGATGACATTGCTGATCCATTGAGTAGCATGTTGCTTAGATCCCATGCCTCTGTGTGTTTTCCCATTATTTTCTTGCATTTGATTTCTAGTTAGATACCAGAGAAGATGCTTGGTACCATTTCAGTCTTCTTGTATCTATGGAGATATGTTTCACGGTCAAACATGTGACCTATTGTGGAAAATGTCCCGTGTGCCCTTGAAGGGAAAGTATATTGTTCAGATAAGGGGTGAGATGGTCTACAAATATCAATTTAAGTTCTTTAATTCCATTGTTTCTTGGTTGATTTTCTGTCTGGATGATGTACTTGCATGTCATCATCCCCTACTATGACTCTCAATGTCTTCATTTATGACTCACCATGTTTGCTTTCAGTGTTAGTAGGTCCTACTTGTGCCATGTATATGATTAGAAGAGTCTAATACTCTTGTTGGATTGATGGTTTTATCAATATGACATGTACTTTTTGTCACTTGTTATAGCTTTTGTTTTAAAGTCTATGTTATCTGAGTATTATTCCCCAGCTTTTTATTTCCCCATTTCCATTGGTAAAACGTATCTTTTTCCATCCCTTCACTTTAAGTCTCTGTGTGTCTTTCGATATGGAGTGACATTTGTGGGAAGCATATGTATTATTTTTTTGGTGTCTTTTATCCATTCTGCGACACCAGTTTTTTTTCTAGGTGACGCAACTTTCAATTATTATTTTGATGATGAAACGCTCAATGAGAGGATTTGTTTCATGGTCCTGATAAAATGAGAGGCCAACAGGTGCTAAGGCTGCCTTGGAAGTAGGATGGGACACTGTCAGGGCATGAAGGTCCGCAGGCCATTCTGCTGGTTGGAAGGAACACGGCCCCCATTTCCATTTGAGCAGGTCGCATGCAATGTATGACCCTGCCTGACAGACAGTTGGACCTGAAGTTTGAAAGTCAGCATAGCCCGGTGTCCCCAGACTCTCTAGGCAATGGGAAACGTATTTATGATGGTCTAGTAAGCAAGGCCACAGGACCCTAGCCTCAACTGTTAGGAAAAAAAGACCCCACCTGAATGCAAATTATCGGTCCCAGACACATTGTTGGAGAGGAGGTAATCGGCCCGCCACCTAGCTTGAGTGGAATAATGCGGCCCTAGCCCTTTCTGTGTGAGAAAGGAGAAACAGCTTGAGTGGGTTGTCAGGAAGCCAGAACATCCTGACAGAGGGTGGAGACCTTGGCCACCCATCAGCAGTGTGCATATCACAAGTTTCCCTGCCAAAGGCGGGAGACCGATGCCCCAGAGCTCATGCAAGTGGGACAACATGGACACTAGGCACTACTGGCAAAAGGATGGTGATTTGCCACCCGCTCCCTAGGTGCCAAACAGTGAGTGGCACTTGAGACTCCTGGCCCTTCTTGCAGAGGGAGTGAACCCAGGACCCTGTTTGTTGTGCACAACGCCTCAAACCGGTGGCTTTCTTGGAAGAGGAAGTATCCCGCCCATGAAAGCTATGGTTACAAGGGCCTCCTGATAGAAAAGTTTACCCAGGCCTTCAGCTTGCCCAGCAGCTCGCCAGGGACCCAAGACCCTCTTGGTTGAGGAATGGTCCACCATGCCTACCAGACATAAAAGGGAAAGAAGACCCTAGTTCATTTAGGGTGACCAAGTTGTCCCATTCCTCACCTAATGCAGAAGGGAAGGGAGACCTAAACCAGCCCCTATGAATGGATCAATGAGGCTCTGTGCCCCCGCAATAGCACAACACCTACAACCTCTTCTGGTACAAATAAACCTGGCCTAGGTCTCGCCACAGGAGAGGGGGTCTCCAACTTCCCCTGACACATCAAATCCTCTGAACAATTGAGGTAAGAGCCAATAAAAGAAGGCCACTGAAGGGGCAACAGAGTGAGACACACAGGGAGCGAGAGAGACCAAAGACAAAATGACAGAAGGAGAAACAGGGAGTAGGAATGGGAGGGGGAGCATAGCATCCAAGACCCAGACCTTGACAGCCATGGGATGGCCACTCACCCTGGGAAACACACTGAGACAGTCACACCGAGGCTGTGTTGAGGTGGAAGCTTACACATTGGAGTGTGGTCGTGCCGGGGACTGGTGTCCTGTGAGGAGACGGTGCCCTGTCGGTGGCAATCACGGTGGTGACTAAGTGCATGCCGCCAGGGTCCCAGCAGTGCGATGGTGCTCGGAGCCTCACCCAGATTTCCTCCTTGGGGCGACAAGTTGTAGTAGCAGGTACTCTCTGTGCGTGGGTCACTTGCCTCTGAGCTTTTCCCATAGAGGTCTTCTTTCCTGCAGTCAGAGGCCTCACACGACTCACAGGGGTGTTGGTGTTTTTCTCCATAGTTGAGTCTGCTGTTTTGTTCCGGCTCTTTTCCCCTGTGTGATGGGAGTCCTAGGTAGGATGGAGGATTACCGTGCATTGGGGGAGATTGCGAATGAGGGGCACAGCAGCGAAGACAGGGGCCTTCGTTAGGGTGGGTCATGTGATACATCCCTTGGTCCTTGGTCCAGCAACAGACAGCATGGGTGACTCAATGCACACTTGCAGGGAGACAGACGGTTTTCCTTGAGTCCTTGGTCTGCGGTGCCAAGGACGTGCATTGCCCTGAGTGGAGATAGCCGCCGTGAGGTGTATTGTGATCAGTAAGAATGGGGGATTGTGATCAGGAAACTAGGGGAATTGTGATCAGGAAGCCAGAGGAATTGTGATCAGGAAGCAAAGGGCATTGTGATCAGTAGGCAAGGGGTATTGTGATCAGGTACCGTGATGTGTAAGACGGGGCATTCTGATAAGCAAACAGGGGGCAATGTGATCAGGAAGAAAGGGGCAGTGGGATCAGCAAGCAGGGAGAATTTTAATCACTAATCAGGGGGTATTGTGATCACAAACAAGGGTCATTATGATCAAGAGCAAGGGGCATTGTGATCACAAAGTATGGGGCATTGTGATCACTAAGAATGAGGATTGTGATGAGCAAGCAAGGGGAATTGTAATCATGAAGCAAAGGGCATTGTAATCATTAGGCAAGGGGTATTGTGATCAGGTAACAAGGAGTAGTTTGATGTGTAAACAGGGGGCAATGTGAAAAAGAAAAAAGGGGCATTTTGACCAGTTACCAGGGAGCATTGTATCAGTAATTAGGTGGTATTGTGATCACTAACAGCGGTCATTATGATTAAGAACAAAGGGCATTGTAATCACAGAGCAATGGGCATTGTGATCAGTAACCGGGAGCATTGTGATCACTAAGGATGGGGGATAGTGATCAGGAAGCAAGGGGAATGGTGATCAAGAAGCAAAGGGCCCTGTGATCAGTAGGCAAGGGGTATTGTGATCAGTGAACAAGGGGTACTGTGATGTGTAACAGGGGGCATTCTGAAAAGTAAGCAGGGGGCATTGTGGTCAGTAAAAGGGGGCATTTTGATCAGGAAGAATGGGGCATTGTGATCAGTAAGCAGGGAGCATTCTAATCACTAATCAGGGGGTATTGTGATCAGAAACAAGGGGCATTATGTCAAGAACAAGGGGCATTGTGATCAAAAAACAAGGGGCATGGTGATCACAAAGCAGGGGTCACTGGGATCAGTAACGGGGTATTGTGATCAGTAAGAATGGGGGATTTTTATCAGGAAGTAAGGGGAATTGTGATCAGGAAGCAAGAGTCATTTTGATTAGGAAGCAAAGAGCATTGTGAGCAGTAGGCAAGGGGTATTGTGATAATTGATCAAGGGTACTGTGATGTGTAAACAGGGGGCATTCTGATAAGTAAGCAGGGGCATTGTGATCAGGAAGAAAGTGTAATTGTGATCACTCGCAGGGAGCATTTTATTCACTAATCAGGGGCTATTGTGATCAGAAACAGGGGTCATTGTGATCGCTAACTGGGGTATTGTGATCAGAAAAGATGGGGGATTGTGATCAGGAAGCAAGGGGAATTGTGATCAGGAAGCAAGAGGTATTGTGATCAGGACGCAAGAGTTATTGTGATCAGGAAGCAAAGGGCATTGTGAGCAGTAGGCAAGGGTATTGTGATCAAAGAACCAGGGGTACTGTGATGTGTAAACAGGGGGCATTCTGATAAGTAAGCAGGGGCATTCTGATCAGGAGAAAAGGGGCATTTTGACCATTAAGCAGGGAGCATTGTAATTACTCTTCAGGGTTCATTGTGACCACAAACAAGGGTCATTATGATCAAGAGCAAGGGGCATTGTGATAACAAAGCAGGGGGCATTGTAATCAGTAAAGATGGGGAATTGTGATCAGGAAGTAAGGGGATTTGTGATCAGGAAGCAAGGGGCATTGTGATCAGTAGGCAAGGGGTATTGTGATCAGTGAACAACGGGTACTGTGATGTGTAAACAGGGTGCATTCTGAAAAGTAAGCAGGGGGCGTTGTGATCAGGAAGAAAGGGTCATTGTGATCAGTAAGCAGGGAGCATTGTAATCACTAATCAGGGGTATTGTGATCAGAAACAGGGGTCTTCATGATCAAGAGCAAGGGGCACTGTGATCACAGTGCAGTGGGCATTGTGATCAGTAAAGATGGGAGATTGTGATCAGGAAGCAAGGGGAATTGTGATCAGGAAGCAAGAGGGATTGTGATCAGGAAGCAAAGGCATTGTGATCAGTAGCCAAGGGGTATTGTGATCAGTGAACAAGGGGTACTGTGATGTGTAAACAGGGGGCATTCTGAAAAGTAAGCAGTGGGCATTGTGATCAGGAAAAAAGGGGCATGGTGATCAGTAACTGGGTTATTGTGATCAATAAGAATGTGGAGTTGTGATCAGGAAACAAAGGACATTGTAATCAGTAGGCAAGGGGTATAGTGATAGGTGAACAAGGGGTACTGTGATGTGTAAACTGGGGGCATTCTGATAAGTAAGCAGGGGTCATTGTGATCAGGAAGAAAGGGGCATTGTGATCAGTATGCAGGGAGCATTGTAATCACTAATGAGGGGGTATTGTGATCACAAACAAGGGTCATTATGATCAAGAGCAAGGGGCTTTGTGATCACAAAGCAGGGGGTATTGTGCTCAGTTAGGATGTGGAATTGTGATCAGGAAGTAGAGGAATTGTGATCAGGAAGCAAGAGGTATTGTGATCAGGAAGCAAAGGGCATTGTGATCAGTAGGCAAAGGGTTTTGTGATCGGTGAACAAGGGGTACTGTGACGTGTAAACAGGGGATATTCTGAAAACTAAGCAGGCAGCATTGTGATCAGTAAAAGGGGTCACTGTGATCAGGAACAAACTGGCATTTTGACCAGTAAGCCGGGAGCATTGTAATCACTAATCAGGGGGTATTGTGATCAGAAACAGGGGTCATTATGATCAAGTACAAGCGACATTGTGATCAGTAAAGACGGGGCATTGTGATCACAATGCAGGGGCATTGTTATCATTAACGGGGGTACTGTGATCAGTAAGGATGGGGGATTGTGATCAGGAAATAAGGGGAATTGTGATCAGGAAGCAAGAGGCATTGTGATCAGGAACCAAAGGGCATTGTGAGCAGTAAGCACGGAATATTGTAATCACTAAACATGAGGTATTGTGATCAGAAACAGGGGTCATTATGATCAAGAACAAGCGGCATTGTGATCAGTAAAGAAGGGGCATTGTGATCACAAAGCAGGGGGCATTGTGATCAGTAAAAGGGGGCAGTGTGATCCGGAACAAAGGGGCATTTTGACCAGTAAGCAGGGAGCATTGTAATCACTAATCAGAGGGTATCGTGACCACAAACAAGGGTCATTATTATCAAGAGCAAGGGGCATTGCGATCAGGAAGAATGGGGGATTGTGATCAGGAACCCATGGAATTGTGATCAGGAAGCAAGATATATTGTGATCAGGAAGCAAAGGGCATTGTGATCATTAGGCAAGGGCTATCGTGATCAGTGAACAAGAGGTATGTGATGTGTAAACAGGGCGTATTCTGAAAATTAAACAGGGGGCACTGAGATCAGTATCGGGGGTATTGTGATCAGTAAGGATGGGGGATTGTGATCAGGACGCAAGGGCAATTGTGATCAGGAAGCCACAGTTATTGTGATGAGGAAACAAAGGGCATTGTGATCAGTAGGCAAGGGGTATTTTGATCAGTGAACAGCGCGTACTATGATGTGTAAACAGGGGTAATGTGATCAGGAAGAAAGGGCCATTGTGATCAGTAAGCAGGGAGCATTTTAATCACTCATCAGGGGGTATTGTTATCACAAACAGTGGTCATTATGATTAAGAACAAGGGGCATTGTGATCACAAAGCAGGGGGTATTGTGATCAGGAAGCAAGGGGAATTGTGATCAGGAAGCAAGAGGCATTGTGATCAGGAAGCAAAGGGCATTGTGAGAAGTAGGCAAGGGGTATTGTGATCAGTGAACAAGGGGTACTGTGATGTGTAACAGGGGGCATTCTGAAAAGTAAGCAGGGGGCATTGTGGTCAGTAAAAGGGGGCATTTTGATCAGGAAGAATGGGGCATTGTGATCAGTAAGCAGGGAGCATTCTAGTCACTAATCAGGGGGTATTGTGATCAGAAACAAGGGGCATTATATCAAGAACAAGGGGCATTGTGATCAAAGAACAAGGGGCATGGTGATCACAAAGCAGGGGTCACTGTGATCAGTAACGGGGTATTGTGATCAGTAAGAATGGGGGATTTTGATCAGGAAGTAAGGGGAATTGTGATCAGGAAGCAAGAGTCATTGTGATTAGGAAGCAAAGAGCATTGTGAGCAGTAGGCAAGGGGTATTGTGATAATTGATCAAGGGTACTGTGATGTGTAAACAGGGGGCATTCTGATAAGTAAGCAGGGGCATTGTGATCAGGAAGAAAGTGTAATTGTGATCACTCGCAGGGAGCATTTTATTCACTAATCAGGGGGTATTGTGATCAGAAACAGGGGTCATTATGATCGAGAAGAAGCGGCATTCTGACCAGTATACAAGGGGCATTGTGATCACAAAGCAGGGGTTATTGTGATCGCTAACTGGGGTATTGTGATCAGAAAAGATGGGGGATTGTGATCAGGAAGCAAGGGGAATTGTGATCAGGAAGCAAGAGGTATTGTGATCAGGAAGCAAAGGGCATTGTGATCAGTAGGAAAGGGGTATTATGATCGGTGAACAAGGGGCAATGTGATCACAAAGCAGTGGGCATTGCGATCAGTAATGGGGGCATTGTGATCACTAAGGATGGGGGAATGTGATCAGGAAGCAAAGGGCATTGTTATCAGTATGCAAGAGGTATTGTTTACAGTGAAAAAGGGGTACTGTGATGTGTAAATAGGGGGTATTCTGATAAGTAAGCAGGGGCATTTTGATCAGGAAGAAAGGGGCATTGTGATCAGGAAGCAAGGGGAATTGTGATCAGGACGCAAGAGTTATTGTGATCAGGAAGCAAAGGGCATTGTGAGCAGTAGGCAAGATGTATTGTGATCAAAGAAAAAGGGGTACTGTGATGTGTAAACAGGGGGCATTCTGATAAGTAAGCAGGGGCATTGTGATCAGGAGAAAAGGGGCATTTTGACCATTAAGCAGGGAGCATTGTAATCACTCTTCAGGGTTCATTGTGACTACAAACAAGGGTCATTATGATCAAGAGCAAGGGGCAATGTGATAACAAAGCAGGGGGCATTGTAATCAGTAAAGATGGGGAATTGTGATCAGGAAGTAAGGGGATTTGTGATCAGGAAGCAAGGGGCATTGTGATCAGTAGGCAAGGGGTATTGTGATCAGTGAACAACGGGTACTGTGATGTGTAAACAGGGTGCATTCTGAAAAGTAAGCAGGGGGCGTTGTGATCAGGAAGAAAGGGTCATTGTGATCAGTAAGCAGGGAGCATTGTAATCACTAATCAGGGGTATTGTGATCAGAAACAGGGGTCTTCATGATCAAGAGCAAGGGGCACTGTGATCACAATGCAGTGGGCATTGTGATCAGTAAAGATGGTAGATTGTGATCAGGAAACAAGGGGAATTGTGATCAGGAAGCAAGAGGGATTGTGATCAGGAAGCAAAGGCATTGTGATCAGTAGCCAAGGGGTATTGTGATCAGTGAACAAGGGGTACTGTGATGTGTAAACAGGGGGCATTCTGAAAAGTAAGCAGTGGGCATTGTGATCAGGAAAAAAGGGGCATTGTGATCAGTAACTGGGTTATTGTGATCAATAAGAATGTGGAGATGTGATCAGGAAACAAAGGACATTGTAATCAGTAGGCAAGGGGTATAGTGATAGGTGAACAAGGGGTACTGTGATGTGTAAACTGGGGGCATTCTGATAAGTAAGCAGGGGTCATTGTGATCAGGAAGAAAGGGGCATTGTGATCAGTATGCAGGGAGCATTGTAATCACTAATGAGGGGGTATTGTGATCACAAACAAGGGTCATTATGATCAAGAGCAAGGGGCTTTGTGATCACAAAGCAGGGGGTATTGTGCTCAGTTAGGATGTGGAATTGTGATCAGGAAGTAGAGGAATTGTGATCAGGAAGCAAGAGGTATTGTGATCAGGAAGCAAAGGGCATTGTGATCAGTAGGCAAAGGGTTTTGTGATCGGTGAACAAGGGGTACTGTGACGTGTAAACAGGGGATATTCTGAAAACTAAGCAGGCAGCATTGTGATCAGTAAAAGGGGGCACTGTGATCAGGAACAAACTGGCATTTTGACCAGTAAGCCGGGAGCATTGTAATCACTAATCAGGGGGTATTGTGATCAGAAACAGGGGTCATTATGATCAAGTACAAGCGACATTGTGATCAGTAAAGACGGGGCATTGTGATCACAATGCAGGGGCATTGTTATCATTAACGGGGGTACTGTGATCAGTAAGGATGGGGGATTGTGATCAGGAAATAAGGGGAATTGTGATCAGGAAGCAAGAGGCATTGTGATCAGGAACCAAAAGGCATTGTGAGCAGTAAGCACGGAATATTGTAATCACTAAACATGAGGTATTGTGATCAGAAACAGGGGTCATTATGATCAAGAACAAGCGGCATTGGGCCGGCCGAGTGGCGCGATGGTTAAGAACTCGCTTGGGATGCCAGAGGGCCCCGGTTCGGATCCCACGTATGAGGGCCAGTGACACTGCCCTCCACAGCTAAGATGCTGAACAACAGCTCAACCTGGAGCTGGGCTGCCATGAGTCGCCGGCGACGGCGTAGGCTGCAGTCCCTGTGGCAGTGGGTTGCCATGGGCTACCGTATGTAGCCAGCAGCCAGCGTGAGCGGCCAGCAGCCGCAGTGAGCGGCCGTCCAGAAGCCGGCGACTGAACTGCCTCGCCAGAGAAGAGCGCAATGATGGTGCCAACTTGGGCCAGTGAAGCAACATCCTCCACAACTAGATTGAAGAACAAAACGACAGCAACTAGTCTGTTTCCCTTCCCCCAATTCCCCCAGCAATGTTCCCATCCCCCCAATTCCCCAATAAAAATCTTTAAAAAAAAAAAAAAAAAAAAAAAAAAAAAAAAAAAAAAAAAAAAAAAGAACAAGCGGCATTGTGATCAGTAAAGAAGGGGCATTGTGATCACAAAGCAGGGGGCATTGTGATCAGTAAAAGGGGGCAGTGTGATCCGGAACAATGGGGCATTTTGACCAGTAAGCAGGGAGCATTGTAATCACTAATCAGAGGGTATCGTGACCACAAACAAGGGTCATTATTATCAAGAGCAAGGGGCATTGCGATCAGGAGGAATGGTTGATTGTGATCAGGAACACATGGAATTGTGATCAGGAAGCAAGATATATTGTGATCAGGAAGCAAAGGGCATTGTGATCATTAGGCAAGGGCTATCGTGATCAGTGAACAAGAGGTATGTGATGTGTAAACAGGGCGTATTCTGAAAATTAAACAGGGGGTACTGAGATCAGTATCGGGGGTATTGTGATCAGTAAGGATGGGGGATTGTGATCAGGACGCAAGGGCAATTGTGATCAGGAAGCCACAGTTATTGTGATCAGGAAACAAAGGGCATTGTGATCAGTAGGCAAGGGGTATTTTGATCAGTGAACAACACGTACTGTGATGTGTAAACAGGGTTAATGTGATCAGGAAGAAAGGGCCATTGTGATCAGTAAGCAGGGAGCATTTTAATCACTCATCAGGGGGTATTGTTATCAGAAACAGTGGTCATTATGATTAAGAACAAGGGGCATTGTGATCACAAAGCAGGGGGTATTGTGATCAGTAACACGGGGCATTGTGATCACTAAAGATGGGGGATTGTGATCAGGAAGCAAGGGGAATTGTGATCAGGAAGCAAGAGGCATTGTGATCAGGAAGCAAAGGGCATTGTGAGAAGTAGGCAAGGGGTATTGTGATCAGTGAACAAGGGGTACTGTGATGTGTAACAGGGGGCATTCTGAAAAGTAAGCAGGGGGCATTGTGGTCAGTAAAAGGGGGCATTTTGATCAGGAAGAATGGGGCATTGTGATCAGTAAGCAGGGAGCATTCTAATCACTAATCAGGGGGTATTGTGATCAGAAACAAGGGGCATTATGTCAAGAACAAGGGGCATTGTGATCAAAAAACAAGGGGCATGGTGATCACAAAGCAGGGGTCACCGTGATCAGTAACGGGGTATTGTGATCAGTAAGAATGGGGGATTTTGATCAGGAAGTAAGGGGAATTGTGATCAGGAAGCAAGAGTCATTGTGATTAGGAAGCAAAGAGCATTGTGAGCAGTAGGCAAGGGGTATTGTGATAATTGATCAAGGGTACTGTGATGTGTAAACAGGGGGCATTCTGATAAGTAAGCAGGGGCATTGTGATCAGGAAGAAAGTGTAATTGTGATCACTCGCAGGGAGCATTTTATTCACTAATCAGGGGGTATTGTGATCAGAAACAGGGGTCATTGTGATTGAGAAGAAGCGGCATTCTGACCAGTATACAAGGGGCATTGTGATCACAAAGCAGGGGTCATTGTGATCGCTAACTGGGGTATTGTGATCAGAAAAGATGGGGGATTGTGATCAGGAAGCAAGGGGAATTGTGATCAGGAAGCAAGAGGTATTGTGATCAGGACGCAAGAGTTATTGTGATCAGGAAGCAAAGGGCATTGTGAGCAGTAGGCAAGGGGTATTGTGATCAAAGAACCAGGGGTACTGTGATGTGTAAACAGGGGGCATTCTGATAAGTAAGCAGGGGCATTGTGATCAGGAGAAAAGGGGCATTTTGACCATTAAGCAGGGAGCATTGTAATTACTCTTCAGGGTTCATTGTGACCACAAACAAGGGTCATTATGATCAAGAGCAAGGGGCATTGTGATAACAAAGCAGGGGGCATTGTGATCAGTAAAAGGGGGCAGTGTGATCCGGAACAAAGGGGCATTTTGACCAGTAAGCAGGGAGCATTGTAATCACTAATCAGAGGGTATCGTGACCACAAACAAGGGTCATTATTATCAAGAGCAAGGGGCATTGCGATCAGGAGGAATGGGGGATTGTGATCAGGAACCCATGGAATTGTGATCAGGAAGCAAGATATATTGTGATCAGGAAGCAAAGGGCATTGTGATCATTAGGCAAGGGCTATCGTGATCAGTGAACAAGAGGTATGTGATGTGTAAACAGGGCGTATTCTGAAAATTAAACAGGGGGTACTGAGATCAGTATCGGGGGTATTGTGATCAGTAAGGATGGGGGATTGTGATCAGGACGCAAGGGCAATTGTGATCAGGAAGCCACAGTTATTGTGATCAGGAAACAAAGGGCATTGTGATCAGTAGGCAAGGGGTATTTTGATCAGTGAACAACACGTACTGTGATGTGTAAACAGGGTTAATGTGATCAGGAAGAAAGGGCCATTGTGATCAGTAAGCAGGGAGCATTTTAATCACTCATCAGGGGGTATTGTTATCAGAAACAGTGGTCATTATGATTAAGAACAAGGGGCATTGTGATCACAAAGCAGGGGGTATTGTGATCAGTAACACGGGGCATTGTGATCACTAAAGATGGGGGATTGTGATCAGGAAGCAAGGGGAATTGTGATCAGGAAGCAAGAGGCATTGTGATCAGGAAGCAAAGGGCATTGTGAGAAGTAGGCAACGGGTATTGTGATCAGTGAACAAGGGGTACTGTGATGTGTAACAGGGGGCATTCTGAAAAGTAAGCAGGGGGCATTGTGGTCAGTAAAAGGGGGCATTTTGATCAGGAAGAATGGGGCATTGTGATCAGTAAGCAGGGAGCATTCTAATCACTAATCAGGGGGTATTGTGATCAGAAACAAGGGGCATTATGTCAAGAACAAGGGGCATTGTGATCAAAAAACAAGGGGCATGGTGATCACAAAGCAGGGGTCACCGTGATCAGTAACGGGGTATTGTGATCAGTAAGAATGGGGGATTTTGATCAGGAAGTAAGGGGAATTGTGATCAGGAAGCAAGAGTCATTGTGATTAGGAAGCAAAGAGCATTGTGAGCAGTAGGCAAGGGGTATTGTGATAATTGATCAAGGGTACTGTGATGTGTAAACAGGGGGCATTCTGATAAGTAAGCAGGGGCATTGTGATCAGGAAGAAAGTGTAATTGTGATCACTCGCAGGGAGCATTTTATTCACTAATCAGGGGGTATTGTGATCAGAAACAGGGGTCATTGTGATCGAGAAGAAGCGGCATTCTGACCAGTATACAAGGGGCATTGTGATCACAAAGCAGGGGTCATTGTGATCGCTAACTGGGGTATTGTGATCAGAAAAGATGGGGGATTGTGATCAGGAAGCAAGGGGAATTGTGATCAGGAAGCAAGAGTTATTGTGATCAGGACGCAAGAGTTATTGTGATCAGGAAGCAAAGGGCATTGTGAGCAGTAGGCAAGGGGTATTGTGATCAAAGAACCAGGGGTACTGTGATGTGTAAACAGGGGGCATTCTGATAAGTAAGCAGGGGCATTGTGATCAGGAGAAAAGGGGCATTTTGACCATTAAGCAGGGAGCATTGTAATTACTCTTCAGGGTTCATTGTGACCACAAACAAGGGTCATTATGATCAAGAGCAAGGGGCATTGTGATAACAAAGCAGGGGGCATTGTAATCAGTAAAGATGGGGAATTGTGATCAGGAAGTAAGGGGATTTGTGATCAGGAAGCAAGGGGCATTGTGATCAGTAGGCAAGGGGTATTGTGATCAGTGAACAACGGGTACTGTGATGTGTAAACAGGGTGCATTCTGAAAAGTAAGCAGGGGGCGTTGTGATCAGGAAGAAAGGGTCATTGTGATCAGTAAGCAGGGAGCATTGTAATCACCAATCAGGGGTATTGTGATCAGAAACAGTGGTCTTCACGATCAAGAGCAAGGGGCACTGTGATCACAATGCAGTGGGCATTGTGATCAGTAAAGATGGGAGATTGTGATCAGGAAGCAAGGGGAATTGTGATCAGGAAGCAAGAGGGATTGTGATCAGGAAGCTAAGGCATTGTGATCAGTAGCCAAGGGGTATTGTGATCAGTGAACAAGGGGTACTGTGATGTGTAAACAGGGGGCATTCTGAAAAGTAAGCAGTGGGCATTGTGATCAGGAAAAAAGGGGCATTGTGATCAGTAACTGGGTTATTGTGATCAATAAGAATGTGGAGTTGTGATCAGGAAACAAAGGACATTGTAATCAGTAGGCAAGGGGTATAGTGATAGGTGAACAAGGGGTACTGTGATGTGTAAACTGGGGGCATTCTGATAAGTAAGCAGGGGTCATTGTGATCAGGAAGAAAGGGGCATTGTGATCAGTATGCAGGGAGCATTGTAATCACTAATGAGGGGGTATTGTGATCACAAACAAGGGTCATTATGATCAAGAGCAAGGGGCTTTGTGATCACAAAGCAGGGGGTATTGTGCTCAGTTAGGATGTGGAATTGTGATCAGGAAGTAGAGGAATTGTGATCAGGAAGCAAGAGGGATTGTGATCAGGAAGCAAAGGGCATTGTGATCAGTAGGCAAAGGGTTTTGTGATCGGTGAACAAGGGGTACTGTGACGTGTAAACAGGGGATATACTGAAAACTAAGCAGGCAGCATTGTGATCAGTAAAAGGGGGCACTGTGATCAGGAACAAACTGGCATTTTGACCAGTAAGCTGGGAGCATTGTAATCACTAATCAGGGGGTATTGTGATCAGAAACAGGGGTCATTATGATCAAGTACAAGCGACATTGTGATCAGTAAAGACGGGGCATTGTGATCACAATGCAGGGGCATTGTTATCATTAACTGGGGTACTGTGATCAGTAAGGATGGGGGATTGTGATCAGGAAATAAGGGGAATTGTGATCAGGAAGCAAGAGGCATTGTGATCAGGAACCAAAGGGCATTGTGAGCAGTAAGCACGGAATATTGTAATCACTAAACATGAGGTATTGTGATCAGAAACAGGGGTCATTATGATCAAGAACAAGCGGCATTGTGATCAGTAAAGAAGGGGCATTGTGATCACAAAGCAGGGGGCATTGTGATCAGTAAAAGGGGGCAGTGTGATCCGGAACAAAGGGGCATTTTGACCAGTAAGCAGGGAGCATTGTAATCACTAATCAGAGGGTATCGTGACCACAAACAAGGGTCATTATTATCAAGAGCAAGGGGCATTGCGATCAGGAAGAATGGGGGATTGTGATCAGGAACCCATGGAATTGTGATCAGGAAGCAAGATATATTGTGATCAGGAAGCAAAGGGCATTGTGATCATTAGGCAAGGGCTATCGTGATCAGTGAACAAGAGGTATGTGATGTGTAAACAGGGCGTATTCTGAAAATTAAACAGGGGGCACTGAGATCAGTATCGGGGGTATTGTGATCAGTAAGGATGAGGGATTGTGATCAGGACGCAAGGGCAATTGTGATCAGGAAGCCACAGTTATTGTGATCAGGAAACAAAGGGCATTGTGATCAGTAGGCAAGGGGTATTTTGATCAGTGAACAACGCGTACTGTGATGTGTAAACAGGGGTAATGTGATCAGGAAGAAAGGGCCATTGTGATCAGTAAGCAGGGAGCATTTTAATCACTCATCAGGGGGTATTGTTATCAGAAACAGTGGTCATTATGATTAAGAACAAGGGGCATTGTGATCACAAAGCAAGGGGTATTGTGATAAGTAACACGGGGCATTGTGATCACTAAAGATGGGGGATTGTGATCAGGAAGCAAGGGGAATTGTGATCAGGAAGCAAGAGG
The DNA here is from genome assembly GCA_031876335.1 of Hipposideros larvatus. Taxonomy (NCBI): domain Eukaryota; kingdom Metazoa; phylum Chordata; class Mammalia; order Chiroptera; family Hipposideridae; genus Hipposideros; species Hipposideros larvatus. Next base: position 930,986 of record JAVKSA010000055.1, read on the forward strand.
CATTGTGATCAGGAAGCAAAGGGCATTGTGAGAAGTAGGCAAGGGGTATTGTGATCAGTGAACAAGGGGTACTGTGATGTGTAACAGGGGGCATTCTGAAAAGTAAGCAGGGGGCATTGTGGTCAGTAAAAGGGGGCATTTTGATCAGGAAGAATGGGGCATTGTGATCAGTAAGCAGGGAGCATTCTAATCACTAATCAGGTGGTATTGTGATCAGAAACAAGGGGCATTATGTCAAGAACAAGGGGCATTGTGATCAAAAAACAAGGGGCATGGTGATCACAAAGCAGGGGTCACTGTGATCAGTAACGGGGTATTGTGATCAGTAAGAATGGGGGATTTTGATCAGGAAGTAAGGGGAATTGTGATCAGGAAGCAAGAGTCATTGTGATTAGGAAGCAAAGAGCATTGTGAGCAGTAGGCAAGGGGTATTGTGATAATTGATCAAGGGTACTGTGATGTGTAAACAGGGGGCATTCTGATAAGTAAGCAGGGGCATTGTGATCAGGAAGAAAGTGTAATTGTGATCACTCGCAGGGAGCATTTTATTCACTAATCAGGGGGTATTGTGATCAGAAACAGGGGTCATTATGATCGAGAAGAAGCGGCATTCTGACCAGTATACAAGGGGCATTGTGATCACAAAGCAGGGGTCATTGTGATCGCTAACTGGGGTATTGTGATCAGAAAAGATGGGGGATTGTGATCAGGAATCAAGGGGAATTGAGATCAGGAAGCAAGAGGTATTGTGATCAGGAAGCAAAGGGCATTGTGATCAGTAGGAAAGGGGTATTATGATCGGTGAACAAGGGGCAATGTGATCACAAAGCAGTGGGCATTGCGATCAGTAATGGGGGCATTGTGATCACTAAGGATGGGGGAATGTGATCAGGAAGCAAAGGGCATTGTTATCAGTATGCAAGAGGTATTGTTTACAGTGAAAAAGGGGTACTGTGATGTGTAAATAGGGGGTATTCTGATAAGTAAGCAGGGGCATTTTGATCAGGAAGAAAGGGGCATTGTTATCAGTAATGGGGGTATGGTGATCAGGAAGAATGGGGAATTGTGATCAGGAAGCAAGGGGAATTGTGATCAGGACGCAAGAGTTATTGTGATCAGGAAGCAAAGGGCATTGTGAGCAGTAGGCAAGGGGTATTGTGATCAAAGAACAAGGGGTCCTGTGATGTGTAAACAGGGGGCATTCTGATAAGTAAGCAGGGGCATTGTGATCAGGAGAAAAGGGGCATTTTGACCACTAAGTAGGGAGCATTGTAATCACTCTTCAGGGTTCATTGTGACTACAAACAAGGGTCATTATGATCAAGAGCAAGGGGCAATGTGATAACAAAGCCGGGGGCATTGTAATCAGTAAAGATGGGGAATTGTGATCAGGAATTAAGGGGATTTGTGATCAGGAAGCAAGGGGCATTGTGATCAGTAGGCAAGGGGTATTGTGATCAGTGAACAACGGGTACTGTGATGTGTAAACAGGGTGCATTCTGAAAAGTAAGCAGGGGGCATTGTGATCAGGAAGAAAGGGTCATTGTGATCAGTAAGCAGGGAGCATTGTAATCACTAATCAGGGGTATTGTGATCAGAAACAGGGGTCTTCATGATCAAGAGCAAGGGGCACTGTGATCACAATGCAGTGGGCATTGTGATCAGTAAAGATGGGAGATTGTGATCAGGAAGCAAGGGGAATTGTGATCAGGAAGCAAGTGGGATTGTGATCAGGAAGCAAAGGCATTGTGATCAGTAGCCAAGGGGTATTGTGATCAGTGAACAAGGGGTACTGTGATGTGTAAACAGGGGGCATTCTGAAAAGTAAGCAGTGGGCATTGTGATCAGGAAAAAAGGGGCATTGTGATCAGTAACTGGGTTATTGTGATCAATAAGAATTTGGAGTTGTGATCAGGAAACAAAGGACATTGTAATCAGTAGGCAAGGGGTATAGTGATAGGTGAACAAGGGGTACTGTGATGTGTAAACTGGGGGCATTCTGATAAGTAAGCAGGGGTCATTGTGATCAGGAAGAAAGGGGCATTGTGATCAGTATGCAGGGAGCATTGTAATCACTAATGAGGGGGTATTGTAATCACAAACAAGGGTCATTATGATCAAGAGCAAGGGGCTTTGTGATCACAAAGCAGGGGGTATTGTGCTCAGTTAGGATGTGGAATTGTGATCAGGAAGTAGAGGAATTGTGATCAGGAAGCAAGAGGTATTGTGATCAGGAAGCAAAGGGCATTGTGATCAGTAGGCAAAGGGTTTTGTGATCGGTGAACAAGGGGTACTGTGACGTGTAAACAGGGGATATTCTGAAAACTAAGCAGGCAGCATTGTGATCGGTAAAAGGGGGCACTGTGATCAGGAACAAACTGGCATTTTGACCAGTAAGCCGGGAGCATTGTAATCACTAATCAGGGGGTATTGTGATCAGAAACAGGGGTCATTATGATCAAGTACAAGCGACATTGTGATCAGTAAAGACGGGGCATTGTGATCACAACGCAGGGGCATTGTTATCATTAACGGGGGTACTGTGATCAGTAAGGATGGGGGATTGTGATCAGGAAATAAGGGGAATTGTGATCAGGAAGCAAGAGGCATTGTGATCAGGAACCAAAGGGCATTGTGAGCAGTAAGCACGGAATATTGTACTCACTAAACATGAGGTATTGTGATCAGAAACAGGGGTCATTATGATCAAGAACAAGTGGCATTGTGATTAGTAAAGAAGGGGCATTGTGATCACAAAGCAGGGGGCATTGTGATCAGTAAAAGGGGCAGTGTGATCCGGAACAAAAGGGCATTTTGACCAGTAAGCAGGGAGCATTGTAATCACTAATCAGAGGGTATCGTGACCACAAACAAGGGTCATTATTATCAAGAGCAAGGGGCATTGCGATCAGGAAGAATGGGGGATTGTGATCAGGAACCCATGGAATTGTGATCAGGAAGCAAGATATATTGTGATCAGGAAGCAAAGGGCATTGTGATCATTAGGCAAGGGCTATCGTGATCAGTGAACAAGAGGTATGTGATGTGTAAACAGGGCGTATTCTGAAAATTAAACAGGGGGTACTGAGATCAGTATCGGGGGTATTGTGATCAGTAAGGATGGGGGATTGTGATCAGGACGCAAGGGCAATTGTGATCAGGAAGCCACAGTTATTGTGATCAGGAAACAAAGGGCATTGTGATCAGTAGGCAAGGGGTATTTTGATCAGTGAACAACACATACTGTGATGTGTAAACAGGGGTAATGTGATCAGGAAGAAAGGGCCATTGTGATCAGTAAGCAGGGAGCATTTTAATCACTCATCAGGGGGTATTGTTATCAGAAACAGTGGTCATTATGATTAAGAACAAGGGGCATTGTGATCACAAAGCAGGGGGTATTGTGATCAGTAACACGGGGCATTGTGATCACTAAAGATGGGGGATTGTGATCAGGAAGCAAGGGGAATTGTGATCAGGAAGCAAGAGGCATTGTGATCAGGAAGCAAAGGGCATTGTGAGAAGTAGGCAAGGGGTATTGTGATCAGTGAACAAGGGGTACTGTGATGTGTAACAGGGGGCATTCTGAAAAGTAAGCAGGGGGCATTGTGGTCAGTAAAAGGGGGCATTTTGATCAGGAAGAATGGGGCATTGTGATCAGTAAGCAGGGAGCATTCTAATCACTAATCAGGGGGTATTGTGATCAGAAACAAGGGGCATTATGTCAAGAACAAGGGTCATTGTGATCAAAAAACAAGGGGCATGGTGATCACAAAGCAGGGGTCACCGTGATCAGTAACGGGGTATTGTGATCAGTAAGAATGGGGGATTTTGATCAGGAAGTAAGGGGAATTGTGATCAGGAAGCAAGAGTCATTGTGATTAGGAAGCAAAGAGCATTGTGAGCAGTAGGCAAGGGGTATTGTGATAATTGATCAAGGGTACTGTGATGTGTAAACAGGGGGCATTCTGATAAGTAAGCAGGGGCATTGTGATCAGGAAGAATGTGTAATTGTGATCACTCGCAGGGAGCATTTTATTCACTAATCAGGGGGTATTGTGATCAGAAACAGGGGTCATTGTGATTGAGAAGAAGCGGCATTCTGACCAGTATACAAGGGGCATTGTGATCACAAAGCAGGGGTCATTGTGATCGCTAACTGGGGTATTGTGATCAGAAAAGATGGGGGATTGTGATCAGGAAGCAAGGGGAATTGTGATCAGGAAGCAAGAGGTATTGTGATCAGGACGCAAGAGTTATTGTGATCAGGAAGCAAAGGGCATTGTGAACAGAAGGCAAGGGGTATTGTGATCAAAGAACAAGGGGTACTGTGATGTGTAAACAGGGGGCATTCTGATAAGTAAGCAGGGGCATTGTGATCAGGAGAAAAGGGGCATTTTGACCATTAAGCAGGGAGCATTGTAATTACTCTTCAGGGTTCATTGTGACCACAAACAAGGGTCATTATGATCAAGAGCAAGGGGCATTGTGATAACAAAGCAGGGGGCATTGTAATCAGTAAAGATGGGGAATTGTGATCAGGAAGTAAGGGGATTTGTGATCAGGAAGCAAGGGGCATTGTGATCAGTAGGCAAGGGGTATTGTGATCAGTGAACAACGGGTACTGTGATGTGTAAACAGGGTGCATTCTGAAAAGTAAGCAGGGGGCGTTGTGATCAGGAAGAAAGGGTCATTGTGATCAGTAAGCAGGGAGCATTGTAATCACTAATCAGGGGTATTGTGATCAGAAACAGGGGTCTTCATGATCAAGAGCAAGGGGCACTGTGATCACAATGCAGTGGGCATTGTGATCAGTAAAGATGGGAGATTGTGATCAGGAAGCAAGGGGAATTGTGATCAGGAAGCAAGAGGGATTGTGATCAGGAAGCTAAGGCATTGTGATCAGTAGCCAAGGGGTATTGTGATCAGTGAACAAGGGGTACTGTGATGTGTAAACAGGGGGCATTCTGAAAAGTAAGCAGTGGGCATTGTGATCAGGAAAAAAGGGGCATTGTGATCAGTAACTGGGTTATTGTGATCAATAAGAATGTGGAGTTGTGATCAGGAAACAAAGGACATTGTAATCAGTAGGCAAGGGGTATAGTGATAGGTGAACAAGGGGTACTGTGATGTGTAAACTGGGGGCATTCTGATAAGTAAGCAGGGGTCATTGTGATCAGGAAGAAAGGGGCATTGTGATCAGTATGCAGGGAGCATTGTAATCACTAATGAGGGGGTATTGTGATCACAAACAAGGGTCATTATGATCAAGAGCAAGGGGCTTTGTGATCACAAAGCAGGGGGTATTGTGCTCAGTTAGGATGTGGAATTGTGATCAGGAAGTAGAGGAATTGTGATCAGGAAGCAAGAGGGATTGTGATCAGGAAGCAAAGGGCATTGTGATCAGTAGGCAAAGGGTTTTGTGATCGGTGAACAAGGGGTACTGTGACGTGTAAACAGGGGATATACTGAAAACTAAGCAGGCAGCATTGTGATCAGTAAAAGGGGGCACTGTGATCAGGAACAAACTGGCATTTTGACCAGTAAGCTGGGAGCATTGTAATCACTAATCAGGGGGTATTGTGATCAGAAACAGGGGTCATTATGATCAAGTACAAGCGACATTGTGATCAGTAAAGACGGGGCATTGTGATCACAATGCAGGGGCATTGTTATCATTAACTGGGGTACTGTGATCAGTAAGGATGGGGGATTGTGATCAGGAAATAAGGGGAATTGTGATCAGGAAGCAAGAGGCATTGTGATCAGGAACCAAAGGGCATTGTGAGCAGTAAGCACGGAATATTGTAATCACTAAACATGAGGTATTGTGATCAGAAACAGGGGTCATTATGATCAAGAACAAGCGGCATTGTGATCAGTAAAGAAGGGGAATTGTGATCACAAAGCAGGGGGCATTGTGATCAGTAAAAGGGGGCAGTGTGATCCGGAACAAAGGGGCATTTTGACCAGTAAGCAGGGAGCATTGTAATCACTAATCAGAGGGTATCGTGACCACAAACAAGGGTCATTATTATCAAGAGCAAGGGGCATTGCGATCAGGAAGAATGGGGGATTGTGATCAGGAACCCATGGAATTGTGATCAGGAAGCAAGATATATTGTGATCAGGAAGCAAAGGGCATTGTGATCATTAGGCAAGGGCTATCGTGATCAGTGAACAAGAGGTATGTGATGTGTAAACAGGGCGTATTCTGAAAATTAAACAGGGGGCACTGAGATCAGTATCGGGGGTATTGTGATCAGTAAGGATGAGGGATTGTGATCAGGACGCAAGGGCAATTGTGATCAGGAAGCCACAGTTATTGTGATCAGGAAACAAAGGGCATTGTGATCAGTAGGCAAGGGGTATTTTGATCAGTGAACAACGCGTACTGTGATGTGTAAACAGGGTTAATGTGATCAGGAAGAAAGGGCCATTGTGATCAGTAAGCAGGGAGCATTTTAATCACTCATCAGGGGGTATTGTTATCAGAAACAGTGGTCATTATGATTAAGAACAAGGGGCATTGTGATCACAAAGCAAGGGGTATTGTGATAAGTAACACGGGGCATTGTGATCACTAAAGATGGGGGATTGTGATCAGGAAGCAAGGGGAATTGTGATCAGGAAGCAAGAGGCATTGTGATCAGGAAGCAAAGGGCATTGTGAGAAGTAGGCAAGGGGTATTGTGATCAGTGAACAAGGGGTACTGTGATGTGTAACAGGGGGCATTCTGAAAAGTAAGCAGGGGGCATTGTGGTCAGTAAAAGGGGGCATTTTGATCAGGAAGAATGGGGCATTGTGATCAGTAAGCAGGGAGCATTCTAATCACTAATCAGGTGGTATTGTGATCAGAAACAAGGGGCATTATGTCAAGAACAAGGGGCATTGTGATCAAAAAACAAGGGGCATGGTGATCACAAAGCAGGGGTCACTGTGATCAGTAACGGGGTATTGTGATCAGTAAGAATGGGGGATTTTGATCAGGAAGTAAGGGGAATTGTGATCAGGAAGCAAGAGTCATTGTGATTAGGAAGCAAAGAGCATTGTGAGCAGTAGGCAAGGGGTATTGTGATAATTGATCAAGGGTACTGTGATGTGTAAACAGGGGGCATTCTGATAAGTAAGCAGGGGCATTGTGATCAGGAAGAAAGTGTAATTGTGATCACTCGCAGGGAGCATTTTATTCACTAATCAGGGGGTATTGTGATCAGAAACAGGGGTCATTATGATCGAGAAGAAGCGGCATTCTGACCAGTATACAAGGGGCATTGTGATCACAAAGCAGGGGTCATTGTGATCGCTAACTGGGGTATTGTGATCAGAAAAGATGGGGGATTGTGATCAGGAATCAAGGGGAATTGAGATCAGGAAGCAAGAGGTATTGTGATCAGGAAGCAAAGGGCATTGTGATCAGTAGGAAAGGGGTATTATGATCGGTGAACAAGGGGCAATGTGATCACAAAGCAGTGGGCATTGCGATCAGTAATGGGGGCATTGTGATCACTAAGGATGGGGGAATGTGATCAGGAAGCAAAGGGCATTGTTATCAGTATGCAAGAGGTATTGTTTACAGTGAAAAAGGGGTACTGTGATGTGTAAATAGGGGGTATTCTGATAAGTAAGCAGGGGCATTTTGATCAGGAAGAAAGGGGCATTGTGATCAGTAATGGGGGTATGGTGATCAGGAAGAATGGGGAATTGTGATCAGGAAGCAAGGGGAATTGTGATCAGGACGCAAGAGTTATTGTGATCAGGAAGCAAAGGGCATTGTGAGCAGTAGGCAAGGGGTATTGTGATCAAAGAACAAGGGGTCCTGTGATGTGTAAACAGGGGGCATTCTGATAAGTAAGCAGGGGCATTGTGATCAGGAGAAAAGGGGCATTTTGACCACTAAGTAGGGAGCATTGTAATCACTCTTCAGGGTTCATTGTGACTACAAACAAGGGTCATTATGATCAAGAGCAAGGGGCAATGTGATAACAAAGCAGGGGGCATTGTAATCAGTAAAGATGGGGAATTGTGATCAGGAATTAAGGGGATTTGTGATCAGGAAGCAAGGGGCATTGTGATCAGTAGGCAAGGGGTATTGTGATCAGTGAACAACGGGTACTGTGATGTGTAAACAGGGTGCATTCTGAAAAGTAAGCAGGGGGCATTGTGATCAGGAAGAAAGGGTCATTGTGATCAGTAAGCAGGGAGCATTGTAATCACTAATCAGGGGTATTGTGATCAGAAACAGGGGTCTTCATGATCAAGAGCAAGGGGCACTGTGATCACAATGCAGTGGGCATTGTGATCAGTAAAGATGGGAGATTGTGATCAGGAAGCAAGGGGAATTGTGATCAGGAAGCAAGTGGGATTGTGATCAGGAAGCAAAGGCATTGTGATCAGTAGCCAAGGGGTATTGTGATCAGTGAACAAGGGGTACTGTGATGTGTAAACAGGGGGCATTCTGAAAAGTAAGCAGTGGGCATTGTGATCAGGAAAAAAGGGGCATTGTGATCAGTAACTGGGTTATTGTGATCAATAAGAATTTGGAGTTGTGATCAGGAAACAAAGGACATTGTAATCAGTAGGCAAGGGGTATAGTGATAGGTGAACAAGGGGTACTGTGATGTGTAAACTGGGGGCATTCTGATAAGTAAGCAGGGGTCATTGTGATCAGGAAGAAAGGGGCATTGTGATCAGTATGCAGGGAGCATTGTAATCACTAATGAGGGGGTATTGTAATCACAAACAAGGGTCATTATGATCAAGAGCAAGGGGCTTTGTGATCACAAAGCAGGGGGTATTGTGCTCAGTTAGGATGTGGAATTGTGATCAGGAAGTAGAGGAATTGTGATCAGGAAGCAAGAGGTATTGTGATCAGGAAGCAAAGGGCATTGTGATCAGTAGGCAAAGGGTTTTGTGATCGGTGAACAAGGGGTACTGTGACGTGTAAACAGGGGATATTCTGAAAACTAAGCAGGCAGCATTGTGATCGGTAAAAGGGGGCACTGTGATCAGGAACAAACTGGCATTTTGACCAGTAAGCCGGGAGCATTGTAATCACTAATCAGGGGGTATTGTGATCAGAAACAGGGGTCATTATGATCAAGTACAAGCGACATTGTGATCAGTAAAGACGGGGCATTGTGATCACAACGCAGGGGCATTGTTATCATTAACGGGGTTACTGTGATCAGTAAGGATGGGGGATTGTGATCAGGAAATAAGGGGAATTGTGATCAGGAAGCAAGAGGCATTGTGATCAGGAACCAAAGGGCATTGTGAGCAGTAAGCACGGAATATTGTACTCACTAAACATGAGGTATTGTGATCAGAAACAGGGGTCATTATGATCAAGAACAAGTGGCATTGTGATTAGTAAAGAAGGGGCATTGTGATCACAAAGCAGGGGGCATTGTGATCAGTAAAAGGGGCAGTGTGATCCGGAACAAAAGGGCATTTTGACCAGTAAGCAGGGAGCATTGTAATCACTAATCAGAGGGTATCGTGACCACAAACAAGGGTCATTATTATCAAGAGCAAGGGGCATTGCGATCAGGAAGAATGGGGGATTGTGATCAGGAACCCATGGAATTGTGATCAGGAAGCAAGATATATTGTGATCAGGAAGCAAAGGGCATTGTGATCATTAGGCAAGGGCTATCGTGATCAGTGAACAAGAGGTATGTGATGTGTAAACAGGGCGTATTCTGAAAATTAAACAGGGGGTACTGAGATCAGTATCGGGGGTATTGTGATCAGTAAGGATGGGGGATTGTGATCAGGACGCAAGGGCAATTGTGATCAGGAAGCCACAGTTATTGTGATCAGGAAACAAAGGGCATTGTGATCAGTAGGCAAGGGGTATTTTGATCAGTGAACAACACATACTGTGATGTGTAAACAGGGGTAATGTGATCAGGAAGAAAGGGCCATTGTGATCAGTAAGCAGGGAGCATTTTAATCACTCATCAGGGGGTATTGTTATCAGAAACAGTGGTCATTATGATTAAGAACAAGGGGCATTGTGATCACAAAGCAGGGGGTATTGTGATCAGTAACACGGGGCATTGTGATCACTAAAGATGGGGGATTGTGATCAGGAAGCAAGGGGAATTGTGATCAGGAAGCAAGAGGCATTGTGATCAGGAAGCAAAGGGCATTGTGAGAAGTAGGCAAGGGGTATTGTGATCAGTGAACAAGGGGTACTGTGATGTGTAACAGGGGGCATTCTGAAAAGTAAGCAGGGGGCATTGTGGTCAGTAAAAGGGGGCATTTTGATCAGGAAGAATGGGGCATTGTGATCAGTAAGCAGGGAGCATTCTAATCACTAATCAGGGGGTATTGTGATCAGAAACAAGGGGCATTATGTCAAGAACAAGGGTCATTGTGATCAAAAAACAAGGGGCATGGTGATCACAAAGCAGGGGTCACCGTGATCAGTAACGGGGTATTGTGATCAGTAAGAATGGGGGATTTTGATCAGGAAGTAAGGGGAATTGTGATCAGGAAGCAAGAGTCATTGTGATTAGGAAGCAAAGAGCATTGTGAGCAGTAGGCAAGGGGTATTGTGATAATTGATCAAGGGTACTGTGATGTGTAAACAGGGGGCATTCTGATAAGTAAGCAGGGGCATTGTGATCAGGAAGAATGTGTAATTGTGATCACTCGCAGGGAGCATTTTATTCACTAATCAGGGGGTATTGTGATCAGAAACAGGGGTCATTGTGATTGAGAAGAAGCGGCATTCTGACCAGTATACAAGGGGCATTGTGATCACAAAGCAGGGGTCATTGTGATCGCTAACTGGGGTATTGTGATCAGAAAAGATGGGGGATTGTGATCAGGAAGCAAGGGGAATTGTGATCAGGAAGCAAGAGGTATTGTGATCAGGACGCAAGAGTTATTGTGATCAGGAAGCAAAGGGCATTGTGAACAGAAGGCAAGGGGTATTGTGATCAAAGAACAAGGGGTACTGTGATGTGTAAACAGGGGGCATTCTGATAAGTAAGCAGGGGCATTGTGATCAGGAGAAAAGGGGCATTTTGACCATTAAGCAGGGAGCATTGTAATTACTCTTCAGGGTTCATTGTGACCACAAACAAGGGTCATTATGATCAAGAGCAAGGGGCATTGTGATAACAAAGCAGGGGGCATTGTAATCAGTAAAGATGGGGAATTGTGATCAGGAAGTAAGGGGATTTGTGATCAGGAAGCAAGGGGCATTGTGATCAGTAGGCAAGGGGTATTGTGATCAGTGAACAACGGGTACTGTGATGTGTAAACAGGGTGCATTCTGAAAAGTAAGCAGGGGGCGTTGTGATCAGGAAGAAAGGGTCATTGTGATCAGTAAGGAGGGAGCATTGTAATCACTAATCAGGGGTATTGTGATCAGAAACAGGGGTCTTCATGATCAAGAGCAAGGGGCACTGTGATCACAATGCAGTGGGCATTGTGATCAGTAAAGATGGGAGATTGTGATCAGGAAGCAAGGGGAATTGTGATCAGGAAGCAAGAGGCATTGTGATCAGGAAGCAAAGGCATTGTGATCAGTAGCCAAGGGGTATTGTGATCAGTGAACAAGGGGTACTGTGATGTGTAAACAGGGGGCATTCTGAAAAGTAAGCAGTGGGCATTGTGATCAGGAAAAAAGGGGCATTGTGATCAGTAACTGGGTTATTGTGATCAATAAGAATGTGGAGTTGTGATCAGGAAACAAAGGACATTGTAATCAGTAGGCAAGGGGTATAGTGATAGGTGAACAAGGGGTACTGTGATGTGTAAACTGGGGGCATTCTGATAAGTAAGCAGGGGTCATTGTGATCAGGAAGAAAGGGGCATTGTGATCAGTATGCAGGGAGCATTGTAATCACTAATGAGGGGGTATTGTGATCACAAACAAGGGTCATTATGATCAAGAGCAAGGGGCTTTGTGATCACAAAGCAGGGGGTATTGTGCTCAGTTAGGATGTGGAATTGTGATCAGGAAGTAGAGGAATTGTGATCAGGAAGCAAGAGGTATTGTGATCAGGAAGCAAAGGGCATTGTGATCAGTAGGCAAAGGGTTTTGTGATCGGTTAACAAGGGGTACTGTGACGTGTAAACAGGGGATATTCTGAAAACTAAGCAGGCAGCATTGTGATCAGTAAAAGGGGGCACTGTGATCAGGAACAAACTGGCATTTTGACCAGTAAGCCGGGAGCATTGTAATCACTAATCAGGGGGTATTGTGATCAGAAACAGGGGTCATTATGATCAAGTACAAGCGACATTGTGATCAGTAAAGACGGGGCATTGTGATCACAATGCAGGGGCATTGTTATCATTAACGGGGGTACTGTGATCAGTAAGGATGGGGGATTGTGATCAGGAAATAAGGGGAATTGTGATCAGGAAGCAAGAGGCATTGTGATCAGGAACCAAGGGCATTGTGAGCAGTAAGCACGGAATATTGTAATCACTAAACATGAGGTATTGTGATCAGAAACAGGGGTCATTATGATCAAGAACAAGCGGCATTGTGATCAGTAAAGAAGGGGCATTGTGATCACAAAGCAGGGGGCATTGTGATCAGTAAAAGAGGGCAGTGTGATCCGGAACAAAGGGGCATTTTGACCAGTAAGCAGGGAGCATTGTAATCACTAATCAGAGGGTATCGTGACCACAATCAAGGGTCATTATTATCAAGAGCAAGGGGCATTGCGATCAGGAAGAATGGGGGATTGTGATCAGGAACCCATGGAATTGTGATCAGGAAGCAAGATATATTGTGATCAGGAAGCAAAGGGCATTGTGATCATTAGGCAAGGGCTATCGTGATCAGTGAACAAGAGGTATGTGATGTGTAAACAGGGCGTATTCTGAAAATTAAACAGGGGGCACTGAGATCAGTATCGGGGGTATTGTGATCAGTAAGGATGGGGGATTGTGATCAGGACGCAAGGGCAATTGTGATCAGGAAGCCACAGTTATTGTGATCAGGAAACAAAGGGCATTGTGATCAGTAGGCAAGGGGTATTTTGATCAGTGAACAACGCGTACTGTGATGTGTAAACAGGGGGCAATGAGATCAGGAAGAAAGGGCCATTGTGATCAGTAAGCAGGGAGCATTTTAATCACTCATCAGGGGGTATTGTTATCAGAAACAGTGGTCATTATGATTAAGAACAAGGGGCATTGTGATCACAAAGCAGGGGGTATTGTGATCAGTAACATGGGGCATTGTGATCACCAAGATGGGGGATTGTGATCAGGAAGCAAGGGGAATTGTGATCAGGAAGCAAGAGGCATTGTGATCAGGAAGCAAAGGGCATTGTGAGAAGTAGGCAAGGGGTATTGTGATCAGTGAACAAGGGGTACTGTGATGTGTAACAGGGGGCATTCTGAAAAGTAAGCAGGGGGCATTGTGGTCAGTAAAAGGGGGCATTTTGATCAGGAAGAATGGGGCATTGTGATCAGTATGCAGGGAGCATTCTAATCACTAATCAGGGGGTATTGTGATCAGAAACAAGGGGCATTATGTCAAGAACAAAGGGCATTGTGATAAAAAAACAAGGGGCATTGTGATCACAAAGCAGGGGTCACTGTGATCAGTAACGGGGTATTGTGATCAGTAAGAATGGGGGATTTTGATCAGGAAGTAAGGGGAATTGTGATCAGGAAGCAAGAGTCATTGTGATTAGGAAGCAAAGAGCATTGTGAGCAGTAGGCAAGGGGTATTGTGATAATTGATCAAGGGTACTGTGATGTGTAAACAGGGGGCATTCTGATAAGTAAGCAGGGGCATTGTGATCAGGAAGAAAGCGGCATTGTGATCAGTAAGCACGGAATATTGTAATCACTATACAGGAGCTATTGTGATCAGAAACAGGGGTCATTATGATCAAGAACAAGCGGCAATGTGATCAGTAAAGAAGGGGTATTGTGATCACAAAGCAGGGGGCATTGTGATCAGGAAAAAAAGGGCATTTTGAGCAGAAAGCAGGGAGCATTGTAATCACTAATGAAGGGGTTTGTGATCACAACAAGTGTCATTATGATCAAGAGCAAGTGGCATTGTGATCACAAAGCAGGGGGCATTGTGATCAGTAAGGATGGGGAATTGTGAACAGGAAATAGCGGAATTGTGATCACGAAGCAAGAGGTATTGTGATCAGGAAGTAAAGGGCATTGTGATCAATACGCAAGGGTATTGTGATCAACGAAGAACGCGTACTGCATGTGTAAACAGGGGGCAATGTGATCAGGAAGAAAGGGACATTGTGAGTAGTAAGCAGGGAGCATTGTAATCATTCATCAGGGGGTATTGTGATCAGAAACAGGGGTCATTATGATTAAGAACAAGGGGCATTGTGATCACAAAGCAGGGGCATTGTGATCAGTAACACGGGGCATAGTGATCCTTAAGGATAGGGGATTGTGATGAGGAAGCAAAGGGCATTGGCATCAGTAGGCAAGGGGTATTGTGATCGGTGAATAAGGGGTACTGTGGTCTGTAAACAAGGGATATTCTGAAAAGTATGCAGGATGCATTGTGATCAGAAAAGGGGGCATTGTGATCAGGAACAAATGGGCATTTTGACCAGTAAGCAGGGAGCATTGTAATCACTAATCAGGGGGAATTGTGATCAGAAACAGGGGTCATTATGATCAAGTACAAGCGACATTGTGATCAGTAAAGACGGGGCATTGTGATCACAATGCAGGGGCATTGTTATCATTAACGGGGGTATTGTGATCAGTAAGGATGGGGGATTGTGATCAGGAAATAAGGGGAATTCTGATCAGGAAGCAAGAGGCATTGTGATCAGGAACCAAAGGGCATTGTGAGCAGTAAGCACGGAATATTGTAATCACTAATCATGAGGTATTGTGATCAGAAACAGGGGTCATTATGATCAAGAACAAGCGGCATTGTGATCAGTAAAGAAGGGGCATTGTGATCACAAGCAGGGGGTATTGTGATCAGTAACACGGGGCATTGTGATCACTAAAGATGGGGGATTGTGATCAGGAAGCAAGGGGAATTGTGATCAGGAAGCAAGAGGCATTGTGATCAGGAAGCAAAGGGCATTGTGAGAAGTAGGCAAGGGGTATTGTGATCAGTGAACAAGGGGTACTGTGATGTGTAACAGGGGGCATTCTGAAAAGTAAGCAGGGGGCATTGTGGTCAGTAAAAGGGGGCATTTTGATCAGGAAGAATGGGGCATTGTGATCAGTATGCAGGGAGCATTCTAATCACTAATCAGGGGGTATTGTGATCAGAAACAAGGGGCATTATGTCAAGAACAAAGGGCATTGTGATAAAAAAACAAGGGGCATTGTGATCACAAAGCAGGGGTCACTGTGATCAGTAACGGGGTATTGTGATCAGTAAGAATGGGGGATTTTGATCAGGAAGTAAGGGGAATTGTGATCAGGAAGCAAGAGTCATTGTGATTAGGAAGCAAAGAGCATTGTGAGCAGTAGGCAAGGGGTATTGTGATAATTGATCAAGGGTACTGTGATGTGTAAACAGGGGGTATTCTGATAAGTAAGCAGGGGCATTGTGATCAGGAAGAAAGCGGCATTGTGATCAGTAAGCACGGAATATTGTAATCACTATACAGGAGCTATTGTGATCAGAAACAGGGGTCATTATGATCAAGAACAAGCGGCAATGTGATCAGTAAAGAAGGGGTATTGTGATCACAAAGCAGGGGGCATTGTGATCAGGAAAAAAAGGGCATTTTGAGCAGAAAGCAGGGAGCATTGTAATCACTAATGAAGGGGTTTGTGATCACAACAAGTGTCATTATGATCAAGAGCAAGTGGCATTGTGATCACAAAGCAGGGGGCATTGTGATCAGTAAGGATGGGGAATTGTGAACAGGAAATAGCGGAATTGTGATCACGAAGCAAGAGGTATTGTGATCAGGAAGTAAAGGGCATTGTGATCAATACGCAAGGGTATTGTGATCAACGAAGAACGCGTACTGCATGTGTAAACAGGGGGCAATGTGATCAGGAAGAAAGGGACATTGTGAGTAGTAAGCAGGGAGCATTGTAATCATTCATCAGGGGGTATTGTGATCAGAAACAGGGGTCATTATGATTAAGAACAAGGGGCATTGTGATCACAAAGCAGGGGCATTGTGATCAGTAACACGGGGCATAGTGATCCTTAAGGATAGGGGATTGTGATGAGGAAGCAAAGGGCATTGGCATCAGTAGGCAAGGGGTATTGTGATCGGTGAATAAGGGGTACTGTGGTCTGTAAACAGGGGATATTCTGAAAAGTATGCAGGATGCATTGTGATCAGAAAAGGGGGCATTGTGATCAGGAACAAATGGGCATTTTGACCAGTAAGCAGGGAGCATTGTAATCACTAATCAGGGGGAATTGTGATCAGAAACAGGGGTCATTATGATCAAGTACAAGCGACATTGTGATCAGTAAAGACGGGGCATTGTGATCACAATGCAGGGGCATTGTTATCATTAACGGGGGTATTGTGATCAGTAAGGATGGGGGATTGTGATCAGGAAATAAGGGGAATTCTGATCAGGAAGCAAGAGGCATTGTGATCAGGAACCAAAGGGCATTGTGAGCAGTAAGCACGGAATATTGTAATCACTAATCATGAGGTATTGTGATCAGAAACAGGGGTCATTATGATCAAGAACAAGCGGCATTGTGATCAGTAAAGAAGGGGCATTGTGATCACAAGCAGGGGGTATTGTGATCAGTAACACGGGGCATTGTGATCACTAAAGATGGGGGATTGTGATCAGGAAGCAAGGGGAATTGTTATCAGGAAGCAAGAGGCATTGTGATCAGGAAGCAAAGGGCATTGTGAGAAGTAGGCAATGGGTATTGTGATCAGCGAACAAGGGGTACTGTGATGTGTAAACAGGGGGCATTCTGAAAAGTCACCAGGCGCATTGTGATCAGAAAGAAAGGGGCATTTTGACCAGTTACCAGGGAGCATTGTAATCACTAATTAGGTGGTATTTTGATCACAAACAGGGGTCATTATGATTAAGAACAAGGGGCATTGTAATCACAAAGCAAGGGGCATTGTGATCAGTAACAGGGGGTATTGTGAACAGTAAGGATGGGGGATTGTGATCAGGAAGTAAGGGGAATTGAGATCAGGAAGCAAGAGGTATTGTGCTCAGGAGCAAAAGGCATTGTGTTCAGTAGTCAAGGGGTATTGTGATGTGTAAACAGGGGACATTCTGAAAAGTAATCAGGGGTCATTGTGATCAATAAAAGGGGAATTTTTATCAGGAATAAAGGGGCATTTTGACCAGTAAGCAGGGAGCATTGTAATCACTAATTGGGTGGTATTGTGATCACAAACATGGGCCATTATGATTCAGAACAAGGGGCATTGTGATCAGTAGGCAAGGGGTATTGTGATCAGTGAACAACGTGTACTGTGATGTGTAAACAGGGTGCATTCTGAAAAGTAAGCAGGGGGCGTTGTGATCAGGAAGAAAGGGTCATTGTGATCAGTAAGCAGGCAGCATTGTAATCACTAATCAGGGGTATTGTGATCAGAAACAGGGGTCTTCATGATCAAGAGCAAGGGGCACTGTGATCACAATGCAGTGGGCATTGTGATCAGTAAAGATGGGAGATTGTGATCAGGAAGCAAGGGGAATTGTGATCAGGAAGCAAGAGGGATTGTGATCAGGAAGCAAAGGCATTGTGATCAGTAGCCAAGGGGTATTGTGGTCAGTGAACAAGGGGTACTGTGATGTGTAAACAGGGGGCATTCTGAAAAGTAAGCAGTGGGCATTGTGATCAGGAAAAAAGGGGCATTGTGATCAGTAACTGGGTTATTGTGATCAATAAGAATGTGGAGATGTGATCAGGAAACAAAGGACATTGTGATCAGTAGGCAAGGGGTATAGTGATAGGTGAACAAGGGGTACTTTGATGTGTAAACTGGGGGCATTCTGATAAGTAAGCAGGGGTCACTGTGATCAGGAAGAAAGGGGCACTGTGATCAGTATGCAGGGAGCATTGTAATCACTAATCGGGGTATTGTGATCACAAACAAGGGTCATTATGATCAAGAGCAAGGGGCTTTGTGATCACAAAGCAGGGGGCATTTTGCTCAGTTAGGATGTGGAATTGTGATCAGTAAGAATGGGGGATTGTGATCAGGAACCCAGGGGAATTGTGATCATGAAGCAAGAGATATTGTGATCAGGAAGCAAAGGGCATTGTGATCAGTAGGCAAGGAGTATCGTGATCAGTGAATAAGGGGAACTGTGATGTGTAAACAGGGGGCAAAGTGATCAGGAAGAAACGGCCATTGTGATCAGTAAGCAGGGAGCATTTTAATCACTCATCAGGGGGTATTGTTATCAGAAACAAAGGTCATTATGATTAATAACAAGGGGCATTGCGATCACAAACCAGGGGATATTTTGAGTTAGGTTTAGCGACAGTGTTAGGGTTAGGGTTAGGTTAGGGTTAGAGAGACAGTACGGGTCAGAGTTAGGTTTAGCGACAGTGTTAGGTTTAGTATTAATATTAGAGGCAGAGTTCGGGTTAAGGTTAGCCTTATGGTTTGAAACAGATTAGGTTGTGTGATAGTGTTAGTATTAGTGACAGGCTTACTGTTAGGGTTAAGGTTAGGCTTAGAGACAGTGTTAGGGTTAGCTTTGGAGTTGAGTTTAGTGTTAGGATTCAGTTTAGGGCTAGGGTTTGTGTTAGAGACAGGGTGGCCTTCGGATTAGGGTAGGGTTAGGGTCAGTCACAGGGATAGGGATATAGTTATGGTTAGGGTTGGGATTAGAGACAGGTTTAAGGTTAGGGTCAGGGTTAGAGACAGGTATGGTAAGGGTTAGGGTCAAGGTATAGTTTAAGATTAGGGACAGGTTACAGTTAGGTATAGGGTTAGGAACAAGATTAGGGCTAGGTTTGAGGTGTATGTTAGTGTCAGGGTTAGGTCTGAAGTAGGATTAGAGTTAGGGTTAGAATTAGAGTTAGGGGAACGTTAAGGATTAAGGATAGGTTTAGGGTTAACGTTAGGGACAGGAATAGGGTCAGTGTTAGGGTTATGATTAGGGATAGGTACAGAGTTAGGTTTAAGGGTAGGAACAGGCTTGTGGGATCGGATTAGAGTTAGGGTTTATGACACAATTAGGGTCACGGTTAGAGATACGCTTAGCTTTCCCGACATGGTTAGATTTAGGGTTACTCTTAGCGTTAAGTTTAGGGACAGGTTAACGGTTAGTGTTAGAGTTAGGGTCAGGGCTAAGGTTAGGTTTACGGTTCCATTTACATTTAGGGTTATGGTTAAAGACAGGCTAGGGTTCTGGTTAGGATTAGGGTTTCCGTTAAAATTAGGGACACAGTTAAGCTTAGTGTAAGGTTTAGGGTTAGTGATAAAGACACGGTTTGGTTTAGGTTATGGGTTCGGGTGAGATTCAGTGTTAGGGACAGGTTAGGGTAGGATTAGTGTTAGGGATAGAGACAGGTTTCGGGTTAGAGTTACAAAATTGGTTATGAGTAAGTGTAAAAACAGGGTTAGGGTTAGTGAAGTTGTTAGGGTTAGGGTTAGGGTTAGCTACAGGGTTAAGTTTAAGGAGAAGGTTAGTTTTGGGGTTTGTGTGAAGTTTAGAAAAAGGGTTATTTTCAGATTTCGGTTTAGGAAAAGGGTTACGATAACAGGGTTTGTATTAAGAACAGTATGCATGGTATGCACACGGATGGCTTAGGGTTCGCATGAGGGTGAGGAATACAATAGGGGTTTTCATTTGACATAGGGAAGGTCTTAGATTTAGAGACAAGGTTAAGGTTAGGGACAGGATTATGGTTAGAGACAAGATGAAGTTTAGGGACACTGTCAGGGTTAGTGTTAAGTTTAAGTTTAGGGTTACCGTTAGGGTTAGGGACAAAATTAGGGTTAGGGTTATGGACAGTGTTAGGTTTAGGGTTAAAGTTAGGGTCAGCGCTCAAGTTAAGGTTAGGGTTTAGGGATAGGGTTAGGGTTGGGGTTAAGGTTAGGGTTAGGGTTAGGGAAACGATTCGGGTTTGGAACATGGTTAAGTTTAGTGTTCAGTTTATAGTTAAGTTTTGGTTTTGGCTGATGGTTAAGGTTAGGTTTAGAGACAGGTTTAGTGACAGGGTGAGTGTTAGAGTTAAGTTTAGAGAGACGTTAAGGGTCAGAGTTAGTTTTAGCGACAGTGTTATGTTTAGGGTTAGGGTTAGGGTTAGGGTTAGGGTTTAGCGTTAGGGTTAGGTACAGGATTAGGGTTTGAGACATGGTTAGGTTTTGTGTTAGGGTTAGTTTTAGGGTTAGGGTTAGGGTTTAGGGTGAGGTTTAGGGTTACGGTTAGGGACTGGATTAGGGTTTGGGACATGGTTAGGTTTAGTGTTAGGTTTATAGTTAAGTTTTGGTTCTGGCTGATGGTTAAGGTTAGGTTAGGGTTAGGGTTAGGGTTAGGGTTAGGGTTAGGTTTTAGGGATAGGGTTAGGGTTAGAGTTAGGGATTAGGTTTAGGGTTATGGTTAAGTTTAGGGTTTAGGGTTTAGGGTTAGGGTTAGGGTTAGCGTTAGGTTTAGGGTTAGGGACAGGATTAGGGTTGGGGACATGGTTAGGTTTAGTGTTAGGGTTATAGTTAAGTTTAGGTTTTGTCTGATGCTTAAGTTTAGGTTTAGGGACAGGGTTAGTGACAGGGTGAGGGTTAGAGTTAAGGTTGGAGAGACGGTAAGGGTCAGAGTTAGGTTTAGCGACAGTGTTAGGGGTAGGGTTAATATTAGAGGCAGAGTTAGGGTTAAGGTTAGCGTTAGGGTTAGGGTTCGTGTTAGAATTAGGGTTAGGTACAGAGTTGGGAAGAGTGTTAGGGCTCCATTTAGAGTTAGGTCTAGGGATACGTTTACATTTAAGTTTTGGGTTAGGAAAAGGGTTAGCTACAGGGGCAGGAATAGGGTAGGGACACAGTGAGTGTTAGAGTTAGGATTAGGGTTAGGGTTAGGGTTAGGGTTTGGGTTAGGGTTAGGGTTAGGGTTTAGGGTTACAGTTAGGGTTAGGATTAAGGTTTAGGGTTTAGGGTTTAGTGTTTAGGGTTAGGGTTAGCCTTAGGGTTGGGTTAGGTTTAGGGTTAGGGTTTAGGGTTAGGGTTATGGTTAGGGTTAGGGACAGGATTAGGGTTTGGGACATGGTTAGGTTTAGTGTTAGGGTTATAGTTAAGTTTAGGTTTTGTCTCATGCTTAAGTTTAGGTTTAGGGACAGGGTTACTGACAGGGTTTGGGTTAGAGTTAAGGGTGGAGAGACGGTAAGGGTCAGAGTTAGGTTTAGCGACAGTGTTAGGGTTAGGGTTAATATTAGAGTCAGAGTTAAGGTTAAGGTTAGCGTTATGGGTAGAAGCAGATTAGGTTGAGTGATAGTGTTAGTATTAGTGACAGGCTTAGTGTTAGTGTTAGCGTTAGGGTTTGGGACAGTGTTAGGGTTAGGTTTGGAGTTGAGTTTAGTGTTAGGTTTCAATTTAGTGCTATGGTAAGTGTTACAGACAGGGTGGCCTTCGGATTAGGGTAGGGATAGGGTCAGGCACAGGGATAGGGATATGGTTATGCTGAGGGTTGGGATTAGAAACAGGTTTAAAGTTAGGGTCAGGGTTAGAGACAGGTATGGTTAGGGTTAGGTTCAAGGTATAGGTAAGATTTAGGTTAAGATTAGGGACAGGTTACAGTTAGGTTTAAGGTTAGGCACAAGATTAGGGCTAGGGTTGAGGTGTATGTTAGTGTCAGGGTTAGGTCTGAAGTAGGATTAGAGTTAGGGTTAGAATTAGAGTTAGGGGAACGGTTAGGATTAAGGATAGGTTTAGGGTTAACGTTACGCACAGGAATAGGGTTAGTGTTAGGGTTATGATTAGGGATAGGTACAGAGTTAGGTTGAAGAGTACGAACAGGCTTATGGATTATTAGGGTTAGGGTTTATGACACAATTAGGGTCACGGTTAGAGTTACAGTTAGCTTTACCGACATGGTTAGCTTTAGGGTTACTGTGAGCGTTAAGTTTAGGGACAGGTTAAGGGTTAGTGTTAGAGTTAGGGTCAGGGCTAGGTTTAGGTTTCGGGTTCGATTTACATTTAGGGTTGTGGTTAAAGACAAGCTAGTGTTCTGGTTAGGATTAGGGTTTCCGTTAAAATTAGGGACACAGTTAAGGTTACTGTAAGGTTTAGGGTTAGTGATAAAGACACGGTTTGGTTTAGGGTATGGGTTTGGGGGAGATTCAGTGTTAGGGACAGGTTAGGGTAGGATTAGTGTTAGGGGTACAGGCAGTTTTCGGGTTAGAGTTACAAAATTCGTTATGAGTAAGTGTAAAAACAGGGGTAGGGTTAGTGAAGTCGTTAGGGTTAGGGTTAGGGTTAGCTACAGGGTTAGGTTTAGGGAGATGGTTAGGTTTGGGGTTTGTGTGAAGTTTAGAAAAAGGGTTATTTTCAGAGTTCGGTTTAGGGAAAGGCTTACAATAACAGGGTTTGGATTAAGAAGAGTATGCATGGTAGGCACACGCATGGCTTAGGGTTCGCATGAGGGTGAGGAATACATTTGGGGTTTTCATTTGACATAGGGGAGGTCTTAGGGTTAGAGACAAGGTTAAGGTTAGGGACAGCATTAGGGTTAGAGACAAGATTAAGGTTAGGGACACTGTCAGGGTTAGTGTTAAGTTTAAGTTTAGGGTTACATTTAGGGTTAGGGACAAAATTAGGGTTAGGGTTATGGACAGTGTTAGGTTTAGGGTTAAAGTTAGGGTCAGCGCTCAAGTTAAGGTTAACATTAAGGTTAGGGATAGGTTTAGGGGTAGGGTTAGAAACAAGGTTAGACTTACGGTTAGGATTAGAGGCACGGTTATTTTTATATTAGGGTTCTAAGCAGAGTTAAGGGTAGTGTTAGGGTTAGGAATACTTTTTAGGGTTAGGGTTTGGTTTAGGGTTTGTTTTAGGGTTAGGGTTAGGGCTAGGGTTAGGGTTAGGGTTAGAGTTAGGGTTAGGGTTAGGGTTAGGGTTAGGGTTAGGTTTTAGGGATAGGTTTAGGGTTAGGGTTACGGTTTAGGTTTAGGGTTAGGATTAAGGTTAGGGTTTAGGGTTAGGGTTAGGGTTAGAGTTAGGGTTTAGGCTTTAGGGTTAGGGTTAGTGTTAGGGTTTAGTGTTTAGGGTTAGGGTTAGGGTTAGGGGTAGGGTTAGGGTTAGGGTTTGGGTTTAGGGTTTAGCTTTAGGTTTAGGGTTAGTGTTAGGATTTCGGGTTTAGTGTTAGGGTTAAGGTTAGGGTTAGGGTTAGGTACACGTTTCGGGTTTGAGACATGGTTAGGTTTAGTGTTAGGGTTATAGTTAAGTTTAGGTTTTGGGTGATGGTTAAGGTTAGGTTTAGGGACAGGTTTAGTTACAGGGTGAGGGTTACAGTTAAAGATAGAGAGACGGTAAGGGTCAGAGTTAGGTTTAGCGACTGTGTTAGGGTTAGGGTTAGGGTTAGGTTAGGGATAGGGTTAGAGTTAGGGTTTAGGGTTAGGGTTAGGGTTAGGGTTTAGGATTTAGGGTTAGGGTTATGGTTAGGGTTAGGGTTAAGGTTAGGGGCAGGATTAGGGTTTGGGAAATGGTTAGGTTTAGTGTAGGGTTATAGTTAAGTTTTGGTTTTGGCTGATGGTTAAGGTTAGTTTTAGGGACAGGTTTAGTGACAGGGTGAGGGTTAGAGTTAACTTTAGAGAGACGGTAAGGGTCAGAGTTAGGTTCAGCGACAGTGTTAGTGTTAGGGATCAGGTTAGGTTAGGGTTTAGGGTTAGGGTTAGGGTTAGGGTTAGGAATAGGGGAGGGTTAGTGTTTACATTTTAGGGTTAGGGTTTAGGGATAGGGTTAGGTTTAGGGTTAGGGTTAGGGTTAGAGTTAGGATTTAGGCTTTAGGGTTAGGGTTAGTGTTAGAGTTAGGGCTTATGGTTTAGGGTTAGGGTTAGGGTTTCTGGTTTAGGGTTAGGGTTAAGTTTAGGGTTAGGCTTAGGTATACGATTCGGGTTTGAGACATGTTTAGGTTTAGTGTTACGGTTATGGTTAGGGTTAGGGTTAGGGTTAGGGTTAGGGTTAGGGTTAGGGTTTCGGGTTTAGGGTTAAGGTTAAGTTTAGTGATAGGGTTAGGTACACGATTCGGGTTTGAGACATCTTTAGGTTTAGTGTTAGGGTTATGGTTAAGTTTAGGTTTTGGCTGATGGTTAAGGTTAGGTTTAGGGACAGGGTTAGTTACAGGGTGAGTGTTACGGTTAGGGTTAGGGTTAGGGTTAGGGTTAGGTTTTAGGGATAGGGTTAGTGTTAGGATTACGGTTTAGGTTTTGGCTGATGTTTAAGGTTTGTTTAGGGACAGGGTTAGTTACAGGGTGATGGTTAGAGTTAAAGATAGAGAGACGTTAAGGGTCAGAGTTAGGTTTAGCGACAGTGTTAGGGTTAGGGTTAGGGTTAGGTTAGGGTTAGGGTTAGAGTTAGGGTTTAGGGTTAGGGTTAGGGTTAGGGTTTAGGATTTAGGTTTAGGGTTATGGTTAGGGTTAGGGTTAGGGTTTGGGGCAGGATTAGGTTTTGGGACATGGTTAGGTTTACTGTTAGGGTTATGTTAAGTTTAGGTTTTGTCTGATGCTTAAGTTTAGGTTTAGGGACAGGGTTATTGACAGGGTGAGGGTTAGAGTTAAGTTTGGAGAGACGGTAAGGGTCAGAGTTAGGTTTAGCGACAGTGTTAGGGTTAGGGATCAGGTTAGGTTAGGGTTTAAGGTTAGCGTTAGGGTTAGGGTTAGGAATAGGGGAGGGTTAGTGTTTACATTTTAGGGTTAGGGTTTAGGAATACGGTTAGGGTTAGGGTTAGGGTTAGAGTTAGGTTTAGGGTTAGGGTAAGGGTTAGGGTTATGTTTTAGGGATAGGGTTAGGGTTAGGGTTACGGTTTAGGTTTAGGGTTAGGGTTAAGGTTAGGGTTTAGGGTTTAGGGTTAGGGTTAGGGTTAGAGTTAGGGTTTAGGCTTTAGGGTTAGGGATAGTGTTAGGGTTTAGGGTTTAGGTTTAGGGTTAGGGTTAGGGTTAGGATTAGGTTTTAGTGTTTCAGGTTAGGGTTAGCGTTAGGGTTAGGGTTTGGGTTTAGGGTTTAGTGTTAGGGTTAAGGTTATGGTTAGGGTTAGGTACACGACTCGGGTTTGAGACATGGTTAGGTTTAGTGTTAGGGTTATAGTTAAGTTTAGGTTTTGGCTGATGGTTAAGGTTAGGTTTAGGGACAGGGTTAGTTACAGGGTGAGGGTTAGAGTTAAAGATAGAGAGACGGTAAGTGTCAGAGTTAGGTTTAGCGACAGTGTTAGGGTTAGATTTGGGTTAGGTTAGGGTTAGGGTTAGGGTTAGGGTTAGGGTTAGGTTTTAGGGATATGGTTAGGGTTAGGGTTACGGTTTAGGTTTAGGGTTAGGGTTAAGGTTAGGGTTTAGGGTTTAGGGTTTGGGATAGGGTTAGGGTTAGCATTAGTTTTAGGGTTAGGGACAGGACTAGGGTTTGGGACATGGTTAGGTTTACTGTTAGGGTTATATTAAGTTTAGGTTTTGTCTGATGCTTAAGTTTAGGTTTAGGGACAGGGTTAGTGACAGGGTGAGGGTTAGAGTTAAGGTTGGAGAGACGGTAAGGGTCAGAGTTAGGTTTAGCGACAGTGTTAGGGTTAGGGATCAGGTTAGGTTAGGGTTTAGGGTTAGGGTTAGGGTTAGGGTTAGGAATAGGGGAGGGTTAGTGTTTACATTTTAGGGTTAGGGTTTAGGGATAGGGTTAGGGTTAGGGTTCGGGTTAGAGTTAGGGTTAGGGTTAGGGTTAGGGTTAGGGTAAGGGTTAGGTTTTAGGGATAGGGTTATGGTTAGGGTTAGGGTTAGGGTTAGTGTTAGGGTTTCGGGTTTAGTGTTAGGGTTAAGGTTATGGTTAGGGTTAGGTACACGACTCGGGTTTGAGACATGGTTAGGTTTAGTGTTAGGGTTATAGTTAAGTTTAGGTTTTGGCTGATGGTTAAGGTTAGGTTTAGGGACAGGGTTAGTTACAGGGTGAGGGTTAGAGTTAAAGATAGAGAGACGGTAAGTGTCAGAGTTAGGTTTAGCGACAGTGTTAGGGTTAGATTTGGGTTAGGTTAGGGTTAGGGTTAGGGTTAGGGTTAGGGTTAGGTTTTAGGGATATGGTTAGGGTTAGGGTTACGGTTTAGGTTTAGGGTTAGGGTTAAGGTTAGGGTTTAGGGTTTAGGGTTTGGGATAGGGTTAGGGTTAGCATTAGTTTTAGGGTTAGGGACAGGACTAGGGTTTGGGACATGGTTAGGTTTACTGTTAGTGTTATATTAAGTTTAGGTTTTGTCTGATGCTTAAGTTTAGGTTTAGGGACAGGGTTAGGGACAGGGTGAGGGTTAGAGTTAAGGTTGGAGAGACGGTAAGGGTCAGAGTTAGGTTTAGCGACAGTGTTAGGGTTAGGGATCAGGTTAGGTTAGGGTTTAGGGTTAGGGTTAGGGTTAGGGTTAGGAATAGGGGAGGGTTAGTGTTTACATTTTAGGGTTAGGGTTTAGGGATAGGGTTAGGGTTAGGGTTAGGGTTAGAGTTAGGGTTAGGGTTAGGGAAAGGGTTAGGGTAAGGGTTAGGTTTTAGGGATAGGGTTATGGTTAGGGTTAGGGTTAGGGTTAGTGTTAGGGTTTCGGGTTTAGTGTTAGGGTTAAGGTTAGGGTTAGGGTTAGGTACACGTTTCGGGTTTGAGACATGGTTAGGTTTAGTGTTAGTGTTATAGTTAAGTTTAGGTTTTGGCTGATGGTTAAGGTTAGGTTTAGGGACAGGGTTAGTTACAGGGTGAGGGTTAGAGATAAAGATAGACGGTAAGGGTCAGAGTTAGGTTTAGCGATAGTGTTAGTGTTAGTTTTAGGGTTAGGTTAGGGTTAGGGTTAGGGTTAGGGTTAGGGTTAGGTTTTAGGGATAGGGTTAGGGTTAGGGTTACGGTTTAGGTTTAGGGTTAGGGTTAAGGTTAGGGTTTAGGGTTTAGAGTTAGGGTTAGGGTTAGGGTTAGCATTAGTTTTAGGGTTAGGGACAGGATTAGGGTTTGGGACATGGTTAGGTTTACTGTTAGGGTTATATTAAGTTTAGGTTTTGTCTGATGCTTAAGTTTAGGTTTAGGGACAGGGTTAGTGACAGTGTGAGGGTTAGAGTTAAGGCTGGAGAGACGGTAAGGGTCAGAGTTAGGTTTAGCGACAGTGTTAGGGCTAGGGATCAGGTTAGGTTAGGGTTTAGGGTTAGGGTTAGGGTTAGGGTTAGGAATAGGGGAGGGTTAGTGTTTACATTTTAGGGTTAGGGTTTAGGGATAGGGTTAGGGTTAGGGTTAGGTTTAGAGTTAGGGTTAGGGTTAGGGTTAGGTTTTAGGGATAGGGTTAGGGTTAGGGTTACGGTTTAGGTTTAGGGTTAGGGTTAAGGTTAGGGTTTAGGGTTTAGGGTTAGGGTTAGTGTTAGGGTTAGGGACAGGATTAGGGTTTGGGACATGGTTAGGTTTAGTGTTAGGGTTATAGTTAAGTTTAGGTTTTGTCTGATGCTTAAGTTTAGGTTTAGGGACAGGGTTATTGACAGGGTGAGGGTTAGAGTTAAGGGTGGAGCGACGGTAAGGTCCAGAGTTAGGTTTAGCGACAGTGTTAGGGGTAGGGTTAATATTAGAGGCAGAGTTAGGGTTAAGGTTAGCGTTATGGTTAGAAACAGATTAGGTTGAGTGATAGTGTTAGTATTAGTGACAGGCTTAGTGTTAGGGTTAGGGTTAGGGTTTGGGTTTCGGGTTTCGGGTTAGGGTTACGGTTAGGGTTAGGGACACGATTCGGGTTTGCGACATGGTTAGGTTTAGTGTTAGGGTTATAGTGAAATTTAGGTTTTGGCTGATGGTTAAGATTAGGTTTAGTGACAGGGTTAATGACAGGGTGAGGGTTAGAATTAAGATTAGAGAGATGGTAAGGGTCAGAGTTAGGTTTAGTGACAGTGTTAGGGTTAGGGTTAGGGTTAGGTTAGGGTTATGGTTTAGGGATAGGGTTAGGGTTAGGGTTAGGTTTTAAGGTAAGGTTAGGGTTAGGGTTAGGGTTTAGGATTTAGGGTTAGGGTTACGGTTAGGGTTAGGTTTAGGGTTAGGGACACGATTCGGGTTTGGGACATGGTTAAGTTCAGTGTTAGGGTTGTAGTTAAGTTTCGGTTTTGGCTGATGGTTAAGGTTAGGGTTAGGGTCAGGATTAGTGACAGGGTGAGGGTTAGAATTAAGGTTAGAGAGATGGTAAGGGTCAGAGTTAGGTTTAGCGACAGTGTTAGGGTTAGGGTTACGGTTAGGTTAGCGTTAGGGTTAGAGTTAGGGTTTAGGGTTAGGGTTAGGGTTAGGGTTTAGGATTTAGGGTTAGGGTTATGTTTAGGGTTAGGGTTAGGGTTAGGGACAGGATTAGGGTTTGGGACATGGTTAGGTTTACTGTTAGGGTTATATTAAGTTTAGGTTTTGTCTGATGCTTAAGTTTAGGTTTAGGGACAGGGTTAGTGACAGGGTGAGGGTTAGAGTTAAGGTTGGAGAGACGGTAAGTGTCAGAGTTAGGTTTAGCAACAGTGTTAGGGTTAGGGATCAGGTTAGGTTAGGGTTTAGGGTTAGCGTTAGGGTTAGGGTTAGGAATAGGGAGGGTTAGTGTTTACATTTTAGGGTTACGGTTTAGGGATAGGGTTAGGGTTAGGTTTAGGGTTAGAGTTAGGGTTAGGGTTAGGGTTAGGGTTAGGGTTAGGTTTTAGGGATAGGGTTAGGGTTAGGGTTACGGTTTAGGTTTAGGGTTAGGGTTAAGGTTAGGGTTTAGGGTTAGGGTTAGGGTTAGAGTTAGGGTTTAGTCTTTAGGGTTAGGGTTAGTGTTAGGGTTTAGTGTTTAGGGTTAGGGTTAGGGTTAGGGTTAGGGTTAGGGTTAGGGTTAGGGTTTGGGTTTAGGGTTTAGGTTTAGGGTTAGGGTTAGTGTTAGGATTTCGGGTTTAGTGTTAGGGTTAAGGTTAGGGTTAGGGTTAGGTACACGTTTCGGGTTTGAGACATGGTTAGGTTTAGTGTTAGGGTTATAGTTAAGTTTAGGTTTTGCGTGATGGTTAAGGTTAGGTTTAGGGACAGGGTTAGTTACAGGGTGAGGGTTACAGTTAAAGATAGAGAGACGGTAAGGGTCAGAGTTAGGTTTAGCGACTGTGTTAGGGTTAGGGTTAGGGTTAGGTTAGGGTTAGGGTTAGAGTTAGGGTTTAGGGTTAGGGTTAGGGTTAGGGTTTAGGATTTAGGGTTAGGGTTATGTTTAGGGTTAGGGTTAAGGTTAGGGGCAGGATTAGGGTTTGGGAAATGGTTAGGTTTAGTGTAGGGTTATAGTAAAGTTTTGTTTTTGGCTGATGTTTAAGGTTAGTTTTAGGGACAGGTTTAGTGACAGGGTGAGGGTTAGAGTTAAGTTTAGAGAGACGGTAAGGGTCAGAGTTAGGTTCAGCGACAGTGTTAGTGTTAGGGATCAGGTTAGGTTAGGGTTTAGGTTTAGGTTTAGGGTTAGGGTTAGGAATAGGGGAGGGTTAGTGTTTACATTTTAGGGTTAGAGTTTAGGGATAGGGTTAGGTTTAGGGTTAGGGTTAGGGTTAGAGTTAGGATTTAGGCTTTAGGGTTAGGGTTAGAGTTAGACTTAGGGCTTATGGTTTAGGGTTAGGGTTAGGGTTTCGGGTTTAGGGTTAGGGTTAAGTTTAGGGTTAGGCTTAGGTATACGATTCGGGTTTGAGACATGTTTAGGTTTAGTGTTACGGTTATGGTTAGGGTTAGGTTAGGGTTAGGGTTAGGGTTAGGGTTAGGGTTTCGGGTTTAGGGTTAAGGTTAAGTTTAGTGTTAGGGTTAGGTACACGATTCGGGTTTGAGACATGTTTAGGTTTAGTGTTAGGGTTATGGTTAACTTTAGGTTTTGGCTGATGGTTAAGGTTAGGTTTAGGGACAGGGTTAGTTACAGGGTGAGTGTTACGGTTAGGGTTAGGGTTAGGGTTAGGGTTAGGTTTTAGGGATAGGGTTAGTGTTAGGATTACGGTTTAGGTTTTGGCTGATGTTTAAGGTTAGGTTTAGGGACAGGGTTAGTTACAGGGTGAGGGTTACAGTTAAAGATAGAGAGACGTTAAGGGTCAGAATTAGGTTTAGCGACAGTGTTAGGGTTAGGGTTAGGGTTAGGTTAGGGTTAGGGTTAGAGTTAGGGTTTAGGGTTAGGGTTAGGGTTAGGGTTTAGGATTTAGGGTTAGGGTTATGGTTATGGTTAGGATTAGGGTTTGGGGCAGGATTAGGTTTTGGGACATGGTTAGGTTTACTGTTAGGGTTATGTTAAGTTTAGGTTTTGTCTGATGCTTAAGTTTAGGTTTAGGGACAGGGTTATTGACAGGGTGAGGGTTAGAGTTAAGGTTGGAGAGACGGTAAGGGTCAGAGTTAGGTTTAGCGACAGTGTTAGGGTTAGGGATCAGGATAGGTTAGGGTTTAAGGTTAGCGTTAGGGTTAGGGTTAGGAATAGGGGAGCGTTAGTGTTTACATTTTAGGGTTAGGGTTTAGGGATACGGTTAGGGTTAGTGTTAGGGTTAGAGTTAGGTTTAGGGTTAGGGTAAGGGTTAGGGTTATGTTTTAGGGATAGGGTTAGGGTTAGGGTTACGGTTTAGGTTTAGGGTTAGGGTTAAGGTTAGGGTTTAGGGTTTAGGGTTAGGGTTAGGGTTAGAGTTAGGGTTTAGGCTTTAGGGTTAGGGATAGAGTTAGGGTTTAGGGTTTAGGTTTAGGGTTAGGGTTAGGGTTAGGATTAGGTTTTAGTGTTTCAGGTTAGGGTTAGCGTTAGGGTTAGGGTTTGGGTTTAGGGTTTAGGTTTAGGGTTAGGGTTAGTGTAAGGGTTTCGGGTTTAGTGTTAGGGTTAAGGTTATGGTTAGGGTTAGGTACACGACTCGGGTTTGAGACATGGTTAGGTTTAGTGTTAGGGTTATAGTTAAGTTTAGGTTTTGGCTGATGGTTAAGGTTAGGTTTAGGGACAGGGTTAGTTACAGGGTGAGGGTTAGAGTTAAAGATAGAGAGACGGTAAGTGTCAGAGTTAGGTTTAGCGACAGTGTTAGTGTTAGGGTTAGGGTTAGGTTAGGGTTAGGGTTAGGGTTAGGGTTAGGGTTAGGTTTTAGGGATATGGTTAGGGTTAGGGTTACGGTTTAGGTTTAGGGTTAGGGTTAAGGTTAGGGTTTAGGGTTTAGGGTTTGGGATAGGGTTAGGGTTAGCATTAGTTTTAGGGTTCGGGACAGGACTAGGGTTTGGGACATGGTTAGGTTTACTGTTAGGGTTACATTAAGTTTAGGTTTTGTCTGATGCTTAAGTTTAGGTTTAGGGACAGGGTTAGTGACAGGGTGAGGGTTAGAGTTAAGGTTGGAGAGACGGTAAGGGTCAGAGTTAGGTTTAGCGACAGTGTTAGGGTTAGGGATCAGGTTAGGTTAGGGTTTAGGGTTAGGGTTAGGGTTAGGGTTAGGTTTTAGGGATAGGGTTAGGATTAGGGTTAGGTTTAGAGTTAGGGTTAGGGTTAGGGTTAGGTTTTAGGGATAGGGTTAGGGTTAGGGTTACGGTTTAGGTTTAGGGTTAGGGTTAAGGTTAGGGTTTAGGGTTTAGGGTTAGGGTTAGTGTTAGAGTTAGGGTTTAGGCTTTAGTGTTAGGGTTAGTGTTAGGGTTTAGGGTTTAGGGTTAGGGTTAGGGTTAGGGTTTAGTGTTTATGGTTAGGGTTAGCGTTAGGGTTAGGTTTTGGGTTTAGGGTTTAGGTTTAGGGTTAGGGTTAGGGTTAGGGTTAGGGACAGGATTAGGGTTTGGGACATGGTTAGGTTTACTGTTAGGGTAATATTAAGTTTAGGTTTTGTCTGATGCTTAAGTTTAGGTTTAGGGACAGGGTTAGTGACAGGGTGAGGGTTAGAGTTAAGGTTGGAGAGACGGTAAGGGTCAGAGTTAGGTTTAGCGACAGTGTTAGGGTTAGGGATCAGGTTAGGTTAGGGTTTAGGGTTAGGGTTAGGGTTAGGGTTAGGAATAGGGGAGGGTTAGTGTTTACATTTTAGGGTTAGGTTTTAGGGATAGGGTTAGGGTTAGGGTTAGGGTTAGAGTTAGGGTTAGGGTTAGGGTTAGGTTTTAGGGATAGGGTTAGGGTTAGGGTTACGGTTTAGGTTTAGGGTTAGGGTTAAGGTTAGGGTTTAGGGTTTAGGGTTAGGGTTAGGGATAGAGTTAGGGTTTAGGCTTTAGGGTTAGGGTTAGTGTTACGGTTTAGGGTTTAGGGTTAGGGTTAGGATTAGGGTTAGGGTTAGGGTTTAGTGTTTATGGTTAGGGTTAGCTTTAGGGTTAGGTTTTGGGTTTAGTGTTTAGGTTTAGGGTTTGGGTTAGTGTTAGGTTTAGGGTTAGGGTTAGGGTTAGGGACAGGATTAGGGTTTGGGACATGGTTAGGTTTACTGTTAGGGTAATATTAAGTTTAGGTTTTGTCTGATGCTTAAGTTTAGGTTTAGGGACAGGGTTAGAGACTGGGTGAGGGTTAGAGTTAAGGATGGAGAGACGGTAAGGGTCAGAGTTAGGTTTAGCGACAGTGTTAGGGTTAGGGATCAGGTTAGGTTAGGGTTTAGGGTTAGGGTTAGGGTTAGGGTTAGGAATAGGGGAGGGTTAGTGTTTATATTTTAGGGTTAGGGTTTAGGGATAGGGTTAGGGTTAGGGTAAGGGTTAGAGTTAGGGTTAGGGTTAGGGTTAGGGTTAGGGTTAGGGTTAGGTTTTAGGGATAGGGTTAGGGTTAGGGTTACGGTTTAGGTTTAGGGTTCGGGTTAAGGTTAGGGTTTAGGGTTTAGGGTTAAGGTTAGGGTTAGAGTTATGGTTTAGGCTTTAGGGTTAGGGTTAGTGTTAGGGTTTAGGGTTTAGGGTTAGGATTAGGGTTAGGGTTAGGTTTAGGGTTTAGTGTTTATGGTTAGGGTTAGCGTTAGGGTTAGGCTTTGGGTTTAGGGTTTAGTTTTAGGGTTAGGGTTAGTGTTAGGGTTTCGGATATAGTGTTAGTGTTAAGGTTAGGGTTAGGGTTAGGTATACGATTCGGTTTTGAGACATGTTTAGGTTTAGTGTTCAGGTTATGGTTAGGGTTAGGGTTAGGGTTAGGATTAGGGTTAGGGTTAGGGTTTCGGGTTTAGGGTTAAGGTTAAGTTTAGTGTTAGGGTTAGGTACACGATTCGGGTTTGAGACATGTTTAGGTTTAGTGTTAGGGTTATGGTTAAGTTTAGGTTTTGGCTGATGGTTAAGGTTAGGTTTAGGGACAGTGTTAGTTACAGGGTGAGTGTTACGGTTAGTGTTAGGGTTAGGGTTAGGGTTAGGTTTTAGGGATAGGGTTAGTGTTAGGATTACGGTTTAGGTTTTGGCTGATGTTTAAGGTTAGGTTTAGGGACAGGGTTAGTTACAGGGTGAGGGTTAGAGTTAAAGATAGAGAGACGTTAAGGGTCAGAGTTAGGTTTAGCGACAGTGTTAGGGTTAGGGTTAGGGTTAGGTTAGGGTTAGGGTTAGAGTTAGGGTTTAGGGTTAGGGTTAGGGTTAGGGTTTAGGATTTAGGGTTAGGGTTATGGTTAGGGTTAGGGTTAGGGTTTGGGGCAGGATTAGGGTTTGGGACATGGTTAGGTTTACTGTTAGGGTTATATTAAGTTTAGGTTTTGTCTGATGCTTAAGTTTAGGTTTAGGGACAGGGTTAGTGACAGGGTGAGGGTTAGAGTTAAGGTTGGAGAGACGGTAAGGGTCAGAGTTAGGTTTAGCGACAGTGTTAGGGTTAGGGATCAGGTTAGGTTAGGGTTTAAGGTTAGCGTTAGGGTTAGGGTTAGGAATAGGGGAGGGTTAGTGTTTACATTTTAGGGTTAGGGTTTAGGGATAGGGTTAGGTTTAGGGTTAGGGTTAGAGTTAGGTTTAGGGTTAGGGTTAGGGTTAGGGTTATGTTTTAGGGATAGGGTTAGGGTTAGGGTTACGGTTTAGGTTTAGGGTTAGGGTTAAGGTTAGGGTTTAGGGTTTAGGGTTAGGGTTAGGGTTAGAGTTAGGGTTTAGGCTTTAGGGTTAGGGATAGTGTTAGGGTTTAGGGTTTATGTTTAGGGTTAGGGTTAGGGTTAGGTTTAGGTTTTAGTGTTTCAGGTTAGGGTTAGCGTTAGGGTTAGGGTTTGGGTTTAGGGTTTAGGTTTACGGTTAGGGTTAGTGTTAGGGTTTCGGGTTTAGTGTTAGGGTTAAGGTTATGGTTAGGGTTAGGTACACGACTCGGGTTTGAGACATGGTTAGGTTTAGTGTTAGGGTTATAGTTAAGTTTAGGTTTTGGCTGATGGTTAAGGTTAGGTTTAGGGACAGGGTTAGTTACAGGGTGAGGGTTAGAGTTAAAGATAGAGAGACGGTAAGTGTCAGAGTTAGGTTTAGCGACAGTGTTAGGGTTAGGGTTCGGGTTAGGTAGGGTTAGGGTTAGGGTTAGGGTTAGGGTTAGGTTTCAGGGATAGGGTTAGGGTTAGGGTTACGGTTTAGGTTTAGGGTTAGGGTTAAGGTTAGGGTTTAGGGTTTAGGGTTAGGGATAGGGTTAGGGTTAGCATTAGTTTTAGGGTTAGGGACAGGATTAGGATTTGGGACATGGTTAGGTTTACTGTTAGGGTTATATTAAGTTTAGGTTTTGTCTGATGCTTAAGTTTAGGTTTAGGGACAGGGTTAGTGACAGGTGAGGTTAGAGTTAAGGTTGGAGAGACGGTAAGTGTCAGAGTTAGGTTTAGCGACAGTGTTAGGGTTAGGGATCAGGTTAGGTTAGGGTTTAGGGTTAGGGTTAGGGTTAGGGTTAGGAATAGGGGAGGGTTAGTGTTTACATTTTAGGGTTAGGGTTTAGGGATAGGGTTAGTGTTAGGGTTAGGTTTAGAGTTAGGGTTAGGGTTAGGGTTAGGTTTTAGGGATAGGGTTAGTGTTAGGGTTAGGTTTAGAGTTAGGGTTAAGGTTAAGGTTAGGGTTTAGGGTTTAGGGTTATGGTTAGTGTTAGAGTTAGGGTTTAGGCTTTAGGGTTAGGGTTAGTGTTAGGGTTTAGGGTTTAGGGTTAGGGTTAGTGTTAGAGTTAGGGTTTAGGCTTTAGGGTTAGGGTTAAGTTTAGGGTTTAGGGTTTAGGGTTAGGGTTAGTGTTAGAGTTAGGGTTTAGGCTTTAGCGTTAGGGTTAGTTTTGGGTTTAGTGTTTAGGTTTAGGGTTAGGGTTAGTGTTAGGGTTAGGGTTAGGGTTAGGGTTAGGGACAGCATAAGGTTTGGGACATGGTTAGGTTTACTGTTAGGGTAATATTAAGTTTAGGTTTTGTCTGATGCTTAAGTTTAGGTTTAGGGACAGGGTTAGTGACAGGGTGAGGGTTAGAGTTAAGGTTGGAGAGACGGTAAGTGTCAGAGTTAGGTTTAGCAACAGTGTTAGGGTTAGGGATCAGGTTAGGTTAGGGTTTAGGGTTAGGGTTAGAGTTAGGGTTAGGAATAGGGGAGGGTTAGTGTTTACATTTTAGGGTTAGGATTTAGGGATAGGGTTAGGTTTAGGGTTAGGGTTAGAGTTAGGGTTAGGGTTAGGGTTAGGGTTAGGGTAAGGGTTAGGTTTTAGGGATAGGGTTAGGGTTAGGGTTAGGGTTAGGGTTAGGATTAGGGTTAGGGTTAGTGTTAGGGTTTCGGGTTTAGTGTTAGGGTTAAGGTTAGGGTTAGGGTTAGGTACACGTTTCGGGTTTGAGACATGGTTTGGTTTAGTGTTAGGGTTATAGTTAAGTTTAGGTTTTGGCTGATGGTTAAGGTTAGGTTTAGGGACAGGGTTAGTTACAGGGTGAGGGTTAGAGATAAAGATAGACGGTAAGGGTCAGAGTTAGGTTTAGCTACAGTGTTAGGGTTAGGTTTAGGGTTAGGTTAGGGTTAGGGTTCGGGTTAGGGTTAGGGTTAGGTTTTAGGGATAGGGTTAGGGTTAGGGTTACGGTTCAGGTTTAGGGTTAGGGTTAAGGTTAGGGTTTAGGGTTTAGGGTTAGGGTTAGGGTTAGGGTTAGCATTAGTTTTAGGGTTAGGGACAGGATTAGGGTTTGGGACATGGTTAGGTTTACTGTTAGGGTTATATTAAGTTTAGGTTTTGTCTGATGCTTAAGTTTAGGTTTAGGGACAGGGTTAGTGACAGGGTGAGGGTTAGAGTTAAGGTTGGAGAGACGGTAAGGGTCAGAGTTAGGTTTAGCGACAGTGTTAGGGTTAGGGATCAGGTTAGGTTAGGGTTTAGGGTTAGGGTTAGGGTTAGGGTTAGGAATAGGGGAGGGTTAGTGTTTACATTTTAGGGTTAGGGTTTAGGGATAGGGTTAGGTTTTAGGTATAGGGTTAGGGTTAGGGTTACGGTTTAGGTTTAGGGTTATCGTTAAGGTTAGGGTTTAGGGTTTAGGGTTAGGGTTAGGGTTAGAGTTAGGGTTTAGGCTTTAGGGTTAGGGTTAGTGTTAGGGTTTAGGGTTTAGGGTTAGGGTTAGGATTAGGGTTAGGGTTAGGGTTTAGTGTTTATGGTTAAGGTTAGCGTTAGGGTTAGGTTTTGGGTTTAGTGTTTAGGTTTAGGGTTAGGGTTAGTGTTAGGTTTAGGGTTAGGGTTAGGGTTAGGGTTAGGGACAGGATTAGGGTTTGGGACATGGTTAGGTTTACTGTTAGGGTAATATTAAGTTTAGGTTTTGTCTGATGCTTAAGTTTAGGTTTAGGGACAGGGTTAGTTACAGGGTGAGGGTTAGAGTTAAAGATAGAGAGACGGTAAGGGTCAGAGTTAGGTTTAGCGACAGTGTTAGGGTTAGGGTTAGGGTTAGGTTAGGGTTAGGGTTAGGGTTAGGGTTAGGATTAGGGTTAGGTTTTAGGGATAGGGTTAGGGTTAGGGTTACGGTTTAGGTTTAGGGTTAGGGTTAAGGTTAGGGTTTAGGGTTTAGGGTTAGGGTTAGGGTTAGGGTTAGCATTAGTTTTAGGGTTAGGGACAGGATTAGGGTTTGGGACATTGTTAGGTTTACTGATAGTGTCATATTAAGTTTAAGTTTTGTCTGATGCTTATGTTTAGGTTTAGGGACAGGGTTAGTGACATGGTGAGGGTTAGAGTTAAGGTTGGAGAGACGGTAAGGGTCAGAGTTAGGTTTAGCGACAGTGTTAGGGTTAGGGATCAGGTTAGGTTAGGGTTTAGGGTTAGCGTTAGGGTTAGGGTTAGGAATAGGGAGGGTTAGTGTTTACATTTTAGGGTTAGGGTTTAGGGATAGGGTTAGGGTTAGGGTTAGGGTTAGAGTTAGGTTTAGGGTTAGGGTTAGGGTTAGGGTTAGGGTTAGGTTTTAGGGATAGGGTTAGGGTTAAGGTTACGGTTTAGGTTTAGGGTTAGGGTTAAGGTTAGGGTTTAGGGTTTAGGGTTAGGGTTAGGGTTAGGTTTAGGGTTTAGTGTTTATGGTTAGGGTTAGCGTTAGCGTTAGGTTTTGGGTTTAGGGTTTAGGGTTAGGGTTAGGGTTAGTGTTAGGGTTTCGGGTTTAGTGTTAGGGTTAAGGTTAGGGTTAGGGTTAGGTACACGTTTCGGGTTTGAGACATGGTTAGGTTTAGTGTTAGGGTTATAGTTAAGTTTAGGTTTTGGCTGATGGTTAAGGTTAGGTTTAGGGACAGGGTTAGTTACAGGGTGAGGGTTAGAGATAAAGATAGACGGTAAAGGTCAGAGTTAGGTTTAGCGACAGTGTTAGGGTTAGGGTAGGGTTAGGTTAGGGTTAGGGTTAGGGTTAGGGTTAGGGTTAGGTTTTAGGGATAGGGTTAGTGTTAGGGTTACGGTTTAGGTTTAGGGTTAGGGTTAGTGTTACGGTTTAGGGTTTAGGGTTAGGGTTAGGATTAGGGTGAGGGTTAGGGTTTAGTGTTTATGGTTACGGTTAGCTTTAGGGTTAGGTTTTGGGTTTAGTGTTTAGGTTTAGGGTTTGGGTTAGTGTTAGGTTTAGGGTTAGGGTTAGGGTTAGGGTTAGGGACAGGATTAGGGTTTGGGACATGGTTAGGTTTACTGTTAGGGTAATATTAAGTTTAGGTTTTGTCTGATGCTTAAGTTTAGGTTTAGGGACAGGGTTAGAGACTGGGTGAGGGTTAGAGTTAAGGTTGGAGAGACGGTAAGGGTCAGAGTTAGGTTTAGCGACAGTGTTAGTGTTAGGGATCAGGTTAGGTTAGGGTTTAGGGTTAGGGTTAGGGTTAGGGTTATGAATAGGGGAGGGTTAGTGTTTATATTTTAGGGTTAGGGTTTAGGGATAGGGTTAGGGTTAGGGTAAGGGTTAGAGTTAGGGTTAGGGTTAGGGTTTGGGTTAGGG
Organism: Hipposideros larvatus; assembly: GCA_031876335.1. Classification (NCBI taxonomy): domain Eukaryota; kingdom Metazoa; phylum Chordata; class Mammalia; order Chiroptera; family Hipposideridae; genus Hipposideros; species Hipposideros larvatus. Next base: position 969,279 of record JAVKSA010000055.1, read on the forward strand.
TTAGGGTTAGGTTTTAGGGATAGGGTTAGGGTTAGGGTTACGGTTTAGGTTTAGGGTTAGGGTTAAGGTTAGGGTTTAGGGTTTAGGGTTAAGGTTAGGGTTAGAGTTATGGTTTAGGCTTTAGGGTTAGGGTTAGTGTTAGGGTTTAGGGTTTAGGGTTAGGATTAGGTTTAGGGTTAGGTTTAGGGTTTAGTGTTTATGGTTAGGGTTAGCGTTAGGGTTAGGCTTTGGGTTTAGGGTTTAGTTTTAGGGTTAGGGTTAGTGTTAGGGTTTCGGGTTTAGTGTTAGGGTTAAGGTTAGGGTTAGGGTTAGGTACACGTTTCGGGTTTGAGACATGTTTAGGTTTAGTGTTAGGGTTATAGTTAAGTTTAGGTTTTGGCTGATGGTTATGGTTAGGTTTAGGGACAGGGTTAGTTACAGGCTGAGGGTTAGAGTTAAAGATAGAGAGACGGTAAGGGTCAGAGTTAGGTTTAGCGACAGTGTTAGGGTTAGGGTTAGGGTTAAGTTAGGGTTAGGGTTAGGGTTAGGGTTAGGTTTTAGGGATAGGGTTAGGGTTAGGGTTACGGTTTAGGTTTAGGGTTAGGGTTAAGGTTAGGGTTTAGGGTTTAGGGTTAGGGTTAGGGTTAGGGTTAGCATTAGTTTTAGGGTTAGGGACAGGATTAGGGTTTGGGACATGGTTAGGTTTACTGTTAGGGTTATATTAAGTTTAGGTTTTGTCTGATGCTTAAGTTTAGGTTTAGGGACAGGGTTATTGACAGGGTGAGGGTTAGAGTTAAGGTTGGAGAGACGGTAAGGGTCAGAGTTAGGTTTAGCGACAGTGTTAGGGTTAGGGATCAGGTTAGGTTAGGGTTTAGGGTTAGGGTTAGGGTTAGGGTTAGGAATAGAGGAGGGTTAGTGTTTACATTTTAGGGTTAGGGTTTAGGGATAGGGTTAGGGTTAGGGTTAGGGTTAGAGTTAGGGTTAGGGTTAGGGTTAAGTTTTAGGGATAGGGTTAGGGTTAGGGTTACGGTTTAGGTTTAGGGTTAGGGTTAAGGTTAGGGTTTAGTGTTTAGGGTTAGGTATAGGGTTAGAGTTAGGGTTTAGGCTTTAGTGTTAGGGTTAGTGTTAGGGTTTAGGGTTTAGTGTTAGGGTTAGTGTTAGGGTTAGGGTTAGGGTTTAGTGTTTATGGTTGGGGTTAGCGTTAGGGTTAGGTTTTGGGTTTAGTGTTTAGGTTTAGGGTTAGGGTTAGTGTTAGGGTTAGGGTTAGGGTTAGGGTTAGGGTTAGGGACAGGATTAGGGTTTGGGACATGGTTAGGTTTACTGTTAGGGTAATATTAAGTTTAGGTTTTGTCTGATGCTTAAGTTTAGGTTTAGGGACAGGGTTAGTGACAGGGTGAGGGTTAGAGTTAAGGTTGGAGAGACGGTAAGGGTCAGAGTTAAGTTTAGCGACAGTGTTAGGGTTAGGGATCAGGTTAGGTTAGGGTTTAGGGTTAGGGTTAGGGTTAGGGTTAGGAATAGGGGAGGGTTAGTGTTTACATTTTAGGGTTAGGGTTTAGGGATAGGGTTAGGGTTAGGGTTAGGGTTAGAGTTAGGGTTAGGGTTAGGGTTAGGGTTAGGTTTTAGGGATAGGGTTAGGGTTAGGGTTACGGTTTAGGTTTAGGGTTAGGGTTAAGGTTAGGGTTTAGGGTTTAGGGATAGGGTTAGGGTTAGAGTTAGGGTTTAGGCTTTACGGTTAGGGTTAGTGTTAGGGTTTAGGGTTTAGGGTTAGGGTTAGGGTTAGGGTTAGGTTTAGGGTTTAGTGTTTATGGTTAGGGTTAGCGTTAGGGTTAGGGTTTAGTGTTAGGGTTAAGGTTAGGGTTAGGGTTAGGTACACGTTTCGGGTTTGAGACATGGTTAGGTTTAGTGTTAGGGTTATAGTTAAGTTTAGGTTTTGGCTGATGGTTAAGGTTAGGTTTAGGGACAGGGTTAGTTACAGGGTGAGGGTTAGAGTTAAAGATAGAGAGACGGTAAGGATCAGAGTTAGGTTTAGCGACAGTGTTAGAGTTAGGGTTAGGGTTAGGTTAGGGTTAGGGTTAGAGTTAGGGTTTAGGGTTAGGGTTAGGTTTAGAGTTTAGGATTTAAGGTTAGGGTTAGTGTTATGGTTAGGGTAGGGTTAGGGGCAGGATTAGGATTTGGAACATGGTTAGGTTTACTGTTAGGGTAATATTAAGTTTAGGTTTTTTCTGATGCTTAAGTTTAGGTTTAGGGACAGGGTTAGTGACAGGGTGAGGGTTAGAGTTAAGGTTGGAGAGACGGTAAGGGTCAGAGTTAGGTTTAGCGACAGTGTTAGGTTTAGGGATCAGGTTAGGTTAGGGTTTAGGGTTAGGGTTAGGGTTAGGGTTAGGAATAGGGGAGGGTTAGTGTTTACATTTTAGGGTTAGGGTTTAGGGATAGGGTTAGGGTTAGGGTTTAGTGTTTATGGTTAGGGTTAGCGTTAGGTTTAGGTTTTGGGTTTAGTGTTTACGTTTAGGGTTAGGGTTAGTGTTAGGGTTAGGGTTAGGGTTAGGGTTAGGGTTAGGGACAGGATTAGGGTTTGGGACATGGTTAGGTTTACTGTTAGGATAATATTAAGTTTAGGTTTTGTCTGATGCTTAAGTTTAGGTTTAGGGACAGGGTTAGTGACAGGGTGAGGGTTAGAGTTAAGGTTGGAGAGACGGTAAGGGTCAGAGTTAGGTTTAGCGACAGTTTTAGGGTTAGGGATCAGGTTAGGTTAGGGTTTAGGGTTAGGGTTAGGGTTAGGGTTAGGAATAGGGGAGGGTTAGTGTTTACATTTTAGGGTTAGGGTTTAGGGATAGGGTTAGTTTTAGGGTTAGGGTTAGAGTTAGGGTTAGGGTTAGGGTTAGGTTTTAGGGATAGGGTTAGGGTTAGGGTTACGGTTTAGGTTTAGGGTTAGGGTTAAGGTTAGGGTTTAGGGTTTAGGGTTAGGGTTAGGGTTAGAGTTAGGGTTTAGGCTTTAGGGTTAGGGTTAGTGTTAGGGTTTAGGGATTAGGGTTTGTGTTAGGGTTAGGGTTAGGTTTAGGGTTTAGTGTTTATGGTTAGGGTTAGCGTTAGGGTTAGGGTTTGGGTTTAGGGTTTAGGGTTAGGGTTAGGGTTAGTGTTAGGGTTTCGGATTTAGTGTTAGGGTTAAGGTTAGGGTTAGGGTTAGGTACACGTTTCGGGTTTGAGACATGGTTAGGTTTAGTGTTAGGGTTATAGTTAAGTTTAGGTTTTGGCTGATGGTTAAGGTTAGGTTTAGGGACAGGGTTAGTTACAGGGTGAGTGTTAGAGATAAAGATAGACGGTAAGGGTCAGAGTTAGGTTTAGCGACAGTGTTAGGGTTAGAGTTAGGGTTAGGTTAGGGTTAGGGTTAGGGTTAGGGTTAGTGTTAGGTTTTAGGGATAGGGTTAGGGTTCGGGTTACGGTTTAGGTTTAGGGTTAGGGTTAAGGTTAGGGTTTAGGGTTTAGGGTTAGGGTTATGTTTAGGGTTAGCATTAGTTTTAGGGGTAGGGATAGGTTTAGGGTTTGGGACATGGTTAGGTTTACTGTTAGGGTTATATTAAGTTTAGGTTTTGTCTGATGCTTAAGTTTAGGTTTAGGGACAGGGTTAGTGACAGGGTGAGGGTTAGAGTTAAGGTTGGAGAGACGGTAAGGGTCAGAGTTAGGTTTAGCGACAGTGTTAGGGTTAGGGATCAGGTTAGGTTAGGGTTTAGGGTTAGGGTTAGGGTTAGGGTTAGGAATAGGGGAGGGTTAGTGTTTACATTTTAGGGTTAGGGTTTAGGGATAGGGTTAGGTTTTAGGTATAGGGTTAGGGTTAGGGTTACGGTTTAGGTTTAGGGTTATCGTTAAGGTTAGGGTTTAGGGTTTAGGGTTAGGGTTAGGGTTAGAGTTAGGGTTTAGGCTTTAGGGTTAGGGTTAGTGTTAGGGTTTAGGGTTTAGTGTTAGGGTTAGGATTAGGGTTAGGGTTAGGGTTTAGTGTTTATGGTTAAGGTTAGCGTTAGGGTTAGGTTTTGGGTTTAGTGTTTAGGTTTAGGGTTAGGGTTAGTGTTAGGTTTAGGGTTAGGGTTAGGGTTAGGGTTAGGGACAGGATTAGGGTTTGGGACATGGTTAGGTTTACTGTTAGGGTAATATTAAGTTTAGGTTTTGTCTGATGCTTAAGTTTAGGTTTAGGGACAGGGTTAGTTACAGGGTGAGGGTTAGAGTTAAAGATAGAGAGACGGTAAGGGTCAGAGTTAGGTTTAGCGACAGTGTTAGGGTTAGGGTTAGGGTTAGGTTAGGGTTAGGGTTAGGGTTAGGGTTAGGATTAGGGTTAGGTTTTAGGGATAGGGTTAGGGTTAGGGTTACGGTTTAGGTTTAGGGTTAGGGTTAAGGTTAGGGTTTAGGGTTTAGGGTTAGGGTTAGGGTTAGGGTTAGCATTAGTTTTAGGGTTAGGGACAGGATTAGGGTTTGGGACATGGTTAGGTTTACTGATAGTGTCATATTAAGTTTAAGTTTTGTCTGATGCTTAAGTTTAGGTTTAGGGACAGGGTTAGTGACATGGTGAGGGTTAGAGTTAAGGTTGGAGAGACGGTAAGGGTCAGAGTTAGGTTTAGCGACAGTGTTAGGGTTAGGGATCAGGTTAGGTTAGGGTTTAGGGTTAGCGTTAGGGTTAGGGTTAGGAATAGGGAGGGTTAGTGTTTACATTTTAGGGTTATGGTTTAGGGATAGGGTTAGGGTTAGGGTTAGGGTTAGAGTTAGGTTTAGGGTTAGGGTTAGGGTTAGGGTTAGGGTTAGGTTTTAGGGATAGGGTTAGGGTTAGGGTTACGGTTTAGGTTTAGGGTTAGGGTTAAGGTTAGGGTTTAGGGTTTAGGGTTAGGGTTAGGGTTAGGTTTAGGGTTTAGTGTTTATGGTTAGGGTTAGCGTTAGCGTTAGGGTTTGGGTTTAGGGTTTAGGGTTAGGGTTAGGGTTAGTGTTAGGGTTTCGGGTTTAGTGTTAGGGTTAAGGTTAGGGTTAGGGTTAGGTACACGTTTCGGGTTTGAGACATGGTTAGGTTTAGTGTTAGGGTTATAGTTAAGTTTAGGTTTTGGCTGATGGTTAAGGTTAGGTTTAGGGACAGGGTTAGTTACAGGGTGAGGGTTAGAGATAAAGATAGACGGTAAAGGTCAGAGTTAGGTTTAGCGACAGTGTTAGGGTTAGGGTAGGGTTAGGTTAGGGTTAGGGTTAGGGTTAGGGTTAGGGTTAGGTTTTAGGGATAGGGTTAGTGTTAGGGTTACGGTTTAGGTTTAGGGTTAGGGTTAGTGTTACGGTTTAGGGTTTAGGGTTAGGGTTAGGATTAGGGTGAGGGTTAGGGTTTAGTGTTTATGGTTACGGTTAGCTTTAGGGTTAGGTTTTGGGTTTAGTGTTTAGGTTTAGGGTTTGGGTTAGTGTTAGGTTTAGGGTTAGGGTTAGGGTTAGGGTTAGGGACAGGATTAGGGTTTGGGACATGGTTAGGTTTACTGTTAGGGTAATATTAAGTTTAGGTTTTGTCTGATGCTTAAGTTTAGGTTTAGGGACAGGGTTAGAGACTGGGTGAGGGTTAGAGTTAAGGTTGGAGAGACGGTAAGGGTCAGAGTTAGGTTTAGCGACAGTGTTAGTGTTAGGGATCAGGTTAGGTTAGGGTTTAGGGTTAGGGTTAGGGTTAGGGTTATGAATAGGGGAGGGTTAGTGTTTATATTTTAGGGTTAGGGTTTAGGGATAGGGTTAGGGTTAGGGTAAGGGTTAGAGTTAGGGTTAGGGTTAGGGTTTGGGTTAGGGTTAGGGTTAGGTTTTAGGGATAGGGTTAGGGTTAGGGTTACGGTTTAGGTTTAGGGTTAGGGTTAAGGTTAGGGTTTAGGGTTTAGGGTTAAGGTTAGGGTTAGAGTTATGGTTTAGGCTTTAGGGTTAGGGTTAGTGTTAGGGTTTAGGGTTTAGGGTTAGGATTAGGTTTAGGGTTAGGTTTAGGGTTTAGTGTTTATGGTTAGGGTTAGCGTTAGGGTTAGGCTTTGGGTTTAGGGTTTAGTTTTAGGATTAGGGTTAGTGTTAGGGTTTCGGGTTTAGTGTTAGGGTTAAGGTTAGGGTTAGGGTTAGGTACACGTTTCGGGTTTGAGACATGTTTAGGTTTAGTGTTAGGGTTATAGTTAAGTTTAGGTTTTGGCTGATGGTTAAGGTTAGGTTTAGGGACAGGGTTAGTTACAGGCTGAGGGTTAGAGTTAAAGATAGAGAGACGGTAAGGGTCAGAGTTAGGTTTAGCGACAGTGTTAGGGTTAGGGTTAGGGTTAAGTTAGGGTTAGGGTTAGGGTTAGGGTTAGGTTTTAGGGATAGGGTTAGGGTTAGGGTTACGGTTTAGGTTTAGGGTTAGGGTTAAGGTTAGGGTTTAGGGTTTAGGGTTAGGGTTAGGGTTAGGGTTAGCATTAGTTTTAGGGTTAGGGACAGGATTAGGGTTTGGGACATGGTTAGGTTTACTGTTAGGGTTATATTAAGTTTAGGTTTTGTCTGATGCTTAAGTTTAGGTTTAGGGACAGGGTTATTGACAGGAGGAGGGTTAGAGTTAAGGTTGGAGAGACGGTAAGGGTCAGAGTTAGGTTTAGCGACAGTGTTAGGGTTAGGGATCAGGTTAGGTTAGGGTTTAGGGTTAGGGTTAGGGTTAGGGTTAGGAATAGAGGAGGGTTAGTGTTTACATTTTAGGGTTAGGGTTTAGGGATAGGGTTAGGGTTAGGGTTAGGGTTAGAGTTAGGGTTAGGGTTAGGGTTAAGTTTTAGGGATAGGGTTAGGGTTAGGGTTACGGTTTAGGTTTAGGGTTAGGGTTAAGGTTAGGGTTTAGTGTTTAGGGTTAGGTATAGGGTTAGAGTTAGGGTTTAGGCTTTAGGGTTAGGGTTAGTGTTAGGGTTTAGGGTTTAGTGTTAGGGTTAGTGTTAGGGTTAGGGTTAGGGTTTAGTGTTTATGGTTGGGGTTAGCGTTAGGGTTAGGTTTTGGGTTTAGTGTTTAGGTTTAGGGTTAGGGTTAGTGTTAGGGTTAGGGTTAGGGTTAGGGTTAGGGTTAGGGACAGGATTAGGGTTTGGGACATGGTTAGGTTTACTGTTAGGGTAATATTAAGTTTAGGTTTTGTCTGATGCTTAAGTTTAGGTTTAGGGACAGGGTTAGTGACAGGGTGAGGGTTAGAGTTAAGGTTGGAGAGACGGTAAGGGTCAGAGTTAAGTTTAGCGACAGTGTTAGGGTTAGGGATCAGGTTAGGTTAGGGTTTAGGGTTAGGGTTAGGGTTAGGGTTAGGAATAGGGGAGGGTTAGTGTTTACATTTTAGGGTTAGGGTTTAGGGATAGGGTTAGGGTTAGGGTTAGGGTTAGAGTTAGGGTTAGGGTTAGGGTTAGGGTTAGGTTTTAGGGATAGGGTTAGGGTTAGGGTTACGGTTTAGGTTTAGGGTTAGGGTTAAGGTTAGGGTTTAGGGTTTAGGGATAGGGTTAGGGTTAGAGTTAGGGTTTAGGCTTTACGGTTAGGGTTAGTGTTAGGGTTTAGGGTTTAGGGTTAGGGTTAGGGTTAGGGTTAGGTTTAGGGTTTAGTGTTTATGGTTAGGGTTAGCGTTAGGGTTAGGGTTTAGTGTTAGGGTTAAGGTTAGGGTTAGGGTTAGGTACACGTTTCGGGTTTGAGACATGGTTAGGTTTAGTGTTAGGGTTATAGTTAAGTTTAGGTTTTGGCTGATGGTTAAGGTTAGGTTTAGGGACAGGGTTAGTTACAGGGTGAGGGTTAGAGTTAAAGATAGAGAGACGGTAAGGGTCAGAGTTAGGTTTAGCGACAGTGTTAGAGTTAGGGTTAGGGTTAGGTTAGGGTTAGGGTTAGAGTTAGGGTTTAGGGTTAGGGTTAGGTTTAGAGTTTAGGATTTAGGGTTAGGGTTAGTGTTATGGTTAGGGTAGGGTTAGGGGCAGGATTAGGATTTGGAACATGGTTAGGTTTACTGTTAGGGTAATATTAAGTTTAGGTTTTTTCTGATGCTTAAGTTTAGGTTTAGGGACAGGGTTAGTGACAGGGTGAGGGTTAGAGTTAAGGTTGGAGAGACGGTAAGGGTCAGAGTTAGGTTTAGCGACAGTGTTAGGTTTAGGGATCAGGTTAGGTTAGGGTTTAGGGTTAGGGTTAGGGTTAGGGTTAGGAATAGGGGAGGGTTAGTGTTTACATTTTAGGGTTAGGGTTTAGGGATAGGGTTAGGGTTAGGGTTAGGGTTAGAGTTAGGGTTAGGGTTAGGGTTTAGTGTTTATGGTTAGGGTTAGCGTTAGGTTTAGGTTTTGGGTTTAGTGTTTACGTTTAGGGTTAGGGTTAGTGTTAGGGTTAGGGTTAGGGTTAGGGTTAGGGTTAGTGACAGGATTAGGGTTTGGGACATGGTTAGGTTTACTGTTAGGGTAATATTAAGTTTAGGTTTTGTCTGATGCTTAAGTTTAGGTTTAGGGACAGGGTTAGTGACAGGGTGAGGGTTAGAGTTAAGGTTGGAGAGACGGTAAGGGTCAGAGTTAGGTTTAGCGACAGTTTTAGGGTTAGGGATCAGGTTAGGTTAGGGTTTAGGGTTAGGGTTAGGGTTAGGGTTAGGAATAGGGGAGGGTTAGTGTTTACATTTTAGGGTTAGGGTTTAGGGATAGGGTTAGGGTTAGGGTTAGGGTTAGAGTTAGGGTTAGGGTTCGGGTTAGGGTTAGGGTTAGGTTTTAGGGATAGGGTTAGGGTTAGGGTTACGGTTTAGGTTTAGGGTTAGGGTTAAGGTTAGGGTTTAGGGTTTAGGGTTAGGGTTAGGGTTAGAGTTAGGGTTTAGGCTTTAGGGTTAGGGTTAGTGTTAGGGTTTAGGGATTAGGGTTTGTGTTAGGGTTAGGGTTAGGTTTAGGGTTTAGTGTTTATGGTTAGGGTTAGCGTTAGGGTTAGGGTTTGGGTTTAGGGTTTAGGGTTAGGGTTAGGGTTAGTGTTAGGGTTTCGGGTTTAGTGTTAGGGTTAAGGTTAGGGTTAGGGTTAGGTACACGTTTCGGGTTTGAGACATGGTTTGGTTTAGTGTTAGGGTTATAGTTAAGTTCAGGTTTTGGCTGATGGTTAAGGTTAGGTTTAGGGACAGGGTTAGTTACAGGGTGAGTGTTAGAGATAAAGATAGACGGTAAGGGTCAGAGTTAGGTTTAGCGACAGTGTTAGGGTTAGAGTTAGGGTTAGGTTAGGGTTAGGGTTAGGGTTAGGGTTAGTGTTAGGTTTTAGGGATAGGGTTAGGGTTCGGGTTACGGTTTAGGTTTAGGGTTAGGGTTAAGGTTAGGGTTTAGGGTTTAGGGTTAGGGTTATGTTTAGGGTTAGCATTAGTTTTAGGGGTAGGGATAGGTTTAGGGTTTGGGACATGGTTAGGTTTACTGTTAGGGTTATATTAAGTTTAGGTTTTGTCTGATGCTTAAGTTTAGGTTTAGGGACAGGGTTAGTGACAGGGTGAGGGTTAGAGTTAAGGTTGGAGAGACGGTAAGGGTCAGAGTTAGGTTTAGCGACAGTGTTAGGGTTAGGGATCAGGTTAGGTTAGGGTTTAGGGTTAGGGTTAGGGTTAGGGTTAGGAATAGGGGAGGGTTAGTGTTTACATTTTAGGGGTAGGTTTTAGGGATAGGGTTAGGGTTAGGTTTAGGGTTAGATTTAGGGTTAGGGTTAGGGTTAGGTTTTAGGGATAGGGTTAGGGTTAGGGTTACGGTTTAGGTTTAGGGTTAGGGTTAAGGTTAGGGTTTAGGGTTTAGGGTTAGGGTTAGGGTTAGAGTTAGGGTTTAGGCTTTAGGGTTAGGGTTAGGGTTAGTGTTAGGGTTTAGGGTTTAGGGTTAGGGTTAGGATTAGGGTTAGGGTTAGGGTTTAGTGTTTATGGTTAGGGTTAGCGTTAGGGTTAGGTTTTGGGTTTAGTGTTTAGGTTTAGGGTTAGGGTTAGTGTTAGGTTTAGGGTTAGGGTTAGGGTTAGGGTTAGGGACAGGATTAGGGTTTGGGACATGGTTAGGTTTACTGTTAGGGTAATATTAAGTTTAGGTTTTGTCTGTTGCTTAAGTTTAGGTTTAGGGACAGGGTTAGAGACTGGGTGAGGGTTAGAGTTAAGGTTGGAGAGACGGTAAGGGTCAGAGTTAGGTTTAGCGACAGTGTTAGTGTTAGGGATCAGGTTAGGTTAGGGTTTAGGGTTAGGGTTAGGGTTAGGGTTATGAATAGGGGAGGGTTAGTGTTTATATTTTAGGGTTAGGGTTTAGGGATAGGGTTAGTGTTAGGGTAAGGGTTAGAGTTAGGGTTAGGGTTAGGGTTTGGGTTAGGGTTAGGGTTAGGTTTTAGGGATAGGGTTAGGGTTAGGGTTACGGTTTAGGTTTAGGGTTAGGGTTAAGGTTAGGGTTTAGGGTTTAGGGTTAAGGTTAGGGTTAGAGTTATGGTTTAGGCTTTAGGGTTAGGGTTAGTGTTAGGGTTTAGGGTTTAGGGTTAGGATTAGGTTTAGGGTTAGGTTTAGGGTTTAGTGTTTATGGTTAGGGTTAGCGTTAGGGTTAGGCTTTGGGTTTAGGGTTTAGTTTTAGGGTTAGGGTTAGTGTTAGGGTTTCGGGTTTAGTGTTAGGGTTAAGGTTAGGGTTAGGTTTAGGTACACGTTTCGGGTTTGAGACATGTTTAGGTTTAGTGTTAGGGTTATAGTAAAGTTTAGTATTTGGCTGATGATTAAGGTTAGGTTTAGGGACAGGGTTAGTTACAGGCTGAGGGTTAGAGTTAAAGATAGAGAGACGGTAAGGGTCAGAGTTAGGTTTAGCGACAGTGTTAGGTTTAGGGTTAGGGTTAGGTTAGGGTTAGGTTTAGGGTTAGGGTTAGGTTTTAGGGATAGGGTTAGGGTTAGGGTTACGGTTTAGGTTTAGGGTTAGGGTTAAGGTTAGGGTTTAGGGTTTAGGGTTAGGGTTAGGGTTAGGGTTAGCATTAGTTTTAGGGTTAGGGACAGGATTAGGGTTTGGGACATGGTTAGGTTTACTGTTAGTGTCATATTAAGTTTAGGTTTTGTCTGATGCTTAAGTTTAGGTTTAGGGACAGGGTTATTGACAGGGTGAGGGTTAGAGTTAAGGTTGGAGAGACGGTAAGGGTCAGAGTTAGGTTTAGCGACAGTGTTAGGGTTAGGGATCAGGTTAGGTTAGGGTTTAGGGTTAGGGTTAGGGTTAGGGTTAGGAATAGGGGAGGGTTAGTGTTTACATTTTAGGGTTAGGGTTTAGCGATAGGGTTAGGGTTAGGGTTAGGGTTAGAGTTAGGGTTACGGTTAGGGTTATGTTTTAGGGATAGGGTTAGGGTTAGGGTTACGGTTTAGGTTTAGGGTTAGGGTTAAGGTTAGGGTTTAGTATTTAGGGTTAGGTATAGGGTTAGAGTTAGGGTTTAGGCTTTAGGGTTAGGGTTAGTGTTAGGGTTTAGGGTTTAGTGTTAGGGTTAGTGTTAGGGTTAGGGTTAGGGTTTAGTGTTTATGGTTGGGGTTAGCGTTAGGGTTAGGTTTTGGGTTTAGTGTTTAGGTTTAGGGTTAGGGTTAGTGTTAGGGTTAGGGTTAGGGTTAGGGTTAGGGTTAGGGACAGGATTAGGGTTTGGGACATGGTTAGGTTTACTGTTAGGGTAATATTAAGTTTAGGTTTTGTCTGATGCTTAAGTTTAGGTTTAGGGACAGGGTTAGTGACAGGGTGAGGGTTAGAGTTAAGGTTGGAGAGACGGTAAGGGTCAGAGTTAAGTTTAGCGACAGTGTTAGGGTTAGGGATCAGGTTAGGTTAGGGTTTAGGGTTAGGGTTAGGGTTAGGGTTAGGAATAGGGGAGGGTTAGTGTTTACATTTTAGGGTTAGGGTTTAGGAATAGGGTTAGGGTTAGGGTTAGGGTTAGAGTTAGGGTTAGGGTTAGGGTTAGGGTTAGGTTTTAGGGATAGGGTTAGGGTTAGGGTTACGGTTTAGGTTTAGGGTTAGGGTTAAGGTTAGGGTTTAGGGTTTAGGGATAGGGTTAGGGTTAGAGTTAGGGTTTAGGCTTTACGGTTAGGGTTAGTGTTAGGGTTTAGGGTTTAGGGTTAGGGTTAGGGTTAGGGTTAGGTTTAGGGTTTAGTGTTTATGGTTACGGATAGCGTTAGGGTTAGGGTTTAGTGTTAGGGTTAAGGTTAGGGTTAGGGTTAGGTACACGTTTCGGGTTTGAGACATGGTTAGGTTTAGTGTTAGGGTTATAGTTAAGTTTAGGTTTTGGCTGATGGTTAAGGTTAGGTTTAGGGACAGGGTTAGTTACAGGGTGAGGGTTAGAGTTAAAGATAGAGAGACGGTAAGGTTCAGAGTTAGGTTTAGCGACAGTGTTAGAGTTAGGGTTAGGGTTAGGTTAGGGTTAGGGTTAGAGTTAGGGTTTAGGGTTAGGGTTAGGTTTAGAGTTTAGGATTTAGGGTTAGGGTTATGGTTATGGTTAGGGTTAGGGTTAGGGGCAGGATTAGGGTTTGGGACATGGTTAGGTTTACTGTTAGGGTCATATTAAGTTTAGGTTTTGTCTGATGCTTAAGTTTAGGTTTAGGGACAGGGTTAGTGACAGGGTGAGGGTTAGAGTTAAGGTTGGAGAGACGGTAAGGGTCAGAGTTAGGTTTAGCGACAGTGTTAGGGTTAGGGATCAGGTTAGGTTAGGGTTTAGGGTTAGGGTTAGGGTTAGGGTTAGGAATAGGGGAGGGTTAGTGTTTACATTTTAGGGTTAGGGTTTAGGGATAGGGTTAGGGTTAGGGTTAGGGTTAGAGTTAGAGTTAGGGTTAGGGTTTAGTGTTTATGGTTAGGGTTAGCGTTAGGTTTAGGGTTTGGGTTTAGTGTTTACGTTTAGGGTTAGGGTTAGTGTTAGGGTTAGGGTTAGGGTTAGGGTTAGGGTTAGGGACAGGATTAGGGTTTGGGACATGGTTAGGTTTACTGTTAGGGTAATATTAAGTTTAGGTTTTGTCTGATGCTTAAGTTTAGGTTTAGGGACAGGGTTAGTGACAGGGTGAGGGTTAGAGTTAAGGTTGGAGAGACGGTAAGGGTCAGAGTTAGGTTTAGCGACAATGTTAGGGTTAGGGATCAGGTTAGGTTAGGGTTTAGGGTTAGGGTTAGGGTTAGGGTTAGGAATAGGGGAGGGTTAGTGTTTACATTTTAGGGTTAGGGTTTAGGGATAGGGTTAGTGTTAGGGTTAGGGATAGAGTTAGGGTTAGGGTTAATGTTAGGGTTTAGGGTTTAGGGTTAGGGTTAGGGTTAGAGTTAGGGTTTAGGCTTTAGGGTTAGGGTTAGTGTTAGGGTTTAGGGATTAGGGTTTGGGTTAGGGTTAGGGTTAGGTTTAGGGTTTAGTGTTTATGGTTAGGGTTAGCGTTAGGGTTAGGGTTTCGGTTTAGGGTTTACGGTTAGGGTTAGGGTTAGTGTTAGGGTTTCGGGTTTAGTGTTAGGGTTAAGTTTAGGGTTAGGGTTAGGTACACGTTTCGGGTTTGAGACATGGTTAGGTTTAGTGTTAGGGTTATAGTTAAGTTTATGTTTTGGCTGATGGTTAAGGTTAGGTTTAGGGACAGGGTTAGTTACAGGGTGAGGGTTAGAGATAAAGATAGACGGTAAGGGTCAGAGTTAGGTTTAGCGACAGTGTTAGGGTTAGGGTTAGGGTTAGGTTAGGGTTAGGGTTAGGGTTAGGGTTAGGGTTAGAGTTAGGGATAGGGTTAGGGTTAGGGTTACGGTTTAGGTTTAGGTTTAGGATTAAGGTTAGGGTTTAGGGTTTAGGGTTAGGGTTATGTTTAGGGTTAGCATTAGTTTTAGGGGTAGGGACAGGATTAGGGTTTGGGACATGGTTAGGTTTACTGTTAGGGTTATATTAAGTTTAGGTTTTGTCTGATGCTTAAGTTTAGGTTTAGGGACAGGGTTAGTGACAGGGTGAGGGTTAGAGTTAAGGTTGGAGAGACGGTAAGGGTCAGAGTTAGGTTTAGCGACAGTGTTAGGGTTAGGGATCAGGTTAGGTTAGGGTTTAGGGTTAGGGTTAGGGTTAGGGTTAGGAATCGGGGAGGGTTAGTGTTTACATTTTAGGGTTAGGTTTTAGGGATAGGGTTAGGGTTAGGGTTAGGGTTAGAGTTAGGTGTAGGGTTAGGGTTAGGTTTTAGGGATAGGGTTAGGGTTAGGGTTACGGTTTAGGTTTAGGGTTAGGGTTAAGGTTAGGGTTTAGGGTTTAGGGTTAGGGTTAGGGTTAGAGTTAGGGTTTAGGCTTTAGCGTTAGGGTTACTGTTAGGGTTTAGGGTTTAGGGTTAGGATTAGGATTAGGGTTAGGGTTAGGGTTTAGTGTTTATGGTTGGGGTTAGCGTTAGGGTTAGGTTTTGGGTTTAGTGTTTAGGTTTAGGGTTAGGGTTAGTGTTAGGGTTAGGGTTAGGGTTAGGGTTAGGGTTAGGGACAGGATTAGGGTTTGGGACATGGTTAGGTTTACTGTTAGGGTAATATTAAGTTTAGGTTTTGTCTGATGCTTAAGTTTAGGTTTAGGGACAGGGTTAGTGACAGGGTGAGGGTTAGAGTTAAGGTTGGAGAGACGGTAAGGGTCAGAGTTAAGTTTAGCGACAGTGTTAGGGTTAGGGATCAGGTTAGGTTAGGGTTTAGGGTTAGGGTTAGGGTTAGGGTTAGGAATAGGGGAGGGTTAGTGTTTACATTTTAGGGTTAGGGTTTAGGGATAGGGTTAGGGTTAGGGTTAGAGTTAGGGTTAGGGTTAGGGTTAGGGTTAGGTTTTAGGGATAGGGTTAGGGTTAGGGTTACGGTTTAGGTTTAGGGTTAGGGTTAAGGTTAGGGTTTAGGGTTTAGGGTTAGGGTTAGGGTTAGGGTTAGGTTTAGGGTTTAGTGTTTATGGTTAGGGTTAGCGTTAGGGTTAGGGTTTAGTGTTAGGGTTAAGGTTAGGGTTAGGGTTAGGTACACGTTTCGGGTTTGAGACATGGTTAGGTTTAGTGTTAGGGTTATAGTTAAGTTTAGGTTTTGGCTGATGGTTAAGGTTAGGTTTAGGGACAGGGTTAGTTACAGGGTGAGGGTTAGAGTTAAAGATAGAGAGACGGTAAGGGTCAGAGTTAGGTTTAGCGACAGTGTTAGAGTTAGGGTTAGGGTTAGGTTAGGGTTAGGGTTAGAGTTAGGGTTTAGGGTTAGGGTTAGGTTTAGAGTTTAGGATTTAGGGTTAGGGTTATGGTTATGGTTAGGGTTAGGGTTAGGGGCAGGATTAGGGTTTGGGACATGGTTAGGTTTACTGTTAGGGTCATATTAAGTTTAGGTTTTGTCTGATGCTTAAGTTTAGGTTTAGGGACAGGGTTAGTGACAGGGTGAGGGTTAGAGTTAAGGTTGGAGAGACGGTAAGGGTCAGAGTTAGGTTTAGCGACAGTGTTAGGGTTAGGGATCAGGTTAGGTTAGGGTTTAGGGTTAGGGTTAGGGTTAGGGTTAGGAATAGGGGAGGGTTAGTGTTTACATTTTAGGGTTAGGGTTTAGGGATAGGGTTAGGGTTAGGGTTAGAGTTAGGGTTAGGGTTAGGGTTAGGGTTAGGTTTTAGGGATAGGGTTAGGGTTAGGGTTACGGTTTAGGTTTAGGGTTAGGGTTAAGGTTAGGGTTTAGGGTTTAGGGTTAGGGTTAGGGTTAGGGTTAGGTTTAGGGTTTAGTGTTTATGGTTAGGGTTAGCGTTAGGGTTAGGGTTTAGTGTTAGGGTTAAGGTTAGGGTTAGGGTTAGGTACACGTTTCGGGTTTGAGACATGGTTAGGTTTAATGTTAGGGTTATAGTTAAGTTTAGGTTTTGGCTGATGGTTAAGGTTAGGTTTAGGGACAGGGTTAGTTACAGGGTGAGGGTTAGAGTTAAAGATAGAGAGACGGTAAGGGTCAGAGTTAGGTTTAGCGACAGTGTTAGAGTTAGGGTTAGGGTTAGGTTAGGGTTAGGGTTAGAGTTAGGGTTTAGGGTTAGGGTTAGGTTTAGAGTTTAGGATTTAGGGTTAGGGTTATGGTTATGGTTAGGGTTAGGATTAGGGGCAGGATTAGGGTTTGGGACATGGTTAGGTTTACTGTTAGGGTCATATTAAGTTTAGGTTTTGTCTGATGCTTAAGTTTAGGTTTAGGGACAGGGTTAGTGACAGGGTGAGGGTTAGAGTTAAGGTTGGAGAGACGGTAAGGGTCAGAGTTAGGTTTAGCGACAGTGTTAGGGTTAGGGATCAGGTTAGGTTAGGGTTTAGGGTTAGGGTTAGGGTTAGGGTTAGGAATAGGGGAGGGTTAGTGTTTACATTTTAGGGTTAGGGTTTAGGGATAGGGTTAGGGTTAGGGTTAGGGTTAGAGTTAGGGTTAGGGTTAGGGTTTAGTGTTTATGGTTAGGGTTAGCGTTAGGTTTAGGGTTTGGGTTTAGTGTTTACGTTTAGGGTTAGGGTTAGGGTTAGGGTTAGGGTTAGGGTTAGGGTTAGGGTTAGGGAGAGGATTAGGGTTTGGGACATGGTTAGGTTTACTGTTAGGGTAATATTATGTTTAGGTTTTGTCTGATGCTTAAGTTTAGGTTTAGGGACAGGGTTAGTGACAGGGTGAGGGTTAGAGTTAAGGTTGGAGAGACGGTAAGGGTCAGAGTTAGGTTTAGCGACAGTGTTAGGGTTAGGGATCAGGTTAGGTTAGGGTTTAGGGTTAGGGTTAGGGTTAGGGTTAGGAATAGGGGAGGGTTAGTGTTTACATTTCAGGGTTAGGGTTAGGGATAGGGTTAGGGTTAGGGTTAGGGTTAGAGTTAGGGTTAGGGTTAGGGTTAGGTTTTAGGGATAAGGTTAGGGTTAGGGTTACGGTTTAGGTTTAGGGTTAGGGTTAAGGTTAGGGTTTAGGGTTTAGGGTTAGGGTTAGGGTTAGAGTTAGGGTTTAGGCTTTAGGGTTAGGGTTAGTGTTAGGGTTTAGGGTTTAGGGTTAGGTTTAGGGTTAGGGTTAGGTTTAGGGTTTAGTGTTTATGGTTAGGTTTAGCGTTAGGGTTAGGGTTTGGGTTTAGGGTTTAGGTTTAGGTTTAGGGTTAGTGTTAGGGTTAGGGTTAGGGTTAGGGTTAGGTACACGTTTCGGGTTTGAGACATGGTTAGGTTTAGTGTTAGGGTTATAGTTAAGTTTAGGTTTTGGCTGATGGTTAAGGTTAGGTTTAGGGACAGGGTTAGTTACAGGGTGAGGGTTAGAGTTAAAGATAGAGAGACGGTAAGGTTCAGAGTTAGGTTTAGCGACAGTGTTAGAGTTAGGGTTAGGGTTAGGTTAGGGTTAGGGTTAGAGTTAGGGTTTAGGGTTAGGGTTAGGTTTAGGGTTTAGGATTTAGGGTTATGGTTATGGTTATGGTTAGGGTTAGGGTTAGGGGCAGGATTAGGGTTTGGGACATGGTTAGGTTTACTGTTAGGGTTATATTAAGTTTAGGTTTTGTCTGATGCTTAAGTTTAGGTTTAGGGACAGGGTTAGTGACAGGGTGAGGGTTAGAGTTAAGGTTGGAGAGACGGTAAGGGTCAGAGTTAGGTTTAGCGACAGTGTTAGGGTTAGGGATCAGGTTAGGTTAGGGTTTAGGGTTAGGGTTAGGGTTAGGGTTAGGAATAGGGGAGGGTTAGTGTTTACATTTTAGGGTTAGGGTTTAGGGATAGGGTTAGGGTTAGGGTTAGGGTTAGAGTTAGGGTTAGGGTTAGGGTTAGGTTTTAGGGATAGGGTTAGGGTTAGGGTTACGGTTTAGGTTTAGGGTTAGGGTTAAGGTTAGGGTTTAGGGTTTAGGGTTAGGGTTAGGGTTAGAGTTAGGGTTTAGGCTTTAGGGTTAGGGTTAGTGTTAGGGTTTACGGTTTAGGGTTAGGTTTAGGGTTAGGGTTAATGTTAGGGTTTAGGGTTTAGGGTTAGGGTTAGGGTTAGGGTTAGGGTTAGGGTTTAGTGTTTATGGTTAGGGTTAGCATTAGGGTTAGGTTTTGGGTTTAGTGTTTAGGTTTAGGGTTAGGGTTAGAGTTAGGGTTAGGGTTAGGGTTAGGTTTTAGGGATAGGGTTAGGGTTAGGGTTACGGTTTAGGTTTAGGTTTAGGGTTAAGGTTAGGGTTTAGGGTTTAGGGTTAGGGTTAGGGTTAGAGTTAGGGTTTAGGCTTTAGGGTTAGGGTTAGTGTTAGGGTTTAGGGTTTAGGGTTAGGTTTAGGGTTAGGGTTAGTGTTAGGGTTTAGGGTTTAGTGTTAGGGTTAGGGTTAGGGTTAGGTTTAGGGTTTAGTGTTTATGGTTAGGGTTAGCGTTAGGGTTAGGGTTTGGGTTTAGGGTTTAGGTTTAGGTTTAGGGTTAGTGTTAGAGTTTCGGGTTAAGTGTTAGGTTTAAGGTTAGGGTTAGGGTTAGGTACACGTTTCGGGTTTGAGACATGGTTAGGTTTAGTGTTAGGGTTATAGTTAAGTTTAGGTTTTGGCTGATGGTTAAGGTTAGGTTTAGGGACAGGGTTAGTTACAGGGTGAGTGTTAGAGTTAAAGATAGAGAGACGGTAAGGGTCAGAGTTAGGTTTAGCGACAGTGTTAGGGTTAGGGTTAGGGTTAGGTTAGGGTTAGGGTTAGGGTTAAGGTTAGGGTTAGGTTTTAGGGATAGGGTTAGGGTTAGGGTTACGGTTTAGGTTTAGGGTTAGGGTTAAGGTTAGGGTTTAGGGTTTAGGGTTAGGGTTAGGGTTAGGGATAGCATTAGTTTTAGGGTTAGGGACAGGATTAGGGTTTGGGACATGGTTAGGTTTACTGTTAGGGTTATATTAAGTTTAGGTTTTGTCTGATGCTTAAGTTTAGGTTTAGGGACAGGGTTAGTGACAGGGTGAGGGTTAGAGTTAAGGTTGGAGAGACGGTAAGGGTCAGAGTTAGGTTTAGCGACAGTGTTAGGTTTAGGGATCAGGTTAGGTTAGGGCTTAGGGTTAGGGTTAGGGTTAGGGTTAGGAATAGGGGAGGGTTAGTGTTTACATTTTAGGGTTAGGGTTTAGGGATAGGGTTAGGGTTAGGGTTAGAGTTAGGGTTAGGGTTAGGGTTAGGGTTAGGTTTTAGGGATAGGGTTAGAGTTAGGGTTACGGTTTAGGTTTAGGGTTAGGGTTAAGGTTAGGGTTTAGGGTTTAGGGTTAGGGTTAGGGTTAGAGTTAGGGTTTAGGCTTTAGGTTTAGGGTTAGGGTTAGTGATAGTGTTTCGGGTTTAGTGTTAGGGTTAAGGTTAGGGTTAGGGTTAGGTACACGTATCGGGTTTGAGACATGGTTA
This sequence comes from Hipposideros larvatus, assembly GCA_031876335.1. Lineage (NCBI taxonomy): Eukaryota > Metazoa > Chordata > Mammalia > Chiroptera > Hipposideridae > Hipposideros > Hipposideros larvatus. The sequence goes on from JAVKSA010000055.1 coordinate 988,419, forward strand.
AGTTTAGTTTTAGGGTTATAGTTAAGTTTAGGTTTTGGCTGATGGTTAAGGTTAGGTTTAGGGACTGGGTTAGTTACAGGGTGAGTGTTAGAGTTAAAGATAGAGAGACGGTAAGGGTCAGAGTTAGGTTTAGCGACAGTGTTAGGGTTAGGGTTAGGGTTAGGGTTAGAGTTAGGATTAGGGTTAGTGTTAGGGTTAGGGTTAGGGTTAGGGTTACGGTTTAGGTTTAGGGTTAGGGTTAAGGTTAGGGTTTAGGGTTTAGGGTTAGGGTTAGAGTTAGAGTTAGGGTTTAGTCTTCAGGGTTAGGGTTAGTGTTAGGGTTTAGGGTTTAGGGTTAGGGTTAGGGTAGGGTTAGGGTTTAGGCTTTAGGGTTAGGGTTAGTGTTAGGGTTTAGGGTTAGGGTTAGGGTTAGGGTTAGGGTTTAGTGTTTATGGTTAGGGTTAGCGTTAGGGTTAGGGTTTGGGTTTAGTGTTTAGGTTTAGAGTTAGGGTTAATGTTAGGGTTTCGAGTTTAGTGTTAGGGTTAAGGTTAGGGTTAGGGTTAGGTACACGTTTCGGGTTTGAGACATGGTTAGGTTTAGTGTTAGGGTTATAGTTAAGTTTAGGTTTTGGCTGATGGTTAAGGTTAGGTTTAGGGACAGGGTTAGTTACAGGGAGAGGGTTAGAGTTAAAGATAGAGAGACGGTAAGGGTCAGAGTTAGGTTTAGCGACAGTGTTAGGGTTAGGGTTAGGGTAGGGTTAGGGTTTAGTGTTTATGGTTAGGGTTAGCGTTAGGGTTAGGGTTTGGGTTTAGTGTTTAGGTTTAGAGTTAGGGTTAGTGTTAGGGTTTCGAGTTTAGTGTTAGGGTTAAGGTTAGGTTTAGGGTTAGGTACACGTTTCGGGTTTGAGACATGGTTAGGTTTAGTGTTAGCGTTATAGTTAAGTTTAGGTTTTGGCTGATGGTTAAGGTTAGGTTTAGGGACAGGGTTAGTTACAGGGTGAGGGTTAGAGTTAAAGATAGAGAGACGGTAAGGTTCAGAGTTAGGTTTAGCGACAGTGTTAGGGTTAGGGTTAGGGTTAGAGTTAGGGTTTAGGGTTAGGGTTAGGGTTAGGGTTTAGGATTTAGGGTTAGGGTTATGGTTAGGGTTAGGTTTAGGGTTAGGGGCAGGATTAGGGTTTGGGAAATGGTTAGGTTTAGTGTAGGTTTATAGTTAAATTTTGGTTTTGGCTGATGGTTAAGGTTAGTTTTAGGGACAGGTTTAGTGACAAGGTGAGGGTTAGAGTTAAGTTTAGAGAGACGGTAAGGGTCAGAGTTAGGTTTAGCGCCAGTGTTAGTGTTAGGGATCAGGTTAGGTTAGGGTTTAGGGTTAGGGTTAGGGTTAGAGTTAGGAATAGGGGAGGATTAGTGTTTACATTTTAGGGTTAGGGTTTAGGGATAGGGTTAGGGTTAGGGTTACGGTTTAGGTTTAGGGTTAGGGTTAAAGTTAGGGTTTAGTGTTTAGGGTTAGGTATAGGGTTAGAGTTAGGGTTTAGGCTTTAGGGTTAGGGTTAGTGTTAGGGTTTAGGGTTTAGTGTTAGGGTTAGTGTTAGGGTTAGGGTTTAGTGTTTATGGTTGGGGTTAGCGTTAGGGTTAGGGTTTAGTGTTAGGGTTAAGGTTAGGGTTAGGGTTAGGTACACGTTTCGGGTTTGAGACATGGTTAGGTTTAGTGTTAGGGTTATAGTTAAGTTTAGGTTTTGGCTGATGGTTAAGGATAGGTTTAGGGACAGGGTTAGTTACAGGGTGAGGGTTAGAGTTAAAGATAGAGAGACGGTAAGGGTCAGAGTTAGGTTTAGCGACAGTGTTAGAGTTAGGGTTAGGGTTAGGTTAGGGTTAGGGTTAGAGTTAGGGTTTAGGGTTAGGGTTAGGTTTAGAGTTTAGGATTTAGGGTTAGGGTTATGGTTATGGTTAGGGTTAGGGTTAGGGGCAGGATTAGGGTTTGGGACATGGTTAGGTTTACTGTTAGGGTCATATTAAGTTTAGGTTTTGTCTGATGCTTAAGTTTAGGTTTAGGGACAGGGTTAGTGACAGGGTGAGGGTTAGAGTTAAGGTTGGAGAGACGGTAAGGGTCAGAGTTAGGTTTAGCGACAGTGTTAGGGTTAGGGATCAGGTTAGGTTAGGGTTTAGGGTTAGGGTTAGGGTTAGGGTTAGGAATAGGGGAGGGTTAGTGTTTACATTTTAGGGTTAGGGTTTAGGGATAGGGTTAGGGTTAGGGTTAGGGTTAGAGTTAGGGTTAGGGTTAGGGTTAGGGTTAGGTTTTAGGGATAGGGTTAGGGTTAGGGATACGGTTTAGGTTTAGGGTTAGGGTTAATGTTAGGGTTTAGGGTTTAGGGTTAGGGTTAGGGTTAGAGTTAGGGTTTAGACTTTAGGGTTAGGGTTAGTGTTAGGGTTTAGGGATTAGGGTTTGGGTTAGGGTTAGGGTTAGGTTTATGTTTAGTGTTTATGGTTAGGGTTAGCGTTAGGGTTAGGGTTTCGGTTTAGGGTTTAGGGTTAGGGTTAGGGTTAGTGTTAGGGTTTCGGGTTTAGTGTTAGGGTTAAGTTTAGGGTTAGGGTTAGGTACACGTTTCGGGTTTGAGACATGGTTAGGTTTAGTGTTAGGGTTATAGTTAAGTTTAGGTTTTGGCTGATGGTTAACGTTAGGTTTAGGGACAGGGTTAGTTACAGGGTGAGGGTTACAGATAAAGATAGACGGTAAGGGTCATAGTTAGGTTTAGCGACAGTGTTAGGGTTAGGGTTAGGGTTAGGTTAGGGTTAGGGTTAGGGTTAGGGTTAGGGTTAGAGTTAGGGATAGGGTTAGGGTTAGGGTTACGGTTTAGGTTTAGGGTTAGGGTTAAGGTTAGGGTTTAGGGTTTAGGGTTAGGGTTATGTTTAGGGTTAGCATTAGTTTTAGGGGTAGGGACAGGATTAGGGTTTGGGACATGGTTAGGTTTACTGTTAGGGTTATATTAAGTTTAGGTTTTGTCTGATGCTTAAGTTTAGGTTTAGGGACAGGGTTAGTGACAGGGTGAGGGTTAGAGTTAAGGTTGGAGAGACGGTAAGGGTCAGAGTTAGGTTTAGCGACAGTGTTAGGGTTAGGGATCAGGTTAGGTTAGGGTTTAGGGTTAGGGTTAGGGTTAGGGTTAGGAATAGGGGAGGGTTAGTGTTTACATTTTAGGGTTAGGTTTTAGGGATAGGGTTAGGGTTAGGGTTAGGGTTAGAGTTAGGGTTAGGGTTAGGGCTAGGTTTTAGGGATAGGGTTAGGGTTAGGGTTACGGTTTAGGTTTAGGGTTAGGGTTAAGGTTAGGGTTTAGGGTTTAGAGTTAGGGTTAGGGTTGGAGTTAGGGTTTAGGCTTTAGGGTTAGGGTTAGTGTTAGGGTTTAGGGTTTAGGGTTAGGGTTAGGATTAGGGTTAGGGTTAGGGTTTAGTGTTTATGGTTAGGGTTAGCGTTAGGGTTAGGTTTTGGGTTTAGTGTTTAGGTTTAGGGTTAGGGTTAGTGTTAGGTTTAGGGTTAGGGTTAGGGTTAGGGTTAGGGACAGGATTAGGGTTTGGGATATGGTTAGGTTTACTGTTAGGGTAATATTAAGTTTAGGTTTTGTCTGATGCTTAAGTTTAGGTTTAGGGACAGGGTTAGAGACTGGGTGAGGGTTAGAGTTAAGGTTGGAGAGACGGTAAGGGTCAGAGTTAGGTTTAGCGACAGTGTTAGGGTTAGGGATCAGGTTAGGTTAGGGTTTAGGGTTAGGGTTAGGGTTAGGGTTAGGAATAGGGGAGGGTTAGTGTTTATATTTTAGGGTTAGGGTTTAGGGATAGGGTTAGTGTTAGGGTTAGGGTTAGAGTTAGGGTTAGGGTTAGGGTTAGGGTTAGGGAAAGGGTTAGGTTTTAGGGATAGGGTTAGGGTTAGGGTTAGGGTTAGAGTTAGGTTTAGGGTTAGGGTTAGGGTTAGGGTTAGGGTTAGGTTTTAGGGATAGGGTTAGGGTTAGGGTTACGGTTTAGGTTTAGGGTTAGGGTTAAGGTTAGGGTTTAGGGTTAGGGTTAGGGTTAGAGTTAGGGTTTAGGCTTTAGGGTTAGGGTTAGTGTTAGGGTTTAGGGTTTAGGGTTTGGGTTAGGGTTAGGGTTAGGTTTAGGGTTTAGTGTTTATGGTTAGGGTTAGCGTTAGGGTTAGGGTTTGGGTTTAGGGTTTAGGGTTAGGGTTAAGGTTAGTGTTAGGTTTTCGGGTTTAGTGTTAGGGTTAAGGTTAGGGTTAGGGTTAGGTACACGTTTCGGGTTTGAGACATGGTTAGGTTTAGTGTTAGGGTTATAGTTAAGTTTAGGTTTTGGCTGATGGTTAAGTTTAGGTTTAGGGACAGGGTTAGTTACAGGGTGAGGGTTAGAGATAAAGATAGACGGTAAAGGTCAGAGTTAGGTTTAGCGACAGTGTTAGGGTTAGGGTAGGGTTAGGTTAGGGTTAGGGTTAGGGTTAGGGTTAGGGTTAGGGACAGGATTAGGGTTTGGGACATGGTTAGGTTTACTGTTAGGGTAATATTAAGTTTAGGTTTTGTCTGATGCTTAAGTTTAGGTTTAGGGACAGGGTTAGAGACTGGGTGAGGGTTAGAGTTAAGGTTGGAGATATGGTAAGGGTCAGAGTTAGGTTTAGCGACAGTGTTAGGGTTAGGGATCAGGTTAGGTTAGGGTTTAGGGTTAGGGTTAGGGTTAGGGTTAGGAATAGGGGAGGGTTACTGTTTATATTTTAGGGTTAGGGTTTAGGGATAGGGTTAGGGTTAGGGTTAGTGTTAGAGTTAGGGTTAGGGTTAGGGTTAGGGTTAGGGTTAGGGTTAGGTTTTAGGGATAGGGTTAGGGTTAGGGTTACGGTTTAGGTTTAGGTTTAGGGTTAAGGTTAGGGTTTAGGGTTTAGGGTTAGGGTTAGGGTTAGAGTTAGGGTTTAAGCTTTAGGGTTAGGGTTAGTGTTAGGGTTTAGGGTTTAGGGTTAGGATTAGGGTTATGGTTAGGTTTAGGGTTTAGTGTTTATGGTTAGGGTTAGCGTTAGGGTTAGGCTTTGGGTTTAGGGTTTAGGGTTAGGGTTATGGTTAGGTTTAGGGTTTAGTGTTTATGGTTAGGGTTAGCGTTAGGGTTAGGCTTTGGGTTTAGGGTTTAGGGTTAGGGTTAGTGTTAGGGTTTCGGGTTTAGTGTTAGGGTTAAGGTTAGGGTTAGGGTTAGGTACGCGTTTCGGGTTTGAGACATGTTTAGGTTTAGTGTTAGGGTTATAGTTAAGTTTAGGTTTTGGCTGATGGTTAAGGTTAGGTTTAGGGACAGGGTTAGTTACAGGGTGAGGGTTAGAGTTAAAGATAGAGAGACGGTAAGGGTCAGAGTTAGGTTTAGCGACAGTGTTAGGGTTAGGGTTAGGGTTAGGTTAGGGTTAGGGTTAGGGTTAGGGTTAGGGTTAGGTTTTAGGGATAGGGTTAGGGTTAGGGTTACGGTTTAGGTTTAGGGTTAGGGTTAAGGTTAGGTTTTAGTGTTTAGGGTTAGAGTTAGGGGTAGGGTTAGCATTAGTTTTAGGGTTAGGGACAGGATTAGGGTTTGGGACTTGGTTAGGTTTACTGTTAGTGTCATATTAAGTTTAGGTTTTGTCTGATGCTTAAGTTTAGGTTTAGGGACAGGGTTATTGACAGGGTGAGGGTTAGAGTTAAGGTTGGAGAGACGGTAAGGGTCAGAGTTAGGTTTAGCGACAGTGTTAGGGTTAGGGATCAGGTTAGGTTAGGGTTTAGGGTTAGGGTTAGGGTTAGGGTTAGGGTTAGAGTTAGGGTTAGGGTTAGGGTTAGGTTTTAGGGATAGGGTTAGGGTTAGGGTTACGGTTTAGGTATAGGGTTAGGGTTAAGGTAAGGGTTTAGGGTTTAGGGTTAGGTATAGGGTTAGAGTTAGGGTTTAGGCTTTAGGGCTAGGGTTACTGTTAGGGTTTAGGGTTTAGTGTTAGGGTTAGTGTTAGGGTTAGGGTTAGGGTTTAGTGTTTATGGTTGGGGTTAGCGTTAGGGTTAGGTTTTGGGTTTAGTGTTTAGGTTTAGGGTTACGGTTAGTGTTAGGGTTAGGGTTAGGGTTAGGGTTAGGGTTAGGGACAGGATTAGGGTTTGGGACATGGATAGGTTTACTGTTAGGGTAATATTAAGTTTAGGTTTTGTCTGATGCTTAAGTTTAGGTTTAGGGACAGGGTTAGGGTTAGGGTTAGGGTTAGGGTTAGGGTTAGGGTTAGGGTTAGGTTTTAGGGATAGGGTTAGGGTTAGGGTTACGGTTTAGGTTTAGGGTTAGGGTTAAGGTTAGGGTTTAGGGTTTAGGGTTAGGGTTAGGGTTATGGTTAGCATTAGTTTTAGGGTTAGGGACAGGATTAGAGTTTGGGACATGGTTAGGTTTACTGTTAGGGTAATATTAAGTTTAGGTTTTGTCTGATGCTTAAGTTTAGGTTTAGGGACAGGGTTAGTGACAGGGTGAGGGTTAGAGTTAAGGTTGGAGAGACGGTAAGGGTCAGAGTTAGGTTTAGCGACAGTGTTAGGGTTAGGGATCAGGTTAGGTTAGGGTTTAGGGTTAGGGTTAGGGTTAGGGTTAGGAATAGGGGAGGGTTAGTGTTTACATTTTAGGGTTAGGTTTTAGGGATAGGGTTAGGGTTAGGGTTAGGGTTAGAGTTAGGGTTAGGGTTAGGGTTAGGGTTAGGGTTAGGTTTTAGGGATAGGGTTAGGGTTAGGGATACGGTTTAGGTTTAGGGTTAGGGTTAATGTTAGGGTTTAGGGTTTAGGGTTAGGGTTAGGGTTAGAGTTAGGGTTTAGACTTTAGGGTTAGGGTTAGTGTTAGGGTTTAGGGATTAGGGTTTGGGTTAGGGTTAGGGTTAGGTTTATGTTTAGTGTTTATGGTTAGGGTTAGCGTTAGGGTTAGGGTTTCGGTTTAGGGTTTAGGGTTAGGGTTAGGGTTAGTGTTAGGGTTTCGGGTTTAGTGTTAGGGTTAAGTTTAGGGTTAGGGTTAGGTACACGTTTCGGGTTTGAGACATGGTTAGGTTTAGTGTTAGGGTTATAGTTAAGTTTAGGTTTTGGCTGATGGTTAAGGTTAGGTTTAGGGACAGGGTTAGTTACAGGGTGAGGGTTAGAGATAAAGATAGACATAAGGGTCAGAGTTAGGTTTAGCGACAGTGTTAGGGTTAGGGTTAGGGTTAGGTTAGGGTTAGGGTTAGGGTTAGGGTTAGGGTTAGAGTTAGGGATAGGGTTAGGGTTAGGGTTACGGTTTAGGTTTAGGGTTAGGGTTAAGGTTAGGGTTTAGGGTTTAGGGTTAGGGTTATGTTTAGGGTTAGCATTAGTTTTAGGGGTAGGGACAGGATTAGGGTTTGGGACATGGTTAGGTTTACTGTTAGGGTTATATTAAGTTTAGGTTTTGTCTGATGCTTAAGTTTAGGTTTAGGGACAGGGTTAGTGACAGGGTGAGGGTTAGAGTTAAGGTTGGAGAGACGGTAAGGGTCAGAGTTAGGTTTAGCGACAGTGTTAGGGTTAGGGATCAGGTTAGGTTAGGGTTTAGGGTTAGGGTTAGGGTTAGGGTTAGGAATAGGGGAGGGTTAGTGTTTACATTTTAGGGTTAGGTTTTAGGGATAGGGTTAGGGTTAGGGTTAGGGTTAGAGTTAGGGTTAGGGCTAGGGTTAGGTTTTAGGGATAGGGTTAGGGTTAGGGTTACGGTTTAGGTTTAGGGTTAGGGTTAAGGTTAGGGTTTAGGGTTTAGGGTTAGGGTTAGGGTTGGAGTTAGGGTTTAGGCTTTAGGGTTAGGGTTAGTGTTAGGGTTTAGGGTTTAAGGTTAGGGTTAGGATTAGGGTTAGGGTTAGGGTTTAGTGTTTATGGTTAGGGTTAGCGTTAGGGTTAGGTTTTGGGTTTAGTGTTTAGGTTTAGGGTTAGGGTTAGTGTTAGGTTTAGGGTTAGGGTTAGGGTTAGGGTTAGGGACAGGATTAGGGTTTGGGATATGGTTAGGTTTACTGTTAGGGTAATATTAAGTTTAGGTTTTGTCTGATGCTTAAGTTTAGGTTTAGGGACAGGGTTAGAGACTGGGTGAGGTTTAGAGTTAAGGTTGGAGAGACGGTAAGGGTCAGAGTTAGGTTTAGCGACAGTGTTAGGGTTAGGGATCAGGTTAGGTTAGGGTTTAGGGTTAGGGTTAGTGTTAGGGTTAGGAATAGGGGAGGGTTAGTGTTTATATTTTAGGGTTAGGGTTTAGGGATAGGGTTAGGGTTAGGGTTAGGGTTAGAGTTAGGGTTAGGGTTAGGGTTAGGGTTAGGGAAAGGGTTAGGTTTTAGGGATAGGGTTAGGGTTAGGGTTAGGGTTAGAGTTAGGTTTAGGGTTAGGGTTAGGGTTAGGGTTAGGTTTTAGGGATAGGGTTAGGGTTAGGGTTACGGTTTAGGTTTAGGGTTAGGGTTAAGGTTAGGGTTTAGGGTTAGGGTTAGGGTTAGAGTTAGGGTTTAGGCTTTAGGGTTAGGGTTAGTGTTAGGGTTTAGGGTTTAGGGTTTGGGTTAGGGTTAGGGTTAGGTTTAGGGTTTAGTGTTTATGGTTAGGGTTAGCGTTAGGGTTAGGGTTTGGGTTTAGGGTTTAGGGTTAGGGTTAAGGTTAGTGTTAGGTTTTCGGGTTTAGTGTTAGGGTTAAGGTTAGGGTTAGGGTTAGGTACACGTTTCGGGTTTGAGACATGGTTAGGTTTAGTGTTAGGGTTATAGTTAAGTTTAGGTTTTGGCTGATGGTTAAGGTTAGGTTTAGGGACAGGGTTAGTTACAGGGTGAGGGTTAGAGATAAAGATAGACGGTAAAGGTCAGAGTTAGGTTTAGCGACAGTGTTAGGGTTAGGGTAGGGTTAGGTTAGGGTTAGGGTTAGGGTTAGGGTTAGGGTTAGGGACAGGATTAGGGTTTGGGACATGGTTAGGTTTACTGTTAGGGTAATATTAAGTTTAGGTTTTGTCTGATGCTTAAGTTTAGGTTTAGGGACAGGGTTAGAGACTGGGTGAGGGTTAGAGTTAAGGTTGGAGAGATGGTAAGGGTCAGAGTTAGGTTTAGCGACAGTGTTAGGGTTAGGGATCAGGTTAGGTTAGGGTTTAGGGTTAGGGTTAGGGTTAGGGTTAGGAATAGGGGAGGGTTACTGTTTATATTTTAGGGTTAGGGTTTAGGGATAGGGTTAGGGTTAGGGTTAGTGTTAGAGTTAGGGTTAGGGTTAGGGTTAGGGTTAGGGTTAGGGTTAGGTTTTAGGGATAGGGTTAGGGTTAGGGTTACGGTTTAGGTTTAGGGTTAGGGATAAGGTTAGGGTTTAGGGTTTAGGGTTAGGGTTAGGGTTAGAGTTAGGGTTTAAGCTTTAGGGTTAGGGTTAGTGTTAGGGTTTAGGGTTTAGGGTTAGGATTAGGGTTATTGTTAGGTTTAGGGTTTAGTGTTTATGGTTAGGGTTAGCGTTAGAGTTAGGCTTTGGGTTTAGGGTTTAGGGTTAGGGTTAGTGTTAGGGTTTCGGGTTTAGTGTTAGGGTTAAGGTTAGGGTTAGGGTTAGGTACGCGTTTCGGGTTTGAGACATGTTTAGGTTTAGTGTTAGGGTTATAGTTAAGTTTAGGTTTTGGCTGATGGTTAAGGTTAGGTTTAGGGACAGGGTTAGTTACAGGGTGAGGGTTAGAGTTAAAGATAGAGAGACGGTAAGGGTCAGAGTTAGGTTTAGCGACAGTGTTAGGGTTAGGGTTAGGGTTAGGTTAGGGTTAGGGTTAGGGTTAGGGTTAGGGTTAGGTTTTAGGGATAGGGTTAGGGTTAGGGTTACGGTTTAGGTTTAGGGTTAGGGTTAAGGTTAGGGTTTAGTGTTTAGGGTTAGAGTTAGGGGTAGGGTTAGCATTAGTTTTAGGGTTAGGGACAGGATTAGGGTTTGGGACTTGGTTAGGTTTACTGTTAGTGTCATATTAAGTTTAGGTTTTGTCTGATGCTTAAGTTTAGGTTTAGGGACAGGGTTATTGACAGGGTGAGGGTTAGAGTTAAGGTTGGAGAGACGGTAAGGGTCAGAGTTAGGTTTAGCGACAGTGTTAGGGTTAGGGATCAGGTTAGGTTAGGGTTTAGGGTTAGGGTTAGGGTTAGGGTTAGGGTTAGAGTTAGGGTTAGGGTTAGGGTTAGGTTTTAGGGATAGGGTTAGGGTTAGGGTTACGGTTTAGGTTTAGGGTTAGGGTTAAGGTAAGGGTTTAGGGTTTAGGGTTAGGTATAGGGTTAGAGTTAGGGTTTAGGCTTTAGGGCTAGGGTTACTGTTAGGGTTTAGGGTTTAGTGTTAGGGTTAGTGTTAGGGTTAGGGTTAGGGTTTAGTGTTTATGGTTGGGGTTAGCGTTAGGGTTAGGTTTTGGGTTTAGTGTTTAGGTTTAGGGTTACGGTTAGTGTTAGGGTTAGGGTTAGGGTTAGGGTTAGGGTTAGGGACAGGATTAGGGTTTGGGACATGGTTAGGTTTACTGTTAGGGTAATATTAAGTTTAGGTTTTGTCTGATGCTTAAGTTTAGGTTTAGGGACAGGGTTAGTGACAGGGTGAGGGTTAGAATTAAGGTTGGAGAGACGGTAAGGGTCAGAGTTAGGTTTAGCGACAGTGTTAGGGTTAGGGATCAGGTTAGGTTAGGGTTTAGGGTTAGGGTTAGGGTTAGGGTTAGGAATAGGGGAGGGTTAGTGTTTACATTTCAGGGTTAGGGTTAGGGATAGGGTTAGGGTTAGGGTTAGGGTTAGAGTTAGGGTTAGGGTTAGGGTTAGGATTTAGGGATAGGGTTAGGGTTAGGGTTACGGTTTAGGTTTAGGGTTAGGGTTAAGGTTAGGGTTTAGGGTTTAGGGTTAGGGTTAGGGTTAGAGTTAGGGTTTAGGCTTTAGGGTTAGGGTTAGTGTTAGGGTTTAGGGTTTAGGGTTAGGTTTAGGGTTAGGGTTAGGTTTAGGGTTTAGGGTTTAGGGTTAGGGTTAGGGTTAGGGTTAGGGTTAGGGTTAGGGTTTAGTGTTTATGGTTAGGGTTAGCATTAGGGTTAGGTTTTGGGTTTAGTGTTTAGGTTTAGGGTTAGGGTTAGAGTTAGGGTTAGGGTTAGGGTTAGGTTTTAGGTATAGGGTTAGGGTTAGGGTTACGGTTTAGGTTTAGGTTTAGGGTTAAGGTTAGGGTTTAGGATTTAGGGTTAGGGTTAGGGTTAGAGTTAGGGTTTAGGCTTTAGGGTTAGGGTTAGTGTTAGGGTTTAGGGTTTAGGGTTAGGTTTAGGTTTAGGGTTAGTGTTAGGGTTTAGGGTTTAGGGTTAGGGTTAGAGTTAGGGTTAGGTTTAGGGTTTAGTGTTTATGGTTAGGGTTAGCGTTAGGGTTAGGGTTTGGGTTTAGGGTTTAGGTTTAGGGTTAGGGTTAGTGTTAGAGTTTCGGGTTAAGTGTTAGGTTTAAGGTTAGGGTTAGGGTTAGGTACACGTTTCGGGTTTGAGACATGGTTAGGTTTAGTGTTAGGGTTATAGTTAAGTTTAGGTTTTGGCTGATGGTTAAGGTTAGGTTTAGGGACAGGGTTAGTTACAGGGTGAGGGTTAGAGTTAAAGATAGAGAGACGGTAAGGTTAAGAGTTAGGTTTAGCGACAGTGTTAGGGTTAGGGTTAGGGTTAGGTTAGGGTTAGGGTTAGGGTTAAGGTTAGGGTTAGGTTTTAGGGATAGGGTTAGGGTTAGGGTTACGGTTTAGGTTTAGGGTTAGGGTTAAGGTTAGGGTTTAGGGTTTAGGGTTAGGGTTAGGGTTAGGGATAGCATTAGTTTTAGGGTTAGGGACAGGATTAGGGTTTGGGACATGGTTAGGTTTACTGTTAGGGTTATATTAAGTTTAGGTTTTGTCTGATGCTTAAGTTTAGGTTTAGGGACAGGGTTAGTGACAGGGTGAGGGTTAGAGTTAAGGTTGGAGAGACGGTAAGGGTCAGAGTTAGGTTTAGCGACAGTGTTAGGGTTAGGGATCAGGTTAGGTTAGGGCTTAGGGTTAGGGTTAGGGTTAGGGTTAGGAATAGGGGAGGGTTAGTGTTTACATTTTAGGGTTAGGGTTTAGGGATAGGGTTAGGGTTAGGGTTAGAGTTAGGGTTAGGGTTAGGGTTAGGGTTAGGTTTTAGGGATAGGGTTAGGGTTAGGGTTACGGTTTAGGTTTAGGGTTAGGGTTAAGGTTAGGGTTTAGGGTTTAGGGTTAGGGTTAGGGTTAGAGTTAGGGTTTAGGCTTTAGGTTTAGGGTTAGGGTTAGTGATAGTGTTTCGGGTTTAGTGTTAGGGTTAAGGTTAGGGTTAGGGTTATAGTTAAGTTTAGGTTTTGGCTGATGGTTAAGGTTAGGTTTAGGGACTGGGTTAGTTACAGGGTGAGGGTTAGAGTTAAAGATAGAGAGACGGTAAGGGTCAGAGTTAGGTTTAGCGACAGTGTTAGGTTTAGGGTTAGCGTTAGGGTTAGAGTTAGGGTTAGGGTTAGTGTTAGGGTTAGGTTTAGGGTTACGGTTTAGGTTTAGGGTTAGGGTTAAGGTTAGGGTTTAGGGTTTAGGGTTAGGGTTAGAGTTAGAGTTAGGGTTTAGTCTTTAGGGTTAGGGTTAGTGTTAGGGTTTAGGGTTTAGGGTTAGGGTTAGGGTTAGGGTTAGGGTTTAGGCTTTAGGGTTAGTGTTAGTGTTAGGGTTTAGGGTTTATGGTTAGGGTTAGCGTTAGGGTTAGGGTTTGGGTTTAGTGTTTAGGTTTAGAGTTAGGGTTAGTGTTAGGGTTTCGAGTTTAATGTTAGGGTTAAGGTTAGGGTTAGGGTTAGGTAGACGTTTCGGGTTTGAGACATGGTTAGGTTTAGTGTTAGGGTTATAGTTAAGTTTAGGTTTTGGCTGATGGTTAAGGTTAGGTTTAGGGACAGGGTTAGTTACAGGGTGAGGGTTAGAGTTAAAGATAGAGAGACGGTAAGGGTCAGAGTTAGGTTTAGCGACAGTGTTAGGGTTAGGGTTAGGGTTAGAGTTAGGGTTTAGGGTTAGGGTTAGGGTTAGGGTTTAGGATTTAGGGTTAGGGTTATGGTTAGGGTTAGGTTTAGGGTTAGGGGCAGGATTAGGGTTTGGGAAATGGTTAGGTTTAGTGTAGGTTTATAGTTAAATTTTGGTTTTGGCTGATGGTTAAGGTTAGTTTTAGGGACAGGTTTAGTGACAAGGTGAGGGTTAGAGTTAAGTTTAGAGAGACGGTAAGGGTCAGAGTTAGGTTTAGCGACAGTGTTAGTGTTAGGGATCAGGTTAGGTTAGGGTTTAGGGTTAGGGTTAGGGTTAGAGTTAGGAATAGGGGAGGGTTAGTGTTTACATTTTAGGGTTAGGGTTTAGGGATAGGGTTAGGGTTAGGGTTAGGGTTAGAGTTAGGATTTAGGCTTTAGGGTTAGGGTTAGGGTTCGAGTTAGGGCTTACGGTTTAGGGTTAGGGTTAGGGTTAGGGTTAGGGTTTCGGGTGTCGGGTTAGGGTTAAGTTTAGGGTTAGGGTTAGGTACACGATTCGGGTTTGAGACATGTTTAGGTTTAGTGTTAGGGTTATGGTTAAGTTTAGGTTTTGGCTGATGGTTAAGGTTAGGTTTAGGGACAGGGTTAGTTACAGGGTGAGGGTTAGAGTTAAAGTTAGAGAGACGGTAAGGTACAGAGTTAGGTTTAGCGACAGTGTTAGGGTTAGGGTTAGGGTTAGGTTAGGGTTAGGGTTAGGGTTAGGGTTAGGGTTAGGTTTTAGGGATAGGGTTAGGGTTAGGGTTACGGTTTAGGTTTAGGGTTAGGGTTAGGGTTAAGGTTAGGGTTTAGGGTTTAGGGTTAGGGTTAGGGTTAGGGTTAGCATTAGGTTTAGTGTTAGGGACAGGATTAGGGTTTGGGACATTGTTAGGTTTACTGTTAGGGTTATATTAAGTTTAGGTTTGTCTGATGCTTAAGTTTAGGTTTAGGGACAGGGTTAGTGACAGGGTGAGGGTTAGAGTTAAGGTTGGAGAGACGGTAAGGGTCAGAGTTAGGTTTAGTGACAGTGTTAGGGTTAGGGATCAGGTTAGGTTAGGGTTTAGGGTTAGGGTTAGGGTTAGGGTTAGGAATAGGGGAGGGTTAGTGTTTACATTTCAGGGTTAGGGTTTAGGGTTAGGGTTAGGGTTAGAGTTAGGGTTTAGGCTTTAGGGTTAGGGTTAGTGTTAGGGTTTAGGGTTTAGGGTTAGGGTTAGGGTTAGGGTTAGGGTTAAGTGTTTAAGGTTAGGGTTAGCGTTAGGGTAGGGTTTGGGTTTAGGGTTTAGGTTTAGGGTTAGGGTTAGTGTTAGGGTTTCGGGTTTAGTGTTAGGGTTAAGGTTATGGTTAGGGTTAGGTACACGATTCGGGTTTGAGACATGGTTAGGTTTAGTGTTAGGGTTATAGTTAAGTCTAGGTTTTGGCTGATGGTTAAGGTTAGGTTTAGGGACAGGTTTAGTTACAGGGTGAGGGTTAGAGTTAAAGATAGAGAGACGGTAAGTGTCAGAGTTAGGTTTAGCGACAGTGTTAGGGTTAGGTTAGGGTTAGGGTTAGGGTTAGGGTTAGGTTTTAGGGATAGGGTTAGGGTTAGGGTTACGGTTTAGGTTTAGGGTTAGGGTTAAGGTTAGGGTTTAGGGTTTAGGGTTAGGGTTAGGGTTATGGTTAGCATTAGTTTTAGGGTTAGGGACAGGATTAGAGTTTGGGACATGGTTAGGTTTACTGTTAGGGTTATATTAAGCTCAGGTTTTGTCTGATGCTTAAGTTTAGGTTTAGGGACAGGGATAGTGACAGGGTGAGGGTTACAGTTAAGGTTGGAGAGACGGTAAGGGTCAGAGTTAGGTTTAGCGACAGTGTTAGGGTTAGGGATCAGGTTAGGTTAGGGTTTAGGGTTAGGGTTAGGGTTAGGGTTAGGAATAGGGGAGGGTTAGTGTTTACATTTTAGCGTTAGGGTTTAGGGATAGGGTTAGGGTTAGGGTTAGGTTTAGAGTTAGGGTTAGGGTTAGGGTGAGGTTTTAGGGATAGGGTTAGTGTTAGGGTTAGGTTTAGAGTTAGGGTTAGGGTTAGGGTTAGGTTTTAGGGATAGGGTTAGGGTTAGGGTTACGGTTAAGTTTAGGGTTAGGGTTAAGGTTAGGGTTTAGGGTTTAGGGTTAGGGTTAGTATTAGTGTTAGGGTTTAGGCTTTAGGGTTAGGGTTAGTGTTAGGGTTTAGGGTTTAGGGTTAGTGTTAGGGTTAGGGTTAGGGTTAGGGTTTAGTGTTTATGGTTAGGGTTAGCGTTAGGGTTAGGGTTAGGGTTAGGGTTAGGGTTAGGGTTAGGGTCAGGATTAGGGTTTGGGACATGGTTAGGTTTACTGTTAGGGTAATATTAAGTTTAGGTTTTGTCTGATGCTTAAGTTTAGGTTTAGGGACAGGGTTAGTGACAGGGTGAGGGTTAGAGTTAAGGGTGGAGAGACGGTAAGAGTCAGAGTTAGGTTTAGCGACAGTGTTAGGGTTAGGGATCAGGTTAGGTTAGGGTTTAGGGTTTGGGTTAGGGTTAGGGTGAGGAATAGGGGAGGGTTAGTGTTTACATTTTAGGGTTAGGGTTTAGGGATAGGGTTAGGTTTAGGGTTAGGGTTAGAGTTAGGGTTAGGGTTATTGTTAGGGTTAGGGTTAGGGTTAGGGTTAGGTTTTAGGGATAGGGTTAGGGTTAGGGTTACAGTTCAGGTTTAAAGTTAGGGTTAATGTTAGGGTTTAGGGTTTAGGGTTAGGGTTAGGGTTAGAGTTAGGGTTTAGGCTTTAGAGTTAGGGTTAGTGTTAGGGTTTAGGGTTTAGGGTTAGGGTTAGGGTTAGGGTTAGGTTTAGGGTTTAGTGTTTATGTTTAGGGTTAGCGTTAGGGTTAGTGTTTGGGTTTAGGGTTTAGGTTTAGGGTTAGGGTTAGTGTTAGGCTTTCGGGTTTATGTTAGGGTTAAGGTTAGGGTTAGGGTTAGGTACAGGTTTTTGGTTTGAGACATGGTTAGGTTTAGTGTTAGGGTTATAGTTAAGTTTAGGTTTTGGCTGATGGTTAAGGTTAGGTTTAGGGACAGGGTTACTGACAGGGTTAGGGTTAGACTTAAGGGTGGAGAGGGTTAGGGTTAGGGTTAGGGTTAAGGTTAGGGTTAGGGTTAGAGTTAGGGTTAGGGTTAGGGTTAGGTTTTAGGGATAGGGTTAGGTTTAGGGTTACGGTTTAGGTTTAGGGTTAGGGTTAATGTTAGGGTTTAGGGTTTAGGGTTAGGGTTAGGGTTAGAGTTAGGGTTTAGGCTTTAGTGTTAGGGTTAGTGTTAGGGTTTAGGGTTTAGTGTTAGGGTTAAGGTTAGGGTTAGGGTTTAGTGTTTATGGTTAGGGTTAGCGTTAGGGTTAGGGTTTGGGTTTAGGGTTAGGGTTAGGGTTAGGGTTAGGGTTAGGTTAGGAATAAGGTTAGGGTTAGGGTTTAGGGTTTAGGGTTAGGGTTAGCTTTAGGGTTAGGTTTAGGGTTTAGTGTTTATGGTTAGGGTTAGCATTAGTGTTAGGGTTTGGGTTTAGGGTTTAGGTTTAGGGTTAGGGTTAATGTTAGGGTTTCTGGTTTAGTGTTAGGGTTAAGGTTAGGGTTAGGGTTAGGTACATGTTTCGGGCTTGAGACATGGTTAGGTTTAGTGTTAGGGTTATAGTTAAGTTTAGGTTTTCGCTGATGGTTAAGGTTAGGTTTAGGGACAGGGTTAGTTACAGGGTGAGGGTTAGAGTTAAAGATAGAGCGACGGTAAGGGTCAGAGTTAGGTTTACCGACAGTGTTAGGGTTAGGGTTAGGGTTAGGTTAGGGTTAGGGCTAGAGTTAGGGTTTAGGGTTAGGGTTAGGGTTAGGGTTTAGGATTTAGGGTTAGGGTTATGGTTATGGTTAGGGTTAGGGTTAGGGGCAGAATTAGGGTTTGGGAGATGGTTAGGTTTACTGTTAGGGGTATATTAAGTTTAGGTTTTGTCTGATGCTTAAGTTTAGGTTTAGGGACAGGGTTAGTGACAGGGTGAGGGTTAGAGTTAAGGTTGGAGAGACGGTAAGCGTCAGAGTTAGGTTTAGCGACAGTATTAGGGTTAGGGATCAGGTTAGGTTAGTGTTTAGGGTTAGGGTTAGGGTTAGTGTTAGGGTTAGGGTTAGGTTTTAGGGATAGGGTTAGGGTTAGTGTTTAGGGTTTAGGGTTAGGGTTAGGGTTAGAGTTAGGGTTTAGGCTTTAGGGTTAGGGTTAGTGTTAGGGTTTAGGGTTTAGGGTTAGGGTTAGGGTTAGGGTTAGGGTTAGCGTTAGGTTTAGGGTTAGGTTTATGGTTAGGGTATAGGGTTAGGATTAGGATTAGGTTTAGGGACAGGATTAGGGTTTGGGACATGGTTAGGTTTACTGTTAGGGTTATAGTTAAGTTTAGGTTTTGTCTGATGCTTAAGTTTAGATTTAGGGACAGGGTTACTGACAGGGTGAGGGTTAGACTTAAGGGTGGAGAGATGGTAAGGGTCAGACTTAGGTTTAGCGACAGTGTTAGGGTTAGGGTTAATATTAGAGTCAGAGTTAAGGTAAGATTAGTGTTATGGTTACAAGCAGATTAGTTTGAGTGATACTGTTAGTGTTAGTGACAGGCTTAGTGTTAGGGTTAGGGTTAGGGTTAGGGACAGTGTTAGGGTTAGGTTTGGAGTTGAGTTTAGTTTTAGGTTTCAATTTAGGCCTGGGGTTAGTGTTAGAGTTAGGGTGGCCTCGGATTAGGGAAGGGACAGGGTCAGGCACAGGGATTGGGATATGTTTATGGTTAGGGTTAGGGTTAGAAACAGGTTTAAAGTTACTGTCAGGGTTAGAGACAGGTATGGTTAAGGTTAGGGTCAAGGTACAGGTAAGATTTAGTTTAAGATTAGGACTTTGGGAAGTTTTTGTATGAGGAAGAATTTCACAGAGAAGACACCAGTCTCTGATCTCACTTCCTGGTCATAAAGCTTAAAAGAACTTGGAACCCTGGTAACCAGGCAACCACATCATAATGCAGCCCTTTCCCAGCTCACTGTGATGGAGATGCTGGAAATAGTACCATGTTTCCATGCTGCGGCCTAGCGGCCTCAGGCACTGGCCTCAGGAAAGCCGAAATGTTGAAACTTTACCCATGTTTTAGACTCTGATTTAGGTCTCACACAAGATTCTTCAGGCCGTTGTTTCAGAGGTCAATAATATAACACAGGAAGGCAAAGAGCATACCAGGCCAGGTTAGACAACCACGCTGATCTCACACTGACTGTCGTTTGCCCTCTCATTGCTTTGTGTGTGTGTGCATGCGTGTGTGTGTGTGTGTGTGTGTGTGTGTGTTTATGTGAGTGTTGGTGGGGAGGGGGAGGATGGTAGAGGGTTTGCTCAGTCTTCTTTTTCAAGGTCCCTCAGTTGTAAGAATAGACTGTTTCTTAGAGAATTTTCTTCTTTCTGGAGGTAGGCCTCTATTGCTCTGAAATTGCTTCTTAGGACTGCTTTCGCTGTGTGCATACATTAGGGAACATTGTGTTTTCACTTACTTTAGCCTCAAGGTATTTTTTCATTTCTTCCTTGATGACATTGCTGACCTATTGAGTAGCATGTTGCTTAGATCCCATGCCTCTGTGTGTTTTCCCATTATTTTCTTACAATTGATTTCTAGGTAGATACCAGAGAAGATGCTTGGTACCATTTCAGTCTTCTTGTATCTATGGAGATATGTTTGAGGGTCTAACATGTGACCTATTGTGGAAAATGTCCCGTGTGCCCTTGAAAGGAATGTATATTGTTCGGATAAGGGGTGAGATGGTCTACAAATATCAATTTAAGTCCTTTAATTCCATTGTTTCTTGGTTGATTTTCTGTCTGGATGATGTATTTGCATGTCATCATCCCCTACTATGACTGACAATGTCTTCATTTATGACTCACCATGTTTGCTTTCAGTGTTAGTTGGTCCTACGTGTGCCATGTATATGATTAGAAGAGTGCCATCCTCTTGTTGGATTGATGGTTTTATCAATATGACATGTACTTTTTGTCACTTGTTATAGCTTTTGTTTTAAAGTCTATGTTATCTGAGTATTGTTTCCCCAGCCTTTTATTTCCCCATTTCCATTGGTAAAACGTATTTTTTCCATCCCTTCACTTTCAGTCTCTGTGTGTCTTTCGATATGGAGTGACATTTGTGGGAAGCATATGTATTATTTTTTTAGTTTCTTTTATCCATTCTGCGACGCCAGGTTTTTTTCTAGGTAACACAACTTTCAATCATTATTTTGATGATGAAATGCTCAATGAGAGGACTTGTTGCATGGTCCTGATAACATGAGAGGCCACCAGGTGCTAAGGCTGCCTTGGAAGTAGGATGGGACACTGTCAGGGCATGAAGTTCCGCAGGCCATTCTGCTGGTTGGAAGGAACACGGCCCCCATTTCCATTTGAGCAGGTCGCATGCAATGTATGACCCTGCCTGACAGACAGTGGCACCTGAAGTTTGAAAGTCAGCATAGCCCACGCTCTCCAGACTCTCTAGCCAATGGGAAAGGTATATATGCTGGTCTGGTTAGCAAGGCCAGAGGACCCTAGCCTCAACTGGTAGGAAAAAATGACCCCGCCTGGATGCGAATTATGATTCACAGACACTTTGTTGGAGAGGAGGTAATCGGGCCGCCACCTGGCTTGAGTGGTACAATGCGGCCCTAGCACTTTCTGTCTGAGAAAGGAGAAACAGCTTCAGTGGGTTGTCAGGAAGCCAGAACATCCTGACAGAGGGTGGAGACCTTGGCCACCCACCAGCAGCGTGCAAATCACAAGTTTC
Organism: Hipposideros larvatus; assembly: GCA_031876335.1. Taxonomy (NCBI): domain Eukaryota; kingdom Metazoa; phylum Chordata; class Mammalia; order Chiroptera; family Hipposideridae; genus Hipposideros; species Hipposideros larvatus. The sequence continues at coordinate 1,008,124 of JAVKSA010000055.1, forward strand.
CCTGCCAAAGGCAGGAGACGGATTCCCCACAGCTCGTGCAAGTGGGGCAACATGGACACCAGGCCCTAATGGCAAACGGATGGTGACTTGCCACCTTCCCCCTCGCTGCCAGACTGTGAGTGGCACTTGAGACTCCTGACCCTTCTTGCAGAGGGAGTGAACCCAGGACCCTGTTTGTTGTGCACAACGCCTCAAACCGGTGGCTTTCTTGGAAGAGGAAGTATCCCGCCCATGAAAGCTATCGTCACAAGGGCCTCCTGATAGAAAAGTTTACCCAGGCCTTCAGCTCGCCCAGCAGCTGGCCAGGGACCCAAGACCCTCGTGGATGAGGAATGGTCCACCATGCCTACCAGACATACAAGGGCAAGAAGACTCCAGTTCATTTAGGGTGACCAAGTGGACCCATTCCCCACCTAATGCAGAAGGGAAGGGAGACCAAAACCAGCCCCTATGAGTGAATCAATGAAGCTCTGTGCCCCCGCAATAGCACAACACCTACAACCTCTTCTGGTACAAATAAACCTGGCCTAGATCTCGCCACAGGAGAGGGGGCTCCAACAACCCCTGACACATCAAATCCTCTGAACAACTGAGCCAGGAGCCAATAAAAGAAGGCCACTGAAGGGGCAACAGAGAGAGACACACAGGGAGCGAGAGAGACCAAAGACAAAATGACAGAAGGAGACACAGGGAGAAGGAATGGGAGGGGGAACATAGCATCCAAGACCCAGAGCTTGACAGCCATGGGATGGCCGCTTACCCTGGGAAACACACTGAGACTGTCTCACCGAGGCTGTGTTGAGGTGGAATCTTACACATTGGAGTGTGGTCGTGCCGGGGACTGAGGTTCTGTGAGGAGGCGGTGCCCTGTCGGTGGCAATCACGGTGGTGACTAAGTGCATGCCGCCAGGGTCCCAGCAGTGCTATGGTGCTCGGAGCCTCACCCAGATTTCCACCTTGGGGCGACAAGTTGTATTAGCAGGTACTCTCTGTGCGTGGGTCACGTGCCACTCAGCTTTTCCCATAGAGGTGTTCTGTCCTGCAGTCAGAGGCCTCACACGACTCACAGGGGTGTTGGTGTTTTTCTCCATAGTTGAGTCTGCTGTTTTGTTCCGGCTCTTTTCCCCTGTGTGATGGGAGTCCTAGGTAGGATGGAGGATTACCGTGCATTGGGGGAGATTGCAAACGAGGGGCACAGCAGCGAAGACAGGGGCCTTCGTTATGGTGGGTCATGTGATACATTCCTTGGTCCTGGGTCGAGGGACAGACAGAGTGGGTGACTCAATGCACACTTGCAGGGAGACAGACGGTTTTCCTTGAGTCCTTGGACTGTGGTGCCAAGGACGTGCATTGCCCTGACTGGAGAAAGCCGCTGTGAAGTGATGCAGCGAAGGTGGAGACATGCGTAGTGGAAAGCCCTGGTCCAGGGCATTGCGGATGTCGGTGATTGCCCCAAATGGCTGGGAGCTGCTAGCTTGTGGGCAGGAGCAGGGAGAGAGCTGAAGGAGCACCAGCCAGCGGGCGTCGACATGTGGTTGGGGTTGTGAGGCTGTAGGGCAGGGCGGCGAGTTCGCCGATACCCTGGGGACCAGCAGCGGGTTGAGCGGCGGAAGAGCGGCAACAGGCAGGAGGTATTGCAATGGAGCCCATCGTGGGGTGGCGGCAACAGTAGGGGAAGGCAAAAGCCTGTAGGACGTGGTATTCCAACAGGTCCTCATGCAAGAACTAACCAGACCCGATCATGCTTACGTTCTGGGATCAGACGACATCATCTAATTCAGGGTGGGATTCCCATAGGCACAGGGACTTGACATTGTTTGCCCAAGGGGACCCCTTCTGGCCGGCCTGTTATGTGTGCGTCACCATGCTGGGTGCTCTCACTTAGCGTGTGTGCCAGAGAGCACTCTCCACCAACCTCATCATCCCATGCTGCACGTTTCGCCGTTTCCCCAATCGCTGATCCGGAAGCTGCTGCCGTGAGTAGTGGCAATTCCAGGCTTGCAGTGAGCCTTCTTCATTGGCCATGTCAGGGGCACCGCCGGCCACTGATGCTCCCCTGGTGGTCACACAGTACTGCTAGTGCTGGCCTGCAGGAACTCTCCAGGCCCTGGATGGCTTGCCTCCACACACACACAACTGGCTAATCTGCAGTCCCTTTTTCGGGGCAACTGAGGATTGGGGACTGTCAGAACCCTGGGATTCCAGGCATGGGCATATGGGCCCTGGCCCCGGGACTTGCACCAACAAGTGCCTTGTCACTGGCTCTGACCCGAACTGCTTCCCAGTGTGACCGGCCATAGTCACGGGATGCCAAAAGCACCATCAGGGTTCATCGGGCCCACACCAATGCCACCATTCTTTACACTGCCGTCCACTTTTCCCACGCTATGAACAAGACCCCCACACTCACATGATATTTTCCTATACATCCCCTCTCCAAACCCTTTGTGCTGAGCGTTATAATGACAGATGGCTAGAGAGAAAGCAAGACCGAGGCAGAGGGAGACAGACTGAATGAGAGAAGGACAAAGGGAAGAAATTGAAGAGATAGACATAGAAGGAGTGCGATATGAAGAGAGATGCACGACAGGTAGACAGTGCGAGAGACATACAGATAAAGAAACACACACACCCACAGACACACACACTCAGACATGCACACACACCACACTGAAAGAGAGAACCAGAAGCATGAAGAGACCAAGTGTGAGACAGACACAGCATCGCATACAGAGACAGTGATCTAGGAATAGAAAACAAGTCTCTGAGAGACACAGAGAGACAGAGAAAGAGAGAAAGAGGGAGACGGCAGCATCATAAACTTTCTATTACTCAGTCTGGAAATGACGCCCCAACATTTTCTTTTCTCTATTCCTTAGAAAAGGGTCCCAAACAATGCCAATTCTCAAAAGGCGGGGCTCACGCAGAGATGTGTGACATGGAAGCAGGCACACTGGGAGCCATGGAGGGGCCGCCCCACACGCAGGCCGAGATAGGTGCTTGGCCCCAAGTCTCAACATAATGGAGTCCCTCGAAAGTTCAGTGCCAGAGGGGACTGTGTTGGAAATGGATTTCATTACAGCCCTCTTGAGATAGAGGCAGGAAACCAATGTGCGTCCCTAGGTGCCAGATCAGACGCAGCCCGTAGGCTGTGTTCTGACCTCTGTTCAGCACAAACGTCATCGGTCAGGTCTGCACCCGACAACATGTGACCGCAGCCCAGGGTTTCTAGGCACTACACGTGTTCATAATGTGATGACATTTTGAGGTGGAGATGCTAGAACGACCTGTACTACGCACATGGGAAAACTGCGGAGGCCCTGACAGCACATGCTGCTCAGAGTCACATCACTGGTGAGGAGCGCAAGCCAGCTCTGAACCAAGCTCTGGGTCCTCAAAGCCATGGCCGCGGCTGCACACAGGTTGTCCTGAAACTGTGGCATGGTCAGTGTTAGTGTAACTGGGCGTGGCCTTGTTTTGTGAGGTAGGGTGAGCAATCCCTAACCCAGAGGGACTTTGGGGAGTTTTTGTATGTGGAAGAAGTTCACAGAGGAGACCCCAGTCTGTGATCTCACTTCCTGGTCATAAAGCTTAAAAGAACTTGGAACCCTGGTAACCAGGCAACCACATCATAATGAAGCCCTTTCCCAGCTCACTGTGATGGAGATGCTGGAAATAGTACCATGTTTCCATGCTGCGGCCTAGCGGCCTCAGGCACTGGCCTCAGGAAAGCCGAAATGTTGAAACTTTACCCATGTTTTAGACTCTGATTTAGGTCTCACACAACATTCTTCAGGCCACTGTTTCAAAGGTCAATAATATAACACAGGAAGGCCAAGGGCAGACCAGGCCAGGTTAGAGAATCACGCTGATCTCACACTGACTGTCGTCCACCCTCTCATTGTTTGTGTGTGTGTGTGTGCATGCGTGTGTGTGTGTGTGCGTGTGTGTGTGTGTGTGTGTGTGTGTGTTTATGTGAGTGTTGGTGGAGAGGGGGAGGATGGTAGAGGGTTTGCTCAGTCTTCTTTTTCAAGGTCCCTCAGTTGTAAGAATAGACTGTTTATTAGAGAATTTTCTTCTTTCTGGGGGTAGGCCTCTATTGCTCTGAAATTGCTTCTTAGGACTGCTTTCGCTGTGTGCATACATTTGGGAACATTGTGTTGTCACTTACTTTAGCCTCAAGGTATTTTTTCATTTCTTCCTTGATGACATTGCTGATCCATTGAGTAGCATGTTGCTTAGATCCCATGCCTCTGTGTGTTTTCCCATTATTTTCTTGCATTTGATTTCTAGTTAGATACCAGAGAAGATGCTTGGTACCATTTCAGTCTTCTTGTATCTATGGAGATATGTTTCACGGTCAAACATGTGACCTATTGTGGAAAATGTCCCGTGTGCCCTTGAAGGGAAAGTATATTGTTCGGATAAGGGGTGAGATGGTCTACAAATATCAATTTAAGTCCTTTAATTCCATTGTTTCTTGGTTGATTTTCTGTGTGGATGATGTACTTGCATGTCATCATCCCCTACTATGACTCTCAATGTCTTCATTTATGACTCACCATGTTTGCTTTCAGTGTTAGTAGGTCCTACTTGTGCCATGTATATGATTAGAAGAGTCTAATCCTCTTGTTGGATTGATGGTTTTATCAATATGACATGTACTTTTTGTCACTTGTTATAGCTTTTGTTTTAAAGTCTATGTTATCTGAGTATTGTTCCCCAGCTTTTTATTTCCCCATTTCCATTGGTAAAACGTATCTTTTTCCATCCCTTCACTTTAAGTCTCTGTGTGTCTTTCGATATGGAGTGACATTTGTGGGAAGCATATGTATTATTTTTTTGGTGTCTTTTATCCATTCTGCGACACCAGTTTTTTTTCTAGGTGACGCAACTTTCAATTATTATTTTGATGATGAAACGCTCAATGAGAGGATTTGTTTCATGGTCCTGATAAAATGAGAGGCCAACAGGTGCTAAGGCTGCCTTGGAAGTAGGATGGGACACTGTCAGGGCATGAAGGTCCGCAGGCCATTCTGCTGGTTGGAAGGAACACGGCCCCCATTTCCATTTGAGCAGGTCGCATGCAATGTATGACCCTGCCTGACAGACAGTTGGACCTGAAGTTTGAAAGTCAGCATAGCCCGGTGTCCCCAGACTCTCTAGGCAATGGGAAACATATTTATGATGGTCTAGTAAGCAAGGCCACAGGACCCTAGCCTCAACTGTTAGGAAAAAAAGACCCCACCTGAATGCAAATTATCGGTCCCAGACACATTGTTGGAGAGGAGGTAATCGGCCCGCCACCTAGCTTGAGTGGAATAATGCGGCCCTAGCCCTTTCTGTGTGAGAAAGGAGAAACAGCTTGAGTGGGTTGTCAGGAAGCCAGAACATCCTGACAGAGGGTGGATACCTTGGCCACCCATCAGCAGTGTGCATATCACAAGTTTCCCTGCCAAAGGCGGGAGACCGATGCCCCAGAGCTCATGCAAGTGGGACAACATGGACACTAGGCACTACTGGCAAAAGGATGGTGATTTGCCACCCGCTCCCTAGGTGCCAAACAGTGAGTGGCACTTGAGACTCCTGGCCCTTCTTGCAGAGGGAGTGAACCCAGGACCCTGTTTGTTGTGCACAACGCCTCAAACCGGTGGCTTTCTTGGAAGAGGAAGTATCCCGCACATGAAAGCTATGGTTACAAGGGCCTCCTGATAGAAAAGTTTACCCAGGCCTTCAGCTTGCCCAGCAGCTCGCCAGGGACCCAAGACCCTCTTGGTTGAGGAATGGTCCACCATGCCTACCAGACATAAAAGGGAAAGAAGACCCTAGTTCATTTAGGGTGACCAAGTTGTCCCATTCCCCACCTAATGCAGAAGGGAAGGGAGACCTAAACCAGCCCCTATGAATGGATCAATGAGGCTCTGTGCCCCCGCAATAGCACAACACCTACAACCTCTTCTGGTACAAATAAACCTGGCCTAGGTCTCGCCACAGGAGAGGGGGTCTCCAACTTCCCCTGACACATCAAATCCTCTGAACAATTGAGGTAAGAGCCAATAAAAGAAGGCCACTGAAGGGGCAACAGAGTGAGACACACAGGGAGCGAGAGAGACCCGCAGACAAAATGACAGAAGGAGAAACAGGGAGAAGGAATGGGAGGGGGAGCATAGCATCCAAGACCCAGAGCTTGACAGCCATGGGATGGCCACTCACCCTGGGAAACACTCTGAGACAGTCACACCGAGGCTGTGTTGAGGTGGAAGCTTACACATTGGAGTGTGGTCGTGCCGGGGACTGGTGTCCTGTGAGGAGACGGTGCCCTGTCGGTGGCAATCACGGTGGTGACTAAGTGCATGCCGCCAGGGTCCCAGCAGTGCGATGGTGCTCGGAGCCTCACCCAGATTTCCTCCTTGGGGCGACAAGTTGTAGTAGCAGGTACTCTCTGTGCATAGGTCACTTGCCTCTGAGCTTTTCCCATAGAGGTCTTCTTTCCTGCAGTCAGAGGTCTCACACGACTCACAGGGGTGTTGGTGTTTTTCTCCATAGTTGAGTCTGCTGTTTTGTTCCGGCTCTTTTCCCCTGTGTGATGGGAGTCCTAGGTAGGATGGAGGATTACCGTGCATTGGGGGAGATTGCGAACGAGGGGCACAGCAGCGAAGACAGGGGCCTTCGTTAGGGTGGGTCATGTGATACATCCCTTGGTCCTTGGTCCAGCAACAGACAGCGTGGGTGACTCAATGCACACTTGCAGGGAGACAGACGGTTTTCCTTGAGTCCTTGGTCTGTGGTGCCAAGGACGTGCATTGCCCTGAGTGGAGAAAGCCGCCGTGAGGTGTATTGTGATCAGTAAGAATGGGGGATTGTGATCAGGAAACTAGGGGAATTGTGATCAGGAAGCCAGAGGAATTGTGATCAGGAAGCAAAGGGCATTGTGATCAGTAGGCAAGGGGTATTGTGATCAGGTACCGTGATGTGTAAGACGGGGCATTCTGATAAGCAAACAGGGGGCAATGTGATCAGGGAGAAAGGGGCAGTGGGATCAGCAAGCAGGGACAATTTTAATCACTAATCAGGGGGTATTGTGATCACAAACAAGGGTCATTATGATCAAGAGCAAGGGGCATTGTGATCACAAAGTATGGGGCATTGTGATCACTAAGAATGGGGATTGTGATGAGCAAGCAAGGGGAATTGTAATCATGAAGCAAAGGGCATTGTAATCATTAGGCAAGGGGTATTGTGATCAGGTAACAAGGAGTAGTTTGATGTGTAAACAGGGGGCAATGTGAAAAAGAAAAAAGGGGCATTTTGACCAGTTACCAGGGAGCATTGTATCAGTAATTAGGTGGTATTGTGATCACTAACAGCGGTCATTATGATTAAGAACAAAGGGCATTGTAATCACAGAGCAATGGGCATTGTGATCAGTAACAGGGAGCATTGTGATCACTAAGGATGGGGGATAGTGATCAGGAAGCAAGGGGAATGGTGATCAAGAAGCAAAGGGCTTTGTGATCAGAAGGCAAGGGGTATTGTGATCAGGTACCGTGATGTGAAAAGACGGGGAATTCTGATAAGCAAGCAGGGGGCAATGTGATCAGGAAGAAAGTGTAATTGTGATCACTCGCAGGGAGCATTTTATTCACTAATCAGCGGGTATTGTGATCAGAAACAGGGGTCATTATGATCGAGAAGAAGCGGCATTCTGACCAGTATACAAGGGGCATTGTGATCACAAAGCAGGGGTCATTGTGATCGCTAACTGGGGTATTGTGATCAGAAAAGATGGGGGATTGTGATCAGGAAGCAAGGGGAATTGTGATCAGGAAGCAAGAGGTATTGTGAACAGGAAGCAAAGGGCATTGTGATCAGTAGGAAAGGGGTATTATGATCGGTGAACAAGGGGCAATGTGATCACAAAGCAGTGGGCATTGCGATCAGTAATGGGGGCATTGTGATCACTAAGGATGGGGGAATGTGATCAGGAAACAAAGGGCATTGTTATCAGTATGCAAGAGGTATTGTTTACAGCGAAAAAGGGGTACTGTGAAGTGTAAATAGGGGGTATTCTGATAAGTAAGCAGGGGCATTTTGATCAGGAAGAAAGGGGCATTGTGATCAGTAATGGGGGTATGGTGATCAGGAAGAATGGGGAATTGTGATCAGGAAGCAAGGGGAATTGTGATCAGGACGCAAGAGTTATTGTGATCAGGAAGCATAGGGCATTGTGAGCAGTAGGCAAGGGGTATTGTGATCAAAGAACAAGGGGTACTGTGATGTGTAAACAGGGGGCATTCTGCTAAGTAAGCAGGGGCATTGTGATCAGGAGAAAAGGGGCATTTTGACCATTAAGCAGGGAGCATTGTAATTACTCTTCAGGGTTCATTGTGACCACAAACAAGGGTCATTATGATCAAGAGCAAGGGGCATTGTGATAACAAAGCAGGGGGCATTGTAATCAGTAAAGATGGGGAATTGTGATCAGGAAGTAAGGGGATTTGTGATCAGGAAGCAAGGGGCATTGTGATCAGTAGGCAAGGGGTATTGTGATCAGTGAACAACGGGTACTGTGATGTGTAAACAGGGTGCATTCTGAAAAGTAAGCAGGGGGCGTTGTGATCAGGAAGAAAGGGTCATTGTGATCAGTAAGCAGGGAGCATTGTAATCACTAATCAGGGGTATTGTGATCAGAAACAGGGGTCTTCATGATCAAGAGCAAGGGGCACTGTGATCACAATGCAGTGGGCATTGTGATCAGTAAAGATGGGAGATTGTGATCAGGAAGCAAGCGGAATTGTGATCAGGAAGCAAGAGGGATTGTGATCAGGAAGCAAAGGCATTGTGATCAGTAGCCAAGGGGTATTGTGATCAGTGAACAAGGGGTACTGTGATGTGTAAACAGGGGGCATTCTGAAAAGTAAGCAGTGGGCATTGTGATCAGGAAAAAAGGGGCATTGTGATCAGTAACTGGGTTATTGTGATCAATAAGAATGTGGAGTTGTGATCAGGAAACAAAGGACATTGTAATCAGTAGGCAAGGGGTATAGTGATAGGTGAACAAGGGGTACTGTGATGTGTAAACTGGGGGCATTCTGATAAGTAAGCAGGGGTCATTGTGATCAGGAAGAAAGGGGCATTGTGATCAGTATGCAGGGAGCATTGTAATCACTAATGAGGGGGTATTGTGATCACAAACAAGGGTCATTATGATCAAGAGCAAGGGGCTTTGTGATCACAAAGCAGGGGGTATTGTGCTCAGTTAGGATGTGGAATTGTGATCAGGAAGTAGAGGAATTGTGATCAGGAAGCAAGAGGTATTGTGATCAGGAAGCAAAGGGCATTGTGATCAGTAGGCAAAGGGTTTTGTGATCGGTGAACAAGGGGTACTGTGACGTGTAAACAGGGGATATTCTGAAAACTAAGCAGGCAGCATTGTGATCAGTAAAAGGGGGCACTGTGATCAGGAACAAACTGGCATTTTGACCAGTAAGCCGGGAGCATTGTAATCACTAATCAGGGGGTATTGTGATCAGAAACAGGGGTCATTATGATCAAGTACAAGCGACATTGTGATCAGTAAAGACGGGGCATTGTGATCACAATGCAGGGGCATTGTTATCATTAACGGGGGTACTGTGATCAGTAAGGATGGGGGATTGTGATCAGGAAATAAGGGGAATTGTGATCAGGAAGCAAGAGGCATTGTGATCAGGAACCAAAGGGCATTGTGAGCAGTAAGCACGGAATATTGTAATCACTAAACATGAGGTATTGTGATCAGAAACAGGGGTCATTATGATCAAGAACAAGCGGCATTGTGATCAGTAAAAGGGGGCAGTGTGATCCGGAACAAAGGGGCATTTTGACCAGTAAGCAGGGAGCATTGTAATCACTAATCAGAGGGTATCGTGACCACAAACAAGGGTCATTATTATCAAGAGCAAGGGGCATTGCGATCAGGAAGAATGGGGGATTGTGATCAGGAACCCATGGAATTGTGATCAGGAAGCAAGATATATTGTGATCAGGAAGCAAAGGGCATTGTGATCATTAGGCAAGGGCTATCGTGATCAGTGAACAAGAGGTATGTGATGTGTAAACAGGGCGTATTCTGAAAATTAAACAGGGGGCACTGAGATCAGTATCGGGGGTATTGTGATCAGTAAGGATGGGGGATTGTGATCAGGACGCAGGGGCAATTGTGATCAGGAAGCCACAGTTATTGTGATCAGGAAACAAAGGGCATTGTGATCAGTAGGCAAGGGGTATTTTGATCAGTGAACAACGCGTACTGTGATGTGTAAACAGGGGTAATGTGATCAGGAAGAAAGGGCCATTGTGATCAGTAAGCAGGGAGCATTTTAATCACTCATCAGGGGGCATTGTTATCAGAAACAGTGGTCATTATGATTAAGAACAAGGGGCATTGTGATCACAAAGCAGGGGGTATTGTGATCAGTAACACGGGGCATTGTGCTCACTAAAGATGGGGGATTGTGATCAGGAAGCAAGGGGAATTGTGATCAGGAAGCAAGAGGCATTGTGATCAGGAAGCAAAGGGCATTGTGAGAAGTAGGCAAGGGGTATTGTGATCAGTGAACAAGGGGTACTGTGATGTGTAACAGGGGGCATTCTGAAAAGTAAGCAGGGGGCATTGTGGTCAGTAAAAGGGGGCATTTTGATCAGGAAGAATGGGGCATTGTGATCAGTAAGCAGGGAGCATTCTAATCACTAATCAGGGGGTATTGTGATCAGAAACAAGGGGCATTATGTCAAGAACAAGGGGCATTGTGATCAAAAAACAAGGGGCATGGTGATCACAAAGCAGGGGTCACTGTGATCAGTAACGGGGTATTGTGATCAGTAAGAATGGGGGATTTTGATCAGGAAGTAAGGGGAATTGTGATCAGGAAGCAAGAGTCATTGTGATTAGGAAGCAAAGAGCATTGTGAGCAGTAGGCAAGGGGTATTGTGATAATTGATCAAGGGTACTGTGATGTGTAAACAGGGGGCATTCTGATAAGTAAGCAGGGGCATTGTGATCAGGAAGAAAGTGTAATTGTGATCACTCGCAGGGAGCATTTTATTCACTAATCAGGGGCTATTGTGATCAGAAACAGGGGTCATTGTGATCGAGAAGAAGCGGCATTCTGACCAGTATACAAGGGGCATTGTGATCACAAAGCAGGGGTCATTGTGATCGCTAACTGGGGTATTGTGATCAGAAAAGATGGGGGATTGTGATCAGGAAGCAAGGCGAATTGTGATCAGGAAGCAAGAGGTATTGTGATCAGGACGCAAGAGTTATTGTGATCAGGAAGCAAAGGGCATTGTGAGCAGTAGGCAAGGGGTATTGTGATCAAAGAACAAGGGGTACTGTGATGTGTAAACAGGGGGCATTCTGATAAGTAAGCAGGGGCATTGTGATCAGGAGAAAAGGGGCATTTTAACCATTAAGCAGGGAGCATTGTAATTACTCTTCAGGGTTCATTGTGACCACAAACAAGGGTCATTATGATCAAGAGCAAGGGGCATTGTGATAACAAAGCAGGGGGCATTGTAATCAGTAAAGATGGGGAATTGTGATCAGGAAGTAAGGGGATTTGTGATCAGGAAGCAAGGGGCATTGTGATCAGTAGGCAAGGGGTATTGTGATCAGTGAACAACGGGTACTGTGATGTGTAAACAGGGTGCATTCTGAAAAGTAAGCAGGGGGCGTTGTGATCAGGAAGAAAGGGTCATTGTGATCAGTAAGCAGGGAGCATTGTAATCACTAATCAGGGGTATTGTGATCAGAAACAGGGGTCTTCATGATCAAGAGCAAGGGGCACTGTGATCACAATGCAGTGGGCATTGTGATCAGTAAAGATGGGAGATTGTGATCAGGAAGCAAGGGGAATTGTGATCAGGAAGCAAGAGGGATTGTGATCAGGAAGCAAAGGCATTGTGATCAGTAGCCAAGGGGTATTGTGATCAGTGAACAAGGGGTACTGTGATGTGTAAACAGGGGGCATTCTGAAAAGTAAGCAGTGGGCATTGTGATCAGGAAAAAAGGGGCATTGTGATCAGTAACTGGGTTATTGTGATCAATAAGAATGTGGAGTTGTGATCAGGAAACAAAGGACATTGTGATCAGTAGGCAAGGGGTATAGTGATAGGTGAACAAGGGGTACTGTGATGTGTAAACTGGGGGCATTCTGATAAGTAAGCAGGGGTCATTGTGATCAGGAAGAAAGGGGCATTGTGATCAGTATGCAGGGAGCATTGTAATCACTAATGAGGGGGTATTGTGATGACAAACAAGGGTCATTATGATCAAGAGCAAGGGGCTTTGTGATCACAAAGCAGGGGGTATTGTGCTCAGTTAGGATGTGGAATTGTGATCAGGAAGTAGAGGAATTGTGATCAGGAAGCAAGAGGTATTGTGATCAGGAAGCAAAGGGCATTGTGATCAGTAGGCAAAGGGTTTTGTGATCGGTGAACAAGGGGTACTGTGACGTGTAAACAGGGGATATTCTGAAAACTAAGCAGGCAGCATTGTGATCAGTAAAAGGGGGCACTGTGATCAGGAACAAACTGGCATTTTGACCAGTAAGCCGGGAGCATTGTAATCACTAATCAGGGGGTATTGTGATCAGAAACAGGGGTCATTATGATCAAGTACAAGCGACATTGTGATCAGTAAAGACGGGGCATTGTGATCACAATGCAGGGGCATTGTTATCATTAACGGGGGTACTGTGATCAGTAAGGATGGGGGATTGTGATCAGGAAATAAGGGGAATTGTGATCAGGAAGCAAGAGGCATTGTGATCAGGAACCAAAGGGCATTGTGAGCAGTAAGCACGGAATATTGTAATCACTAAACATGAGGTATTGTGATCAGAAACAGGGGTCATTATGATCAAGAACAAGCGGCATTGTGATCAGTAAAAAGGGGCATTGTGATCACAAAGCAGGGGGCATTGTGATCAGTAAAAGGGGGCAGTGTGATCCGGAACAAAGGGGCATTTTGACCAGTAAGCAGGGAGCATTGTAATCACTAATCAGAGGGTATCGTGACCACAAACAAGGGTCATTATTATCAAGAGCAAGGGGCATTGCGATCAGGAAGAATGGGGGATTGTGATCAGGAACCCATGGAATTGTGATCAGGAAGCAAGATATATTGTGATCAGGAAGCAAAGGGCATTGTGATCATTAGGCAAGGGCTATCGTGATCAGTGAACAAGAGGTATGTGATGTGTAAACAGGGCGTATTCTGAAAATTAAACAGGGGGCACTGAGATCAGTATCGGGGGTATTGTGATCAGTAAGGATGGGGGATTGTGATCAGGACGCAAGGGCAATTGTGATCAGGAAGCCACAGTTATTGTGATCAGGAAACAAAGGGCATTGTGATCAGTAGGCAAGGGGTATTTTGATCAGTGAACAACGCGTACTGTGATGTGTAAACAGGGGTAGTGTGATCAGGAAGAAAGGGCCATTGTGATCAGTAAGCAGGGAGCATTTTAATCACTCATCACGGGGCATTGTTATCAGAAACAGTGGTCATTATGATTAAGAACAAGGGGCATTGTGATCACAAAGCAGGGGGTATTGTGATCAGTAACACGGGGCATTGTGATCACTAAAGATGGGGGATTGTGATCAGGAAGCAAGGGGAATTGTGATCAGGAAGCAAGAGGCATTGTGATCAGGAAGCAAAGGGCATTGTGAGAAGTAGGCAAGGGGTATTGTGATCAGTGAACAAGGGGTACTGTGATGTGTAACAGGGGGCATTCTGAAAAATAAGCAGGGGGCATTGTGGTCAGTAAAAGGGGGCATTTTGATCAGGAAGAATGGGGCATTGTGATCAGTAAGCAGGGAGCATTCTAATCACTAATCAGGGGGTATTGTGATCAGAAACAAGGGGCATTATGTCAAGAACAAGGGGCATTGTGATCAAAAAACAAGGGGCATGGTGATCACAAAGCAGGGGTCACTGTGATCAGTAACGGGGTATTGTGATCAGTAAGAATGGGGGATTTTGATCAGGAAGTAAGGGGAATTGTGATCAGGAAGCAAGAGTCATTGTGATTAGGAAGCAAAGAGCATTGTGAGCAGTAGGCAAGGGGTATTGTGATAATTGATCAAGGGTACTGTGATGTGTAAACAGGGGGCATTCTGATAAGTAAGCAGGGGCATTGTGATCAGGAAGAAAGTGTAATTGTGATCACTCGCAGGGAGCATTTTATTCACTAATCAGGGGGTATTGTGATCAGAAACAGGGGTCATTGTGATCGAGAAGAAGCGGCATTCTGACCAGTATACAAGGGGCATTGTGATCACAAAGCAGGGGTCATTGTGATCGCTAACTGGGGTATTGTGATCAGAAAAGATGGGGGATTGTGATCAGGAAGCAAGGGGAATTGTGATCAGGAAGCAAGAGGTATTGTGATCAGGACGCAAGAGTTATTGTGATCAGGAAGCAAAGGGCATTGTGAGCAGTAGGCAAGGGGTATTGTGATCAAAGAACAAGGGGTACTGTGATGTGTAAACAGGGGGCATTCTGATAAGTAAGCAGGGGCATTGTGATCAGGAGAAAAGGGGCATTTTGACCATTAAGCAGGGAGCATTGTAATTACTCTTCAGGGTTCATTGTGACCACAAACAAGGGTCATTATGATCAAGAGCAAGGGGCATTGTGATAACAAAGCAGGGGGCATTGTAATCAGTAAAGATGGGGAATTGTGATCAGGAAGTAAGGGGATTTGTGATCAGGAAGCAAGGGGCATTGTGATCAGTAGGCAAGGGGTATTGTGATCAGTGAACAACGGGTACTGTGATGTGTAAACAGGGTGCATTCTGAAAAGTAAGCAGGGGGCGTTGTGATCAGGAAGAAAGGGTCATTGTGATCAGTAAGCAGGGAGCATTGTAATCACTAATCAGGGGTATTGTGATCAGAAACAGGGGTCTTCATGATCAAGAGCAAGGGGCACTGTGATCACAATGCAGTGGGCATTGTGATCAGTAAAGATGGGAGATTGTGATCAGGAAGCAAGGGGAATTGTGATCAGGAAGCAAGAGGGATTGTGATCAGGAAGCAAAGGCATTGTGATCAGTAGCCAAGGGGTATTGTGATCAGTGAACAAGGGGTACTGTGATGTGTAAACAGGGGGCATTCTGAAAAGTAAGCAGTGGGCATTGTGATCAGGAAAAAAGGGGCATTGTGATCAGTAACTGGGTTATTGTGATCAATAAGAATGTGGAGTTGTGATCAGGAAACAAAGGACATTGTAATCAGTAGGCAAGGGGTATAGTGATAGGTGAACAAGGGGTACTGTGATGTGTAAACTGGGGGCATTCTGATAAGTAAGCAGGGGTCATTGTGATCAGGAAGAAAGGGGCATTGTGATCAGTATGCAGGGAGCATTGTAATCACTAATGAGGGGGTATTGTGATCACAAACAAGGGTCATTATGATCAAGAGCAAGGGGCTTTGTGATCACAAAGCAGGGGGTATTGTGCTCAGTTAGGATGTGGAATTGTGATCAGGAAGTAGAGGAATTGTGATCAGGAAGCAAGAGGTATTGTGATCAGGAAGCAAAGGGCATTGTGATCAGTAGGCAAAGGGTTTTGTGATCGGTGAACAAGGGGTACTGTGACGTGTAAACAGGGGATATTCTGAAAACTAAGCAGGCAGCATTGTGATCAGTAAAAGGGGGCACTGTGATCAGGAACAAACTGGCATTTTGACCAGTAAGCCGGGAGCATTGTAATCACTAATCAGGGGGTATTGTGATCAGAAACAGGGGTCATTATGATCAAGTACAAGCGACATTGTGATCAGTAAAGACGGGGCATTGTGATCACAATGCAGGGGCATTGTTATCATTAACGGGGGTACTGTGATCAGTAAGGATGGGGGATTGTGATCAGGAAATAAGGGGAATTGTGATCAGGAAGCAAGAGGCATTGTGATCAGGAACCAAAGGGCATTGTGAGCAGTAAGCACGGAATATTGTAATCACTAAACATGAGGTATTGTGATCAGAAACAGGGGTCATTATGATCAAGAACAAGCGGCATTGTGATCAGTAAAGAAGGGGCATTGTGATCACAAAGCAGGGGGCATTGTGATCAGTAAAAGGGGGCAGTGTGATCCGGAACAAAGGGGCATTTTGACCAGTAAGCAGGGAGCATTGTAATCACTAATCAGAGGGTATCGTGACCACAAACAAGGGTCATTATTATCAAGAGCAAGGGGCATTGCGATCAGGAAGAATGGGGGATTGTGATCAGGAACCCATGGAATTGTGATCAGGAAGCAAGATATATTGTGATCAGGAAGCAAAGGGCATTGTGATCATTAGGCAAGGGCTATCGTGATCAGTGAACAAGAGGTATGTGATGTGTAAACAGGGCGTATTCTGAAAATTAAACAGGGGGCACTGAGATCAGTATCGGGGGTATTGTGATCAGTAAGGATGGGGGATTGTGATCAGGACGCAGGGGCAATTGTGATCAGGAAGCCACAGTTATTGTGATCAGGAAACAAAGGGCATTGTGATCAGTAGGCAAGGGGTATTTTGATCAGTGAACAACGCGTACTGTGATGTGTAAACAGGGGTAATGTGATCAGGAAGAAAGGGCCATTGTGATCAGTAAGCAGGGAGCATTTTAATCACTCATCAGGGGGCATTGTTATCAGAAACAGTGGTCATTATGATTAAGAACAAGGGGCATTGTGATCACAAAGCAGGGGGTATTGTGATCAGTAACACGGGGCATTGTGCTCACTAAAGATGGGGGATTGTGATCAGGAAGCAAGGGGAATTGTGATCAGGAAGCAAGAGGCATTGTGATCAGGAAGCAAAGGGCATTGTGAGAAGTAGGCAAGGGGTATTGTGATCAGTGAACAAGGGGTACTGTGATGTGTAACAGGGGGCATTCTGAAAAGTAAGCAGGGGGCATTGTGGTCAGTAAAAGGGGGCATTTTGATCAGGAAGAATGGGGCATTGTGATCAGTAAGCAGGGAGCATTCTAATCACTAATCAGGGGGTATTGTGATCAGAAACAAGGGGCATTATGTCAAGAACAAGGGGCATTGTGATCAAAAAACAAGGGGCATGGTGATCACAAAGCAGGGGTCACTGTGATCAGTAACGGGGTATTGTGATCAGTAAGAATGGGGGATTTTGATCAGGAAGTAAGGGGAATTGTGATCAGGAAGCAAGAGTCATTGTGATTAGGAAGCAAAGAGCATTGTGAGCAGTAGGCAAGGGGTATTGTGATAATTGATCAAGGGTACTGTGATGTGTAAACAGGGGGCATTCTGATAAGTAAGCAGGGGCATTGTGATCAGGAAGAAAGTGTAATTGTGATCACTCGCAGGGAGCATTTTATTCACTAATCAGGGGCTATTGTGATCAGAAGCAGGGGTCATTGTGATCGAGAAGAAGCGGCATTCTGACCAGTATACAAGGGGCATTGTGATCACAAAGCAGGGGTCATTGTGATCGCTAACTGGGGTATTGTGATCAGAAAAGATGGGGGATTGTGATCAGGAAGCAAGGGGAATTGTGATCAGGAAGCAAGAGGTATTGTGATCAGGACGCAAGAGTTATTGTGATCAGGAAGCAAAGGGCATTGTGAGCAGTAGGCAAGGGGTATTGTGATCAAAGAACAAGGGGTACTGTGATGTGTAAACAGGGGGCATTCTGATAAGTAAGCAGGGGCATTGTGATCAGGAGAAAAGGGGCATTTTAACCATTAAGCAGGGAGCATTGTAATTACTCTTCAGGGTTCATTGTGACCACAAACAAGGGTCATTATGATCAAGAGCAAGGGGCATTGTGATAACAAAGCAGGGGGCATTGTAATCAGTAAAGATGGGGAATTGTGATCAGGAAGTAAGGGGATTTGTGATCAGGAAGCAAGGGGCATTGTGATCAGTAGGCAAGGGGTATTGTGATCAGTGAACAACGGGTACTGTGATGTGTAAACAGGGTGCATTCTGAAAAGTAAGCAGGGGGCGTTGTGATCAGGAAGAAAGGGTCATTGTGATCAGTAAGCAGGGAGCATTGTAATCACTAATCAGGGGTATTGTGATCAGAAACAGGGGTCTTCATGATCAAGAGCAAGGGGCACTGTGATCACAATGCAGTGGGCATTGTGATCAGTAAAGATGGGAGATTGTGATCAGGAAGCAAGGGGAATTGTGATCAGGAAGCAAGAGGGATTG
Source organism: Hipposideros larvatus (assembly GCA_031876335.1). Classification (NCBI taxonomy): domain Eukaryota; kingdom Metazoa; phylum Chordata; class Mammalia; order Chiroptera; family Hipposideridae; genus Hipposideros; species Hipposideros larvatus. The sequence goes on from JAVKSA010000055.1 coordinate 1,026,350, forward strand.
TGATCAGGAAGCAAAGGCATTGTGATCAGTAGCCAAGGGGTATTGTGATCAGTGAACAAGGGGTACTGTGATGTGTAAACAGGGGGCATTCTGAAAAGTAAGCAGTGGGCATTGTGATCAGGAAAAAAGGGGCATTGTGATCAGTAACTGGGTTATTGTGATCAATAAGAATGTGGAGTTGTGATCAGGAAACAAAGGACATTGTGATCAGTAGGCAAGGGGTATAGTGATAGGTGAACAAGGGGTACTGTGATGTGTAAACTGGGGGCATTCTGATAAGTAAGCAGGGGTCATTGTGATCAGGAAGAAAGGGGCATTGTGATCAGTATGCAGGGAGCATTGTAATCACTAATGAGGGGGTATTGTGATGACAAACAAGGGTCATTATGATCAAGAGCAAGGGGCTTTGTGATCACAAAGCAGGGGGTATTGTGCTCAGTTAGGATGTGGAATTGTGATCAGGAAGTAGAGGAATTGTGATCAGGAAGCAAGAGGTATTGTGATCAGGAAGCAAAGGGCATTGTGATCAGTAGGCAAAGGGTTTTGTGATCGGTGAACAAGGGGTACTGTGACGTGTAAACAGGGGATATTCTGAAAACTAAGCAGGCAGCATTGTGATCAGTAAAAGGGGGCACTGTGATCAGGAACAAACTGGCATTTTGACCAGTAAGCCGGGAGCATTGTAATCACTAATCAGGGGGTATTGTGATCAGAAACAGGGGTCATTATGATCAAGTACAAGCGACATTGTGATCAGTAAAGACGGGGCATTGTGATCACAATGCAGGGGCATTGTTATCATTAACGGGGGTACTGTGATCAGTAAGGATGGGGGATTGTGATCAGGAAATAAGGGGAATTGTGATCAGGAAGCAAGAGGCATTGTGATCAGGAACCAAAGGGCATTGTGAGCAGTAAGCACGGAATATTGTAATCACTAAACATGAGGTATTGTGATCAGAAACAGGGGTCATTATGATCAAGAACAAGCGGCATTGTGATCAGTAAAGAAGGGGCATTGTGATCACAAAGCAGGGGGCATTGTGATCAGTAAAAGGGGGCAGTGTGATCCGGAACAAAGGGGCATTTTGACCAGTAAGCAGGGAGCATTGTAATCACTAATCAGAGGGTATCGTGACCACAAACAAGGGTCATTATTATCAAGAGCAAGGGGCATTGCGATCAGGAAGAATGGGGGATTGTGATCAGGAACCCATGGAATTGTGATCAGGAAGCAAGATATATTGTGATCAGGAAGCAAAGGGCATTGTGATCATTAGGCAAGGGCTATCGTGATCAGTGAACAAGAGGTATGTGATGTGTAAACAGGGCGTATTCTGAAAATTAAACAGGGGGCACTGAGATCAGTATCGGGGGTATTGTGATCAGTAAGGATGGGGGATTGTGATCAGGACGCAAGGGCAATTGTGATCAGGAAGCCACAGTTATTGTGATCAGGAAACAAAGGGCATTGTGATCAGTAGGCAAGGGGTATTTTGATCAGTGAACAACGCGTACTGTGATGTGTAAACAGGGGTAATGTGATCAGGAAGAAAGGGCCATTGTGATCAGTAAGCAGGGAGCATTTTAATCACTCATCAGGGGGCATTGTTATCAGAAACAGTGGTCATTATGATTAAGAACAAGGGGCATTGTGATCACAAAGCAGGGGGTATTGTGATCAGTAACACGGGGCATTGTGATCACTAAAGATGGGGGATTGTGATCAGGAAGCAAGGGGAATTGTGATCAGGAAGCAAGAGGCATTGTGATCAGGAAGCAAAGGGCATTGTGAGAAGTAGGCAAGGGGTATTGTGATCAGTGAACAAGGGGTACTGTGATGTGTAACAGGGGGCATTCTGAAAAATAAGCAGGGGGCATTGTGGTCAGTAAAAGGGGGCATTTTGATCAGGAAGAATGGGGCATTGTGATCAGTAAGCAGGGAGCATTCTAATCACTAATCAGGGGGTATTGTGATCAGAAACAAGGGGCATTATGTCAAGAACAAGGGGCATTGTGATCAAAAAACAAGGGGCATGGTGATCACAAAGCAGGGGTCACTGTGATCAGTAACGGGGTATTGTGATCAGTAAGAATGGGGGATTTTGATCAGGAAGTAAGGGGAATTGTGATCAGGAAGCAAGAGTCATTGTGATTAGGAAGCAAAGAGCATTGTGAGCAGTAGGCAAGGGGTATTGTGATAATTGATCAAGGGTACTGTGATGTGTAAACAGGGGGCATTCTGATAAGTAAGCAGGGGCATTGTGATCAGGAAGAAAGTGTAATTGTGATCACTCGCAGGGAGCATTTTATTCACTAATCAGGGGGTATTGTGATCAGAAACAGGGGTCATTGTGATCGAGAAGAAGCGGCATTCTGACCAGTATACAAGGGGCATTGTGATCACAAAGCAGGGGTCATTGTGATCGCTAACTGGGGTATTGTGATCAGAAAAGATGGGGGATTGTGATCAGGAAGCAAGGGGAATTGTGATCAGGAAGCAAGAGGTATTGTGATCAGGACGCAAGAGTTATTGTGATCAGGAAGCAAAGGGCATTGTGAGCAGTAGGCAAGGGGTATTGTGATCAAAGAACAAGGGGTACTGTGATGTGTAAACAGGGGGCATTCTGATAAGTAAGCAGGGGCATTGTGATCAGGAGAAAAGGGGCATTTTGACCATTAAGCAGGGAGCATTGTAATTACTCTTCAGGGTTCATTGTGACCACAAACAAGGGTCATTATGATCAAGAGCAAGGGGCATTGTGATAACAAAGCAGGGGGCATTGTAATCAGTAAAGATGGGGAATTGTGATCAGGAAGTAAGGGGATTTGTGATCAGGAAGCAAGGGGCATTGTGATCAGTAGGCAAGGGGTATTGTGATCAGTGAACAACGGGTACTGTGATGTGTAAACAGGGTGCATTCTGAAAAGTAAGCAGGGGGCGTTGTGATCAGGAAGAAAGGGTCATTGTGATCAGTAAGCAGGGAGCATTGTAATCACTAATCAGGGGTATTGTGATCAGAAACAGGGGTCTTCATGATCAAGAGCAAGGGGCACTGTGATCACAATGCAGTGGGCATTGTGATCAGTAAAGATGGGAGATTGTGATCAGGAAGCAAGGGGAATTGTGATCAGGAAGCAAGAGGGATTGTGATCAGGAAGCAAAGGCATTGTGATCAGTAGCCAAGGGGTATTGTGATCAGTGAACAAGGGGTACTGTGATGTGTAAACAGGGGGCATTCTGAAAAGTAAGCAGTGGGCATTGTGATCAGGAAAAAAGGGGCATTGTGATCAGTAACTGGGTTATTGTGATCAATAAGAATGTGGAGTTGTGATCAGGAAACAAAGGACATTGTAATCAGTAGGCAAGGGGTATAGTGATAGGTGAACAAGGGGTACTGTGATGTGTAAACTGGGGGCATTCTGATAAGTAAGCAGGGGTCATTGTGATCAGGAAGAAAGGGGCATTGTGATCAGTATGCAGGGAGCATTGTAATCACTAATCGGGGTATTGTGATCACAAACAAGGGTCATTATGATCAAGAGCAAGGGGCTTTGTGATCACAAAGCAGGGGGCATTGTGCTCAGTTAGGATGTGGAATTGTGATCAGGAAGTAGGGGAATTGTGATCAGGAAGCAATAGGTATTGTGATATGGAAGCAAAGGGCATTGTGATCAGTAGGCATGTGGTATTGTAATCAGTGAACAACAGGTACTGTGATGTGTAAACAGGGGGCATTGTGACCAGGAAGAAATGCCATCGTGATCAATTAGCAGGGATCACTTTAATCACTCATAAGGTGGTATTATGTTCAGAAACAGTGGTCATTATGATTAAGAACAAGGGGCATTGTGATCACAAAGCTGGGGGCATTTTCATCAGTAACAGGGGGCATTGTGATCACTAAGCATGAGGGATTGTGATCAGTAAGCCAGGGTAATTGTGATCAGGAAGCAAAGGGCATTGTGATCAGTAGGCAAGGGGTATTGCGATCAGTGAACAAGGGGTACGGTGATGTGTAAACAGGGGGCATTCTGATAACTAAGCAGGGAGCATTGTGGTAAGGAAGAAAGGTGCATTGTGATCAGTATGCAGGGAGCATTGTAATCACTAATGGTGAGGGAATGTGATTAGGAAGCAAGGAGAATAGTGATCATGAAGCAAAGGGCATTGGGATCAGTATGCAAAGGGTATTGTGATCGGTGAACAAGGGGTACTGTGACGAGTAAACAGGGGATATTCTGAAAACAAAGCAGGCAGCATTGTGATCAGTAAAAGGGGGCACTGTGATCAGGAAAAAACTGGCATTTTGACCAGTAAGCCGGGAGCATTGTAATCAATAATCAGGGGGTATTGTGATCAGAAAAAGGGGGTCATTATGATCAAGAACAAGCGGCATTGTGATCATTAAAGAACGGGCATTGTGATCACAAAGCAGGCGCTTTGTGATCATTAACGGGGGTATTGTGATCAGGAAGGAAGGGGAATTGTGATCAGCAAGCCCGAGGTATTGTGATAAGGAAGCAAAGGGCATTGTGATCAGTTGGCAAGGGGTATTGTGATCAGTGAACAAGGGGTACTGTGATGTGTAAACAGGGGGCATTCTGAAAAGTGAGCAGTGGGCATTCTGATCAGTAAAAGTGGGCATTGTGATCAGGAACAAAGGGGCATTTTGACCAGTAAGCAGGGAGCATTATAATCACTAATTTGGGGGGATTGTGATAAAAAACAGGCGTCATTATAATTAAGTACAAGGGGCATTGTGATCACAAAGCAGGGGATTTGTGATCAGTAACAGGGGGCATAGTGATCCTTAAGGATGGGGGATTGTGATGAGGAAGCAAAGGGCATTGGCATCAGTAGGCAAGGGGTATTGTGATCGGTGAATAAGGGGTACTGTGGTTTGTAAGAAGGGGATATTCTGAAAAGTATGCAGGATGCATTGTGATGAGAAAAGTGGGCATTGTGATCAGGAACAAATGGGCATTTTGAACAGTAAGCCGGGAGCATTGTAACCACTACTCAGGGGGAATTGTGATCAGAAACAGGGGTCATTATGATAGAGTACAAGCGACATTGTGATCTGTAAAGACGGGGCATTGTGATCACAATGCAGGGGCATTGTTATCATTAACGGGGGTATTGTGATCAGTAAGGATGGGGGATTGTGATCAGGAAATAAGGGGAATTGTGATCAGGATGCAAGAGGCATTGTGATCAGGAACCAAAGGTCATTGTGAGCAGTAAGCACGGAATATTGTAATCACTAAACATGAGGTATTGTGATCAGAAACAGGGGTCATTATGATCAAGAACAAGCGGCATTGTAATCAGTAAAGAAGGGGCATTGTGATCACAAACAGGGGGCATTGTGATCAGTAAAAGGGGGCAGTGTGATCCGGAACAAAGGGGCATTTTGACCAGTAAGCAGGGAGCATTTTAATCACTAATCAGAGGGTATCGTGACCACAAACAAGGGTCATTATTATCAAGAGCAAGGGGCATTGCGATCAGGAAGAATGGGGGATTGTGATCAGGAACCCAGGGGATTGTGATCAGGAAGCAAGATATATTGTGATCAGGAAGCAAAGGGCATTGTGAGAAGTAGGCAAGGGGTATTGTGATCAGTGAACAAGGGGTACTGTGATGTGAAACAGGGGGCATTCTGAAAAGTAAGCAGGGGACATTGCGGTCAGTAAAAGGGGGCATTTTGATCAGGAAGAATGGGGCATTGTGATCAGTAAGCAGGGAGCATTCTAATCACTAATCAGGGGGTATTGTGATCAGAAACAAGGGGCTTTATGGTCAAGAACAAGGGGCATTGTGATCAAAAAACAAGGGGCATTGTGATCACAAAGCAGGGGTCACTGTGATCAGTAACGGGGTATTGTGATCAGTAAGAATGGGGGATTTTGATCAGGAAGTAAGTGGAATTGTGATCAGGAAGCAAGAGTTATTGTGATCAGGAAGCAAAGAGCATTGTGAGCAGTAGGCAAGGGGTATTGTGATAATTGATCAAGGGTACTGTGATGTGTAAACAGGGAGCATTCTGATAAGTAAGCAGGGGCATTGTGATCAGGAAGAAAGCGGCATTGTGATCAGTAAACACGGAATATTGTAATCACTATACAGGAGGTATTGTGATCAGAAACAGGGGTCATTATGATCAAGAACAAGCGGCAATGTGATCAGTAAAGAAGGGGTACTGTGATCACAAGGCAGGGGCATTGTGATCAGTAACAGGGGGTATTGTGAACAGTAAGGATGGGGGATTGTGAACACGTAAAAAGGGGCATTTTGAGCAGAAAGCAGGGAGCATTGTAATCACTAATGAAGGGGTTTGTGATCACAACAAGTGTCATTATGATCAAGAGCAAGTGGCATTGTGATCACAAAGCAGGGGGCATTGTGATCAGTAAGGATGGGGAATTGTGAACAGGAAATAGCAGAATTGTGATCACGAAGCAAGAGGTATTGTGATCAGGAAGCAAAGGGCATTGTGATCAGTACGCAAGGGGTATTGTGATCAATGAAGAACGCGTACTGCATGTGTAAACAGGGGGCAATGTGATCAGGAAGAAAGGGACATTGTGAGTAGTAAGCAGGGAGCATTGTAATCATTCATCAGGCGGTATTGTGATCAGAAACAGGGTTCATTATGATCCATAACAAGCGGCATTGTGATCAGTAAAAAAGGGTCATTGTGATCACAAAGCAGGGGCATTGTGATCAGTAACAGGGGTATTGTGATCAGGAAGCAAGGGTAATTGTGATCAGGAACCAATAGTTATTGTTTGCAGGAAGCAAAGGGCATTGTGATCAGTAGGCAAGGGGAATTTTGATCAGGAAGCTGAGGTAATGTGATCAGGAAGCTAAGGGCATTGTGATCACTTGGGAAGGGATATTGTGATCAGTCAACAAGGGGTACTGTGATGTGTAAACAGGGGGCATTCTGAAAAGTCACCAGGCGCATTGTGACCAGAAAGAAAGGGTCATTTTGACCAGTTACCAGGGAGCATTGTAATCACTAATTAGGTGGTATTTTGATCACAAACAGGGGTCATTATGATTAAGAACAAGGGGCATTGTAATCACAAAGCAAAGGGCATTGTGATCAGTAACAGGGGGTATTGTGAACAGTAAGGATGGGGGATTGTGATCAGGAAGTAACGGGAATGGAGATCACGAAGCAAGAGGTATTGTGCTCAGGAGCAAAAGGCATTGTGTTCAGTAGGCAAGGGGTATTGTGATGTGTAAACAGGGGACATCCTGAAAAGTAAGCAGGGGTCATTGTGATCATTAAAAGGGGGAATTTTGATCAGGAATAAAGGGGCATTTTGACCAGTAAGCAGGGAGCATTGTAATCACTAATTGGGTGGTATTGTGATCACAAACATGGGCCATTATGATTCAGAACAAGGGGCATTGTGATCACAAAGCAGGGGGCATTGTCATCAGTAACAGGGGGCATTGTGATCACTAAGGATGGGGGATTGTGATCAGGAAGCAAGGGGAATTTTGATCAGGAAGCAAAGGGCATTGTGACCAGTAGGCAAGGTGTATTGCGATCAGGGACAAGGGGTAACGTGATGTGTAAAGATGGGGCATTCTGATAAGCATGCAGGGGGCAATGTGATCAGGAAGAAAGGTGAATTGTGATCAGGAAGCAAGGGTAATTTTGATCAGGAAGCAAGAGTTATCGTGATCAGGAAGCAAAGGGCATTGTGAGAAGTAGGCAATGGGTATTGTGATCAGCGAACAAGGGGTACTGTGATGTGTAAACAGGGGGCATTCTGAAAAGTCACCAGGCGCATTGTGATCAGAAAGAAAGGGTCATTTTGACCAGTTACCAGGGAGCATTGTAATCACTAATTAGGTGGTATTTTGATCACAAACAGGGGTCATTATGATTAAGAACAAGGGGCATTGTAATCACAAAGCAAGGGGCATTGTGATCAGTAACAAGGGGTATTGTGAACAGTAAGGATGGGGAATTGTGATAAGGAAGTAACGGGAATGGAGATCAGGAAGCAAGAGGTATTGTACTCAGGAGCAAAAGGCATTGTGTTCAGTAGGCAAGGGGTATTGTGATCAGAGAATAAGGGGTACTGTGATGTGTAAACAGGGGGCATTCTGATAAGTAAGCAGGGGCATTGTGATCAGAGAAATGGGGCATTTTGACCATTAAGCAGGGAGCATTGTAATTACTATTCAGGGTGCATTGTGACCACAAACAAGGGTCATTATGATCAAGAGCAAGGGGCTTTGTGATCACAAAGCAGGGGGCATTGTGATCAGTAAAGATGGGGAATTGTGATCAGGAAGTAAGGGGATTTGTGATCAGGAAGCAAGAGGGATTGTGATCAGGAAGCAAGGGGCATTGTGATCAGTAGACAAGGGGTATTGTGATCAGTGAACAACGGGTACTGTGATGTGTAAACAGGGTGCATTCTGAAAAGTAAGCAGGGGGCGTTGTGATCAGGAAGAAAGGGTCATTGTGATCAGTAAGCAGGCAGCATTGTAATCACTAATCAAGGGTATTGTGATCAGAAACAGGGGTCTTCATGATCTAGAGCAATGGGCACTGTGATCACAATGCAGTGGGCATTGTGATCAGTAAAGATGGGAGATTGTGATCAGGAAGCAAGGGAATTGTGATCAGGAAGCAAGAGGGATTGCGATCAGAAAGCAAAGGCATTGTGATCAGTAGGCAAGGGGTATTGTGATCAGTGAACAAGGGGTACTGTGATGTGTAAACAGGGGGCATTCTGAAAAGTAAGCAGTGGGCATTGTGATCAGGAAAAAAGGGGCATTGTGATCAGTAACTGGGTTTTTGTGATCAATAAGAATGTGGAGTTGTGATCAGGAAACAAAGGACATTGTGATCAGTAGGCAAGGGGTATAGTGATAGGTGAACAAGGGGTACTGTGATGTGTAAACTGGGGGCATTCTGATAAGTAAGCAGGGGTCATTGTGATCAGGAAGAAAGGGGCATTGTGATCAGTATGCAGGGAGCATTGTAATCACTAATCTGGGTATTGTGATCACAAACAAGGGTCATTATGATCAAGAGCAAGGGGCTTTGTGATCACAAAGCAGGGGGCATTGTGCTCAGTTAGGATGTGGAATTGTGATCAGGAAGTAGGGGAATTGTGATCAGGAAGCAAGAGGTATTGTGATATGGAAGCAAAGGGCATTGTGATCAGTAGGCATGTGGTAGTGTAATCAGTGAACAACGGGTACTGTGATGTGTAAACAGGGGGTATTGTGACCAGGAAGAAATGCCATCGTGATCAATTAGCAGGGATCACTTTAATCCCTCATAAGTTGGTATTATGATCAGAAACAGTGGTCATTATGATTAAGAACAAGGGGCATTGTGATCACAAAGCAGGTGTTATTTTCATCAGTAAGAGGGGGCTTTCTGATCACTAAGCATGAGGGATTGTGATCAGTAAGCAAGGGTAATTGTGATCAGGAAGCAAAGGGCATTGTGATCAGTAGGCAAGGGGTATTGTGATCAGTGAACAAGGTGTACGGTGATGTGTAAACAGGGGGCATTCTGATAACTAAGCAGGGGGCATTGTGGTAAGGAAGAAAGGGGCATTGTGATCAGTATGCAGGGAGCATTGTAATCACTAAGAGTGAGGGAATGTGATTAGGAATAAAGGAGAATTGTGATCATGAAGCAAAGGGCATTGGGATCAGTACGCAAAGGGTATTGTGATCGGTGAACAAAGGGTACTGTGACGTGTAAACAGGGGATATTCTGAAAACAAAGCAGGCAGCATTGTGATCAGTAAAAGGGGGCACTGTGATCAGGAACAAACTGGCATTTTGTCCAGTAAGCCGGGAGCATTGTAATCACTAATCAGGGGGTATTGTGATCAGAAACAGGGGTCATTATGATCAAGAACAAGCGGCATTGTGATCATTAAAGAACGGGCATTGTGATCACAAAGCAGGCGCTTTGTGATCATTAACGGGGGTATTGTGATCAGGAAGGAAGGGGAATTGTGATCAGGAAGCCAGAGGTATTGTGATCAGGAAGCAAAGGGCATTGTGATCAGTTGGCAAGGGGTATTGTGATCAGTGAACAAGGGGTACTGTGATGTGTAAACAGTGGGCATTCTGAAAAGTAAGCAGGGGGCATTGTGATCAGTAAAAGGGGGCATTGTGATCACTAAGCATGAGGGATTGTGATCAGTAAGCCAGGGTAATTGTGATCAGGAAGCAAAGGGCATTGTGATCAGTAGGCAAGGGGTATTGTGATCAGTGAACAACGGGTACTGTGATGTGTAAACAGGGGGCATTCTGATAACTAAGCAGGGGGCATTGTGGTAAGGAAGAAAAGGGCATTGTGATCAGTATGCAGGGAGCATAGTAATCACTAAGGGTGAGGGAATGTGATTAGGAAGCAAGGAGAATTGTGATCATGAAGCAAAGGGCATTGTGATCAATAGGCAAAGGGTATTGTGATCGGTGAAGAAGGGGTACTGTGACGTGAAAACAGGGGATATTCTGCAAAATTAGCAGGCAGCATTGTGATCAGTAAAAGGGGGCACTGTGATCAGGAACAAACTGGCATTTTGACCAGTAAGCCGGGAGCATTGTAATCACTAATCAGGGGGTATTGTGATCAGGAAGGAAGGGGAATTGTGATCAGAAAGCCAGTGGTATTGTGATCAGGAAGCAAAGGGCATTGTGATCAGTGGGCAAGGGGTATTGTGATCAGTGAACAAGGGGTACTGTGATGTGTAAACAGGGGACATTCTGAAAAGTAAGCAGTGGGCATTGTGATCAGTAAAAGGGGGCATTGTGATCAGGAACAAAGGGGCATTTTGACCAGTAAGCAGGGAGCATTATAATCACTAATTTGGGGTGATTGTGATAAAAAACAGGGGTCATTACGATTAAGAACAAGGGGCATTGTGATCACAAAGCAGGGGCATTGTGATCAGTAACACGGGGCATAGTGATCCTTAAGGATCGGGGATTGTGATGAGGAAGCAAATGGCATTGGCATCAGTAGGCAAGGGGTATTGTGATCGGTGAATAAGGGGTACTGTTGTCTGTAAACAGGGGATATTCTGAAAAGTATGCAGGATGCATTGTGATCAGAAAAGGGGGCATTGTGATCAGGAACAAATGGGCATTTTGACCAGTAAGCAGGGAGCATTGTAATCACTAATCAGAGGTTATCGTGACCACAAACCAGTGTCATTATTATCAAGAGCAAGGGGCATTGCGATCAGGAAGAATGGGGGATTGTGATCAGGAACCCAGGGAATTGTGATCAGGAAGCAAGATATATTCTGATCAGGAAGCAAAGGGCATTGTGATCATTAGGCAAGGGCTATCGTGATCAGTGAACAAGAGGTATGTGATGTGTAAACAGGGCATATTCTGAAAATTAAGCAGGGGGCACTGAGATCAGTATCGGGGGTATTGTGATCAGTAAGGATGGGGGATTGTGATCAGGACGCAAGGGCAATTGTGATCAGGAAGCCACAGTTATTGTGATCAGGAAACAAAGGGCATTGTGATCAGTAGGCAAGGGGTATTTTGATCAGTGAACAATGCGTACTGTGATGAGTAAACAGGGGGCAATGTGATCAGGAAGAAAGGGCCATTGTGATCAGTAAGCAGGGAGAATTTAATCACTCATCAGGGGGTATTGTTATCAGAAACAGTGGTCATTATGATTAAGAACAAGGGGCATTGTGATCACAAGCAGGGGGTATTGTGATCAGTAACACGGGGCATTGTGATCACTAAAGATGGGGGATTGTGATCAGGAAGCAAGGGGAATTGTTATCAGGAAGCAAGAGGCATTGTGATCAGGAAGCAAAGGGCATTGTGAGAAGTAGGCAATGGGTATTGTGATCAGCGAACAAGGGGTACTGTGATGTGTAAACAGGGGGCATTCTGAAAAGTCACCAGGCTCATTGTGATCAGAAAGAAAGGGGCATTTTGATCAGTTAACAGGGAGCATTCTAATCACTAATTAGGTGGCATTTTGATCACAAACAGGGGTCATTATGATTAAGAACAAGGGGCATTGTAATCACAAAGCAAGGGGCATTGTGATCAGTAACAGGGGGTATTGTGAACAGTAAGGATGGGGGATTGTGATCAGGAAGTAAGGGGAATTGAGATCAGGAAGCAAGAAGTATTGTGCTCAGGAGCAAAAGGCATTGTGTTCAGTAGGCAAGGGGTATTGTGATGTGTAAACAGGGGACATTCTGAAAAGTAAACAGGGGTCATTGTGATCAATAAAAGGGGAATTTTGATTAGGAATAAAGGGGCATTTTGACCAGTAAGCAGGGAGCATTGTAATCACAAATTGGGTGGTATTCTGATCACAAACATGGGCCATTATGATTCAGAACAAGGGGCATTGTGATCAGTAGGCAAGGGGTATTGTGATCAGTGAACAACGTGTACTGTGATGTGTAAACAGGGTGCATTCTGAAAAGTAAGCAGGGGGCGTTGTGATCAGGAAGAAAGGGTCATTGTGATCAGTAAGCAGGCAGCATTGTAATCACTAATCAGGGGTATTGTGATCAGAAACAGGGGTCTTCATGATCAAGAGCAAGGGGCACTGTGATCACAATGCAGTGGGCATTGTGATCAGTAAAGATGGGAGATTGTGATCAGGAAGCAAGGGGAATTGTGATCAGGAAGCAAGAGGGATTGTGATCAGGAAGCAAAGGGGTATTGTGGTCAGTGAACAAGGGGTACTGTGATGTATAAACAGGGGGCATTCTGAAAAGTAAGCAGTGGGCATTGTGATCAGGAAAAAAGGGGCATTGTGATCAGTAACTGGGTTATTGTGATCAATAAGAATGTGGAGTTGTGATCAGGAAACAAAGGACATTGTGATCAGTAGGCAAGGGGTATAGTGATAGGTGAACAAGGGGTACTTTGATGTGTAAACTGGGGGCATTCTGATAAGTAAGCAGGGGTCACTGTGATCAGGAAGAAAGGGGCACTGTGATCAGTATGCAGGGAGCATTGTAATCACTAATCGGGGTATTGTGATCACAAACAAGGTTCATTATGATCAAGAGCAAGGGGCTTTGTGATCACAAAGCAGGGGGCATTGTGCTCAGTTAGGATGTGGAATTGTGATCAGTAAGAACGGGGGATTGTGATCAGGAACCCAGGGGAATTGTGATCATGAAGCAAGAGATATTGTGATCAGGAAGCAAAGGGCATTGTGATCAGTAGGCAAGGAGTATCGTGATCAGTGAATAAGGGGTACTCTGATGTGTAAACAGGGGGCAAAGTGATCAGGAAGAAACGGCCATTGTGATCAGTAAGCAGGGAGCATTTTAATCACTCATCAGGGGGTATTGTTATCAGAAACAAAGGTCATTATGATTAATAACAAGGGGCATTGCCATCACAAACCAGGGGATATTTTGAGTTGGTTTAGCGACAGTGTTAGTGTTAGGGTTAGGGTTAGGTTAGGGTTAGAGAGACAGTAAGGGTCAGAGTTAGGTTTAGCGACAGTGTTAGGTTTAGGATTAATATTAGAGGCAGAGTTCGGGTTAAGGTTAGCCTTATGGTTTGAAACAGATTAGGTTGTGTGATAGTGTTAGTATTAGTGACAGGCTTACTGTTAGGGTTAAGGTTAGGTTTAGAGACAGTGTTAGGGTTAGCTTTGGAGTTGAGTTTAGTGTTAGGATTCAGTTTAGGGCTAGGGTTAGTGTTAGAGACAGGGTGGCCTTCGGATTAGGGTAGGGTTAGGGTCAGTCACAGGGATAGGGATATAGTTATGGTTAGGGTTGGGATTAGAGACAGGTTTAAGGTTAGGGTCAGGGTTAGAGACAGGTATGGTAAGGGTTAGGGTCAAGGTATAGGTTAAGATTAGGGACAGGTTACAGTTAGGTATAGGGTTAGGAACAAGATTAGGGCTAGGTTTGAGGTGTATGTTAGTGTCAGGGTTAGGTCTGCAGTAGGATTAGAGTTAGGGTTAGAATTAGAGTTAGGGGAACGTTAAGGATTAAGGATAGGTTTAGGGTTAACGTTAGGGACAGGAATAGGGTCAGTGTTAGGGTTATGATTAGGGATAGGTACAGAGTTAGGTTTAAGGGTAGGAACAGGCTTGTGGGATCGGATTAGAGTTAGGGTTTATGACACAATTAGGGTCACGGTTAGAGATACGCTTAGCTTTCCCGACATGGTTAGATTTAGGGTTACTCTTAGCGTTAAGTTTAGGGACAGGTTAACGGTTAGTGTTAGAGTTAGGGTCAGGGCTAAGGTTAGGTTTACGGTTCCATTTACATTTAGGGTTATGGTTAAAGACAGGCTAGGGTTCTGGTTAGGATTAGGGTTTCCGTTAAAATTAGGGACACAGTTAAGCTTAGTGTAAGGTTTAGGGTTAGTGATAAAGACACGGTTTGGTTTAGGTTATGGGTTCGGGTGAGATTCAGTGTTAGGGACAGGTTAGGGTAGGATTAGTGTTAGGGATAGAGACAGGTTTCGGGTTAGAGTTACAAAATTGGTTATGAGTAAGTGTAAAAACAGGGTTAGGGTTAGTGAAGTTGTTAGGGTTAGGGTTAGGGTTAGCTACAGGGTTAAGTTTAAGGAGAAGGTTAGTTTTGGGGTTTGTGTGAAGTTTAGAAAAAGGGTTATTTTCAGATTTCGGTTTAGGAAAAGGGTTACGATAACAGGGTTTGTATTAAGAACAGTATGCATGGTATGCACACGGATGGCTTAGGGTTCGCATGAGGGTGAGGAATACAATAGGGGTTTTCATTTGACATAGGGAAGGTCTTAGATTTAGAGACAAGGTTAAGGTTAGGGACAGGATTATGGTTAGAGACAAGATGAAGTTTAGGGACACTGTCAGGGTTAGTGTTAAGTTTAAGTTTAGGGTTACCGTTAGGGTTAGGGACAAAATTAGGGTTAGGGTTATGGACAGTGTTAGGTTTAGGGTTAAAGTTAGGGTCAGCGCTCAAGTTAAGGTTAGGGTTTAGGGATAGGGTTAGGGTTGGGGTTAAGGTTAGGTTTAGGGTTAGGGAAACGATTCGGGTTTGGAACATGGTTAAGTTTAGTGTTCAGTTTATAGTTAAGTTTTGGTTTTGGCTGATGGTTAAGGTTAGGTTTAGAGACAGGTTTAGTGAGAGGGTGAGTGTTAGAGTTAAGTTTAGAGAGACGTTAAGGGTCAGAGTTAGTTTTAGCGACAGTGTTATGTTTAGGGTTAGGGTTAGGGTTAGGGTTAGGGTTTAGCGTTAGGGTTAGGTACAGGATTAGGGTTTGAGACATGGTTAGGTTTTGTGTTAGGGTTAGTTTTAGGGTTAGGGTTAGGGTTTAGGGTTAGGTTTAGGGTTACGGTTAGGGACTGGATTAGGGTTTGGGACATGGTTAGGTTTAGTGTTAGGTTTATAGTTAAGTTTTGGTTCTGGCTGATGGTTAAGGTTAGGTTAGGGTTAGGGTTAGGGTTAGGGTTAGGGTTAGGTTTTAGGGATAGGGTTAGGGTTAGAGTTAGGGTTTAGGTTTAGGGTTATGGTTAAGTTTAGGGTTTAGGGTTTAGGGTTAGGGTTAGGGTTAGCGTTAGGTTTAGGGTTAGGGACAGGATTAGGGTTGGGGACATGGTTAGGTTTAGTGTTAGGGTTATAGTTAAGTTTAGGTTTTGTCTGATGCTTAAGTTTAGGTTTAGGGACAGGGTTAGTGACAGGGTGAGGGTTAGAGTTAAGGTTGGAGAGACGGTAAGGGTCAGAGTTAGGTTTAGCGACAGTGTTAGGGGTAGGGTTAATATTAGAGGCAGAGTTAGGGTTAAGGTTAGCGTTAGGGTTAGGGTTCATGTTAGAATTAGGGTTAGGTACAGAGTTGGGAAGAGTGTTAGGGCTCCATTTAGAGTTAGGTCTAGGGATACGTTTAGATTTAGCTTTTGGGTTAGGAAAAGGGTTAGCTACAGGGGCAGGAATAGGGTAGGGACACAGTGAGTGTTAGAGTTAGGATTAGGGTTAGGGTTAGGGTTAGGGTTTGGGTTAGGGTTAGGGTTAGGGTTTAGGGTTACAGTTAGGGTTAGGATTAAGGTTTAGGGTTTAGGGTTTAGTGTTTAGGGTTAGGGTTAGCCTTAGGGTTGGGTTAGGTTTAGGGTTAGGGTTTAGGGTTAGGGTTATGGTTAGGGTTAGGGACAGGATTAGGGTTTGGGACATGGTTAGGTTTAGTGTTAGGGTTATAGTTAAGTTTAGGTTTTGTCTGATTCTTAAGTTTAGGTTTAGGGACAGGGTTACTGACAGGGTTTGGGTTAGAGTTAAGGGTGGAGAGACGGTAAGGGTCAGAGTTAGGTTTAGCGACAGTGTTAGGGTTAGGGTTAATATTAGAGTCAGCGTTAAGGTTAAGGTTAGCGTTATGGTTAGAAGCAGATTAGGTTGAGTGATAGTGTTAGTATTAGTGACAGGCTTAGTGTTAGTGTTAGCGTTAGGGTTTGGGACAGTGTTAGGGTTAGGTTTGGAGTTGAGTTTAGTGTTAGGTTTCAATTTAGGGCTATGGTAAGTGTTAGAGACAGGGTGGCCTTCGGATTAGGGTAGGGATAGGGTCAGGCACAGGGATAGGGATATGGTTATGCTTAGGGTTGGGATTAGAAACAGGTTTAAAGTTAGGGTCAGGGTTAGAGACAGGTATGGTTAGGGTTAGGGTCAAGGTATAGGTAAGATTTAGGTTAAGATTAGGGACAGGTTACAGTTAGGTTTAAGGTTAGGCACAAGATTAGGGCTAGGTTTGAGGTGTATGTTAGTGTCAGGGTTAGGTCTGAAGTAGGATTAGAGTTAGGGTTAGAATTAGAGTTAGCGGAACGGTTAGGATTAAGGATAGGTTTAGGGTTAACGTTACGCACAGGAATAGGGTTAGTGTTAGGGTTATGATTAGGGATAGGTACAGAGTTAAGTTGAAGAGTACGAACAGGCTTATGGATTATTAGGGTTAGGGTTTATGACACAATTAGGGTCACGGTTAGAGTTACACTTAGCTTTACCGACATGGTTAGCTTTAGGGTTACTCTGAGCGTTAAGTTTAGGGACAGGTTAAGGGTTAGTGTTAGAGTTAGGGTCAGGGCTAGGGTTAGGTTTCTGGTTCGATTTACATTTAGGGTTATGGTTAAAGACAAGCTAGTGTTCTGGTTAGGATTAGGGTTTCCGTTAAAATTAGGGACACAGTTAAGGTTACTGTAAGGTTTAGGGTTAGTGATAAAGACACGGTTTGGTTTAGGGTATGGGTTCGGCTGAGATTCAGTGTTAGGGACAGGTTAGGGTAGGATTAGTGTTAGGTGTACAGGCAGTTTTCGGGTTAGAGTTACAAAATTCGTTATGAGTAAGTGTAGAAACAGGGTTAGGGTTAGTGAAGTCGTTAGGGTTAGGGTTAGGGTTAGCTACAGGGTTAGGTTTAGGGAGATGGTTAGGTTTGGGGTTTGTGTGAAGTTTAGAAAAAGGGTTATTTTCAGAGTTCGGTTTAGGAAAAGGGTTACAATAACAGGGTTTGGATTAAGAAGAGTATGCATGGTAGGCACACGGATGGCTTAGGGTTCGCATGAGGATGAGGAATACAATTGGAGTTTTCATTTGACATAGGGGAGGTCTTAGGGTTAGAGACAAGGTTAAGGTTAGGGACAGCATTAGGGTTAGAGAGAAGATTAAGGTTAGGGACACTGTCAGGGTTAGTGTTAAGTTTAAGTTTAGGGTTACACTTAGGGTTAGGGACAAAATTAGGGTTAGGGTTATGGACAGTGTTAGGTTTAGGGTTAAAGTTAGGGTCAGCGCTCAAGTTAAGGTTAACATTAAGGTTAGGGATAGGTTTAGGGGTAGGGTTAGAAACAAGGTTAGACTTACGGTTAGGATTAGAGGCACGGTTATTTTTAAATTAGGGTTCAAAACAGAGTTAAGGGTAGTGTTAGGGTTAGGAATACTTTTTAGGGTTAGGGTTTGGTTTAGGGTTTGTTTTAGGGTTTGGGGCAGAGTTAGGGTTAGGAACATAGTTAGTGTTCGGTTTAGGGTTAAGCTTAGGGACAGAGTTAGGGTTAGAGTTAGGGTTAAGGACAGGGTTATGATTAGTGTCAGGGTTTGTGTTCAGGACAGTGTCAGGGCAGGCCGTAGGATCAGGGTAGGGTTTGTGTTCAGGTTAGGATATGCTAGGGTTAGGGTTAGGGGCATAGCTAGGGTTGAGGGCAGAGTTAGTGTTACGGTTAGGAACATGGCTAAGGTTAGGGTTCATGTTAGGGACCGTTTCAGGGTTACGTTTAGTGTTAAGGGTTGGGTTAGAATGGAGGACACGGTTAGGGTTAGTGTTAGGGTAACACGTCTCACGTGACATCGGCTGGGGAACTACAGTTAGATGGCGAAGAGTTAAGAAACTCCAGAGCCAAAAATAGAGTTTCTGTGGGCCAGTGTTCTCATCTCTGAGGCCCAAGCCTTAATACTGTGGGCGCATAGCTTTTCTTTACAACTGCCACCAAGAAGTCAATTTGAATATCTATACACAGGGAGTTGATTCTATTTGTCTGGCAGCTGCTTCGCCAAAACTCATTGTGATCAAACACAAGTTTTGCTTTCACATGTACGTATGATCCCCAGGATGGACTCAGCATTCCGAGACCACCGGATAAGGAAGTTGTACTGAGATCATTCCCTCGGGTCTTAGCATTCGAGACACTTCCTTATGACGAGAAAGGCTCAGTGCACAGGAGCATTCGACTCGGCAGCTCCACGGTGACATTAGGGTTAGGTTTATAAACAGGATGAAGTTAGGTTTAGGGTTAGGGTTACCGACAGAGTTTGCTTTAGGGTAAGGGACAGGATTAGAACTAGGATTAGGTTTAGAGACACGGTTAGAATTAGGGTTAGTTTTAGGTTTAGTGTTGAAGGACAGAGTTAGGGTTTGGGTTAGCATTAGGGTTAGGGTTCGTGTTAGGATTAGGGTTAGGGACAGAGTTGGGAAGAGTGTTAGGGCTCCATTTAGAGTTAGGGCTAGGGAAACGTTTAGGTTTAGGTTTTGGGTTAGGAAAAGGGTTAGCTACAGGGGCAGGTATAGTTTAGGGACACAGTGAGTGTTAGAGTTAGGATTAGGGTTAGGGTTAAGGTTAGGGTTTGGGTTAGGGTTAGGGTTATGGTTAGGTTTAGGGTTTAGGGTTAGGGTTAGGGTTAGGGTTTAGGGTTTAGGGTTTAGGGTTTAGGATTAGGGTTAGCGTTAGGGTTAGGGTTAGGGTTAGGGTTTAGGGTTTACGGTTTGGGTTAGGGTTAGGGTTAGGTTTAGGGTTAGGGTTATGGTTTAGGGTTAGGGTTAGGGTTAGGGTTAGGGTTAGGGACAGGATTAGGGTTTGGGACATGGTTAGGTTTAGTGTTAGGGTTATAGTTAAGTTTAGGTTTTGTCTGATGCTTAAGATTAGGTTTAGGGACAGGGTTATTGACAGGGTGAGGGTTAGAGTTAAGGGTGGAGAGACGGTAAGGGTCAGAGTTAGGTTTAGCGACAGTGTTAGGGATAGGGTTAATATTAGAGGCAGAGTTAGGGTTAAGGTTAGCGTTATGGTTAGAAACAGATTAGGTTGAGTGATAGTGTTAGTATTAGTGACAGGCTTACTGTTAGGGTTAGGGTTAGGGTTAGGGTTTCGGGTTTCGGGTTAGGGTTACGGTTAGGGTTAGGGACACGATTCGGGTTTGGGACATGGTTAGGTTTAGTGTTAGGTTTATAGTGAAGTTTAGGTTTTGGCTGATGGTTAAGATTAGGTTTAGTGACAGGGTTAATGACAGGGTGAGGGTTAGAATTAAGGTTAGAGAGATGGTAAGGGTCAGAGTTAGGTTTAGTGACAGTGTTAGGGTTAGGGTTAGGGTTAGGTTAGGGTTAGGGTTTAGGGATAGGTTTAGGGTTAGGGTTAGGGTTTAAGGTAAGGTTAGGTTTAGGGTTAGGGTTTAGGATTTAGGGTTAGGGTTACGGTTAGGGTTAGGTTTAGGGTTGGGGACACGATTCGGGTTTGGGACATGGTTAAGTTCAGTGTTAGGGTTGTAGTTAAGTTTAGGTTTTAGCTAATGGATAAGGTTAGGGTTAGGGACAGGATTAGTGACAGGGTGAGGGTTAGAGTTAAGGTTAGAGAGACAGTAAGGGTCAGAGTCAGGTTTAGCGACAGTGTTAGGATTAGGGTTAATATTAGAGGCAGAGTTAGGGTTAAGGTTAGCGTTATGGTTAGAAACAGATTAGGTTGTGTGATAGTGTTAGTATTAGTGACAGGCTTACTGTTAGGGTTAAGTTTAGGTTTAGAGACAGTGTTAAGTTTAGCTTTGGAGTTGAGTTTTGTGTTAGGTTTCAGTTTAGGGCTAGGGTTAGTGTTAGAGACAGGGTGGCCTTCGGATTAGGGTAGGGATAGGGTCAGGCACAAGGATAGGGATATGGTTATGGTTAGGGTTGGGATTAGAGACAGGTTTAAGGTTAGGGTCAGGTTTAGAGACCGGTATTGTAAGGGTTAGGGTCAAGGTATACGTATGGTTTAGGTTAAGATTAGGGACAGGTTACAGTTAGGTTTAGGGTTAGGAACAAGATGAGAGCTAGGTTTGAGGTGTATGTTTTTGTCAGGGTTAGGTCTGAAGTAGGATTAGAGTTAGGGTTCGAATTAGAGTTAGGGGAACGTTAAGGATTAAGGATAGGTTTAGGGTTAACGTTAGGGACAGGAATAGGGTCAGTGTTAGGGTTAAGATTAGGGATAGGTACAGAGTTAGGTTTAAGAGTACGAACAGGCTTATTGATCTGATTAGGGTTAGTGTTTATGACACAATTAGGGTCACGGTTAGAGATACGCGTAGCTTTCCCGACATGGTTAGATTTAGGGTTACTCTTAGCGTTAAGTTTAGGGACAGGTTAACGGTTAGTGTTAGAGTTAGGGTCAGGGCTAAGGTTAGGTTTACGGTTCGATTTACATTCAGGGTTATGGTTAAAGACAGGCTAGTGTTCTGGTTAGGATTAAGGTTTCCATTAAAATCAGGGACACAGTTAAGCTTAGTGTAAGGTTTAGGGTTAGTGGTAAAGACACGGTTTGGTTTAGGGTATGGGTTCGGCTGAGATTCAGTGTTAGGGACAGGTTAGGGTAGGATTAGTGTTAGGGGTAGAGACAGGTTTCGGGTTAGAGTTACAAAATTGGTTATGAGTAAGTGTAAAAACAGGGTTAGGGTTAGTGAAGTTGTTAGGGTTAGGGTGAGGGTTAGCTACAGGGTTAAGTTTAGGGAGAAGGTTAGTTTTGGGGTTTGTGTGAAGTTTAGAAAAAGGGTTATTTTCAGAGTTCGGTTTAGGAAAAGGGTTACAATAACAGGGTTTGGATTAAGAAGAGTATGCATGGTAGGCACACGGATGGCTTAGGGTTCGCATGAGGGTGAGGAATACAATTGGAGTTTTCATTTGACATAGGGGAGGTCTTAGGGTTAGAGACAAGGTTAAGGTTAGGGACAGCATTAGGGTTAGAGAGAAGATTAAGGTTAGGGACACTGTCAGGGTTAGTGTTAAGTTTAAGTTTAGGGTTACACTTAGGGTTAGGGACAAAATTAGGGTTAGGGTTATGGACAGTGTTAGGTTTAGGGTTAAAGTTAGGGTCAGCGCTCAAGTTAAGGTTAACATTAAGGTTAGGGATAGGTTTAGGGGTAGGGTTAGAAACAAGGTTAGACTTACGGTTAGGATTAGAGGCACGGTTATTTTTAAATTAGGGTTCAAAACAGAGTTAAGGGTAGTGTTAGGGTTAGGAATACTTTTTAGGGTTAGGGTTTGGTTTAGGGTTTGTTTTAGGGTTTGGGGCAGAGTTAGGGTTAGGAACATAGTTAGTGTTCGGTTTAGGGTTAAGCTTAGGGACAGAGTTAGGGTTAGAGTTAGGGTTAAGGACAGGGTTATGATTAGTGTCAGGGTTTGTGTTCAGGACAGTGTCAGGGCAGGCCGTAGGATCAGGGTAGGGTTTGTGTTCAGGTTAGGATATGCTAGGGTTAGGGTTAGGGGCATAGCTAGGGTTGAGGGCAGAGTTAGTGTTACGGTTAGGAACATGGCTAAGGTTAGGGTTCATGTTAGGGACCGTTTCAGGGTTACGTTTAGTGTTAAGGGTTGGGTTAGAATGGAGGACACGGTTAGGGTTAGTGTTAGGGTAACACGTCTCACGTGACATCGGCTGGGGAACTACAGTTAGATGGCGAAGAGTTAAGAAACTCCAGAGCCAAAAATAGAGTTTCTGTGGGCCAGTGTTCTCATCTCTGAGGCCCAAGCCTTAATACTGTGGGCGCATAGCTTTTCTTTACAACTGCCACCAATAAGTCAATTTGAATATCTATACACAGGGAGTTGATTCTATTTGTCTGGCAGCTGCTTCGCCAAAACTCATTGTGATCAAACACAAGTTTTGCTTTCACATGTACGTATGATCCCCAGGATGGACTCAGCATTCCGAGACCACCGGATAAGGAAGTTGTACTGAGATCATTCCCTCGGGTCTTAGCATTCGAGACACTTCCTTATGACGAGAAAGGCTCAGTGCACAGGAGCATTCGACTCGGCAGCTCCACGGTGACATTAGGGTTAGGTTTATAAACAGGATGAAGTTAGGTTTAGGGTTAGGGTTACCGACAGAGTTTGCTTTAGGGTAAGGGACAGGATTAGAACTAGGATTAGGTTTAGAGACACGGTTAGAATTAGGGTTAGTTTTAGGTTTAGTGTTGAAGGACAGAGTTAGGGTTTGGGTTAGCATTAGGGTTAGGGTTCGTGTTAGGATTAGGGTTAGGGACAGAGTTGGGAAGAGTGTTAGGGCTCCATTTAGAGTTAGGGCTAGGGATACGTTTAGGTTTAGGTTTTGGGTTAGGAAAAGGGTTAGCTACAGGGGCAGGTATAGTTTAGGGACACAGTGAGTGTTAGAGTTAGGATTAGGGTTAGGGTTAAGGTTAGGGTTTGGGTTAGGGTTAGGGTTATGGTTAGGTTTAGGGTTTAGGGTTAGGGTTAGGGTTAGGGTTTAGGGTTTAGGGTTTAGGGTTTAGGATTAGGGTTAGCGTTAGGGTTAGGGTTAGGGTTAGGGTTTAGGGTTTACGGTTTGGGTTAGGGTTAGGGTTAGGTTTAGGGTTAGGGTTATGGTTTAGGGTTAGGGTTAGGGTTAGGGTTAGGGTTAGGGACAGGATTAGGGTTTGGGACATGGTTAGGTTTAGTGTTAGGGTTATAGTTAAGTTTAGGTTTTGTCTGATGCTTAAGATTAGGTTTAGGGACAGGGTTATTGACAGGGTGAGGGTTAGAGTTAAGGGTGGAGAGACGGTAAGGGTCAGAGTTAGGTTTAGCGACAGTGTTAGGGGTAGGGTTAATATTAGAGGCAGAGTTAGGGTTAAGGTTAGCGTTATGGTTAGAAACAGATTAGGTTGAGTGATAGTGTTAGTATTAGTGACAGGCTTACTGTTAGGGTTAGGGTTAGGGTTAGGGTTTCGGGTTTCGGGTTAGGGTTACGGTTAGGGTTAGGGACACGATTCGGGTTTGGGACATGGTTAGGTTTAGTGTTAGGTTTATAGTGAAGTTTAGGTTTTGGCTGATGGTTAAGATTAGGTTTAGTGACAGGGTTAATGACAGGGTGAGGGTTAGAATTAAGGTTAGAGAGATGGTAAGGGTCAGAGTTAGGTTTAGTGACAGTGTTAGGGTTAGGGTTAGGGTTAGGTTAGGGTTAGGGTTTAGGGATAGGTTTAGGGTTAGGGTTAGGGTTTAAGGTAAGGTTAGGTTTAGGGTTAGGGTTTAGGATTTAGGGTTAGGGTTACGGTTAGGGTTAGGTTTAGGGTTGGGGACACGATTCGGGTTTGGGACATGGTTAAGTTCAGTGTTAGGGTTGTAGTTAAGTTTAGGTTTTAGCTAATGGATAAGGTTAGGGTTAGGGACAGGATTAGTGACAGGGTGAGGGTTAGAGTTAAGGTTAGAGAGACAGTAAGGGTCAGAGTCAGGTTTAGCGACAGTGTTAGGATTAGGGTTAATATTAGAGGCAGAGTTAGGGTTAAGGTTAGCGTTATGGTTAGAAACAGATTAGGTTGTGTGATAGTGTTAGTATTAGTGACAGGCTTACTGTTAGGGTTAAGTTTAGGTTTAGAGACAGTGTTAAGTTTAGCTTTGGAGTTGAGTTTTGTGTTAGGTTTCAGTTTAGGGCTAGGGTTAGTGTTAGAGACAGGGTGGCCTTCGGATTAGGGTAGGGATAGGGTCAGGCACAAGGATAGGGATATGGTTATGGTTAGGGTTGGGATTAGAGACAGGTTTAAGGTTAGGGTCAGGTTTAGAGACCGGTATTGTAAGGGTTAGGGTCAAGGTATACGTATGGTTTAGGTTAAGATTAGGGACAGGTTACAGTTAGGTTTAGGGTTAGGAACAAGATGAGAGCTAGGTTTGAGGTGTATGTTTTTGTCAGGGTTAGGTCTGAAGTAGGATTAGAGTTAGGGTTCGAATTAGAGTTAGGGGAACGTTAAGGATTAAGGATAGGTTTAGGGTTAACGTTAGGGACAGGAATAGGGTCAGTGTTAGGGTTAAGATTAGGGATAGGTACAGAGTTAGGTTTAAGAGTACGAACAGGCTTATTGATCTGATTAGGGTTAGTGTTTATGACACAATTAGGGTCACGGTTAGAGATACGCGTAGCTTTCCCGACATGGTTAGATTTAGGGTTACTCTTAGCGTTAAGTTTAGGGACAGGTTAACGGTTAGTGTTAGAGTTAGGGTCAGGGCTAAGGTTAGGTTTACGGTTCGATTTACATTCAGGGTTATGGTTAAAGACAGGCTAGTGTTCTGGTTAGGATTAAGGTTTCCATTAAAATCAGGGACACAGTTAAGCTTAGTGTAAGGTTTAGGGTTAGTGGTAAAGACACGGTTTGGTTTAGGGTATGGGTTCGGCTGAGATTCAGTGTTAGGGACAGGTTAGGGTAGGATTAGTGTTAGGTGTACAGGCAGTTTTCGGGTTAGAGTTACAAAATTCGTTATGAGTAAGTGTAGAAACAGGGTTAGGGTTAGTGAAGTCGTTAGGGTTAGGGTTAGGGTTAGCTACAGGGTTAGGTTTAGGGAGATGGTTAGGTTTGGGGTTTGTGTGAAGTTTAGAAAAAGGGTTATTTTCAGAGTTCGGTTTAGGAAAAGGGTTACAATAACAGGGTTTGGATTAAGAAGAGTATGCATGGTAGGCACACGGATGGCTTAGGGTTCGCATGAGGGTGAGGAATACAATTGGAGTTTTCATTTGACATAGGGGAGGTCTTAGGGTTAGAGACAAGGTTAAGGTTAGGGACAGCATTAGGGTTAGAGAGAAGATTAAGGTTAGGGACACTGTCAGGGTTAGTGTTAAGTTTAAGTTTAGGGTTACACTTAGGGTTAGGGACAAAATTAGGGTTAGGGTTATGGACAGTGTTAGGTTTAGGGTTAAAGTTAGGGTCAGCGCTCAAGTTAAGGTTAACATTAAGGTTAGGGATAGGTTTAGGGGTAGGGTTAGAAACAAGGTTAGACTTACGGTTAGGATTAGAGGCACGGTTATTTTTAAATTAGGGTTCAAAACAGAGTTAAGGGTAGTGTTAGGGTTAGGAATACTTTTTAGGGTTAGGGTTTGGTTTAGGGTTTGTTTTAGGGTTTGGGGCAGAGTTAGGGTTAGGAACATAGTTAGTGTTCGGTTTAGAGTTAAGCTTAGGGACAGAGTTAGGGTTAGAGTTAGGGTTAAGGACAGGGTTATGATTAGTGTCAGGGTTTGTGTTCAGGACAGTGTCAGGGCAGGCCGTAGGATCAGGGTAGGGTTTGTGTTCAGGTTAGGATATGCTAGGGTTAGGGTTAGGGGCATAGCTAGGGTTGAGGGCAGAGTTAGTGTTACGGTTAGGAACATGGCTAAGGTTAGGGTTCATGTTAGGGACCGTTTCAGGGTTATGTTTAGTGTTAAGGGTTGGGTTAGAATGGAGGACACGGTTAGGGTTAGTGTTAGGGTAACACGTCTCACGTGACATCGGCTGGGGAACTACAGTTAGATGGCGAAGAGTTAAGAAACTCCAGAGCCAAAAATAGAGTTTCTGTGGGCCAGTGTTCTCATCTCTGAGGCCCAAGCCTTAATACTGTGGGCGCATAGCTTTTCTTTACAACTGCCACCAAGAAGTCAATTTGAATATCTATACACAGGGAGTTGATTCTATTTGTCTGGCAGCTGCTTCGCCAAAACTCATTGTGATCAAACACAAGTTTTGCTTTCACATGTACGTATGATCCCCAGGATGGACTCAGCATTCCGAGACCACCGGATAAGGAAGTTGTACTGAGATCATTCCCTCGGGTCTTAGCATTCGAGACACTTCCTTATGACGAGAAAGGCTCAGTGCACAGGAGCATTCGACTCGGCAGCTCCACGGTGACATTAGGGTTAGGTTTATAAACAGGATGAAGTTAGGTTTAGGGTTAGGGTTACCGACAGAGTTTGCTTTAGGGTAAGGGACAGGATTAGAACTAGGATTAGGTTTAGAGACACGGTTAGAATTAGGGTTAGTTTTAGGTTTAGTGTTGAAGGACAGAGTTAGGGTTTGGGTTAGCATTAGGGTTAGGGTTCGTGTTAGGATTAGGGTTAGGGACAGAGTTGGGAAGAGTGTTAGGGCTCCATTTAGAGTTAGGGCTAGGGAAACGTTTAGGTTTAGGTTTTGGGTTAGGAAAAGGGTTAGCTACAGGGGCAGGTATAGTTTAGGGACACAGTGAGTGTTAGAGTTAGGATTAGGGTTAGGGTTAAGGTTAGGGTTTGGGTTAGGGTTAGGGTTATGGTTAGGTTTAGGGTTTAGGGTTAGGGTTAGGGTTAGGGTTTAGGGTTTAGGGTTTAGGGTTTAGGATTAGGGTTAGCGTTAGGGTTAGGGTTAGGGTTAGGGTTTAGGGTTTACGGTTTGGGTTAGGGTTAGGGTTAGGTTTAGGGTTAGGGTTATGGTTTAGGGTTAGGGTTAGGGTTAGGGTTAGGGTTAGGGACAGGATTAGGGTTTGGGACATGGTTAGGTTTAGTGTTAGGGTTATAGTTAAGTTTAGGTTTTGTCTGATGCTTAAGATTAGGTTTAGGGACAGGGTTATTGACAGGGTGAGGGTTAGAGTTAAGGGTGGAGAGACGGTAAGGGTCAGAGTTAGGTTTAGCGACAGTGTTAGGGATAGGGTTAATATTAGAGGCAGAGTTAGGGTTAAGGTTAGCGTTATGGTTAGAAACAGATTAGGTTGAGTGATAGTGTTAGTATTAGTGACAGGCTTACTGTTAGGGTTAGGGTTAGGGTTAGGGTTTCGGGTTTCGGGTTAGGGTTACGGTTAGGGTTAGGGACACGATTCGGGTTTGGGACATGGTTAGGTTTAGTGTTAGGTTTATAGTGAAGTTTAGGTTTTGGCTGATGGTTAAGATTAGGTTTAGTGACAGGGTTAATGACAGGGTGAGGGTTAGAATTAAGGTTAGAGAGATGGTAAGGGTCAGAGTTAGGTTTAGTGACAGTGTTAGGGTTAGGGTTAGGGTTAGGTTAGGGTTAGGGTTTAGGGATAGGTTTAGGGTTAGGGTTAGGGTTTAAGGTAAGGTTAGGTTTAGGGTTAGGGTTTAGGATTTAGGGTTAGGGTTACGGTTAGGGTTAGGTTTAGGGTTGGGGACACGATTCGGGTTTGGGACATGGTTAAGTTCAGTGTTAGGGTTGTAGTTAAGTTTAGGTTTTAGCTAATGGATAAGGTTAGGGTTAGGGACAGGATTAGTGACAGGGTGAGGGTTAGAGTTAAGGTTAGAGAGACAGTAAGGGTCAGAGTCAGGTTTAGCGACAGTGTTAGGATTAGGGTTAATATTAGAGGCAGAGTTAGGGTTAAGGTTAGCGTTATGGTTAGAAACAGATTAGGTTGTGTGATAGTGTTAGTATTAGTGACAGGCTTACTGTTAGGGTTAAGTTTAGGTTTAGAGACAGTGTTAAGTTTAGCTTTGGAGTTGAGTTTTGTGTTAGGTTTCAGTTTAGGGCTAGGGTTAGTGTTAGAGACAGGGTGGCCTTCGGATTAGGGTAGGGATAGGGTCAGGCACAAGGATAGGGATATGGTTATGGTTAGGGTTGGGATTAGAGACAGGTTTAAGGTTAGGGTCAGGTTTAGAGACCGGTATTGTAAGGGTTAGGGTCAAGGTATACGTATGGTTTAGGTTAAGATTAGGGACAGGTTACAGTTAGGTTTAGGGTTAGGAACAAGATGAGAGCTAGGTTTGAGGTGTATGTTTTTGTCAGGGTTAGGTCTGAAGTAGGATTAGAGTTAGGGTTCGAATTAGAGTTAGGGGAACGTTAAGGATTAAGGATAGGTTTAGGGTTAACGTTAGGGACAGGAATAGGGTCAGTGTTAGGGTTAAGATTAGGGATAGGTACAGAGTTAGGTTTAAGAGTACGAACAGGCTTATTGATCTGATTAGGGTTAGTGTTTATGACACAATTAGGGTCACGGTTAGAGATACGCGTAGCTTTCCCGACATGGTTAGATTTAGGGTTACTCTTAGCGTTAAGTTTAGGGACAGGTTAACGGTTAGTGTTAGAGTTAGGGTCAGGGCTAAGGTTAGGTTTACGGTTCGATTTACATTCAGGGTTATGGTTAAAGACAGGCTAGTGTTCTGGTTAGGATTAAGGTTTCCATTAAAATCAGGGACACAGTTAAGCTTAGTGTAAGGTTTAGGGTTAGTGGTAAAGACACGGTTTGGTTTAGGGTATGGGTTCGGCTGAGATTCAGTGTTAGGGACAGGTTAGGGTAGGATTAGTGTTAGGGGTAGAGACAGGTTTCGGGTTAGAGTTACAAAATTGGTTATGAGTAAGTGTAAAAACAGGGTTAGGGTTAGTGAAGTTGTTAGGGTTAGGGTGAGGGTTAGCTACAGGGTTAAGTTTAGGGAGAAGGTTAGTTTTGGGGTTTGTGTGAAGTTTAGAAAAAGGGTTATTTTCAGAGTTCGGTTTAGGAAAAGGGTTACAATAACAGGGTTTGGATTAAGAAGAGTATGCATGGTAGGCACACGGATGGCTTAGGGTTCGCATGAGGGTGAGGAATACAATTGGAGTTTTCATTTGACATAGGGGAGGTCTTAGGGTTAGAGACAAGGTTAAGGTTAGGGACAGCATTAGGGTTAGAGAGAAGATTAAGGTTAGGGACACTGTCAGGGTTAGTGTTAAGTTTAAGTTTAGGGTTACACTTAGGGTTAGGGACAAAATTAGGGTTAGGGTTATGGACAGTGTTAGGTTTAGGGTTAAAGTTAGGGTCAGCGCTCAAGTTAAGGTTAACATTAAGGTTAGGGATAGGTTTAGGGGTAGGGTTAGAAACAAGGTTAGACTTACGGTTAGGATTAGAGGCACGGTTATTTTTAAATTAGGGTTCAAAACAGAGTTAAGGGTAGTGTTAGGGTTAGGAATACTTTTTAGGGTTAGGGTTTGGTTTAGGGTTTGTTTTAGGGTTTGGGGCAGAGTTAGGGTTAGGAACATAGTTAGTGTTCGGTTTAGGGTTAAGCTTAGGGACAGAGTTAGGGTTAGAGTTAGGGTTAAGGACAGGGTTATGATTAGTGTCAGGGTTTGTGTTCAGGACAGTGTCAGGGCAGGCCGTAGGATCAGGGTAGGGTTTGTGTTCAGGTTAGGATATGCTAGGGTTAGGGTTAGGGGCATAGCTAGGGTTGAGGGCAGAGTTAGTGTTACGGTTAGGAACATGGCTAAGGTTAGGGTTCATGTTAGGGACCGTTTCAGGGTTACGTTTAGTGTTAAGGGTTGGGTTAGAATGGAGGACACGGTTAGGGTTAGTGTTAGGGTAACACGTCTCACGTGACATCGGCTGGGGAACTACAGTTAGATGGCGAAGAGTTAAGAAACTCCAGAGCCAAAAATAGAGTTTCTGTGGGCCAGTGTTCTCATCTCTGAGGCCCAAGCCTTAATACTGTGGGCGCATAGCTTTTCTTTACAACTGCCACCAAGAAGTCAATTTGAATATCTATACACAGGGAGTTGATTCTATTTGTCTGGCAGCTGCTTCGCCAAAACTCATTGTGATCAAACACAAGTTTTGCTTTCACATGTACGTATGATCCCCAGGATGGACTCAGCATTCCGAGACCACCGGATAAGGAAGTTGTACTGAGATCATTCCCTCGGGTCTTAGCATTCGAGACACTTCCTTATGACGAGAAAGGCTCAGTGCACAGGAGCATTCGACTCGGCAGCTCCACGGTGACATTAGGGTTAGGTTTATAAACAGGATGAAGTTAGGTTTAGGGTTAGGGTTACCGACAGAGTTTGCTTTAGGGTAAGGGACAGGATTAGAACTAGGATTAGGTTTAGAGACACGGTTAGAATTAGGGTTAGTTTTAGGTTTAGTGTTGAAGGACAGAGTTAGGGTTTGGGTTAGCATTAGGGTTAGGGTTCGTGTTAGGATTAGGGTTAGGGACAGAGTTGGGAAGAGTGTTAGGGCTCCATTTAGAGTTAGGGCTAGGGATACGTTTAGGTTTAGGTTTTGGGTTAGGAAAAGGGTTAGCTACAGGGGCAGGTATAGTTTAGGGACACAGTGAGTGTTAGAGTTAGGATTAGGGTTAGGGTTAAGGTTAGGGTTTGGGTTAGGGTTAGGGTTATGGTTAGGTTTAGGGTTTAGGGTTAGGGTTAGGGTTAGGGTTTAGGGTTTAGGGTTTAGGGTTTAGGATTAGGGTTAGCGTTAGGGTTAGGGTTAGGGTTAGGGTTTAGGGTTTACGGTTTGGGTTAGGGTTAGGGTTAGGTTTAGGGTTAGGGTTATGGTTTAGGGTTAGGGTTAGGGTTAGGGTTAGGGTTAGGGACAGGATTAGGGTTTGGGACATGGTTAGGTTTAGTGTTAGGGTTATAGTTAAGTTTAGGTTTTGTCTGATGCTTAAGATTAGGTTTAGGGACAGGGTTATTGACAGGGTGAGGGTTAGAGTTAAGGGTGGAGAGACGGTAAGGGTCAGAGTTAGGTTTAGCGACAGTGTTAGGGGTAGGGTTAATATTAGAGGCAGAATTAGGGTTAAGGTTAGCGTTATGGTTAGAAACAGATTAGGTTGAGTGATAGTGTTAGTATTAGTGACAGGCTTACTGTTAGGGTTAGGGTTAGGGTTAGGGTTTCGGGTTTCGGGTTAGGGTTACGGTTAGGGTTAGGGACACGATTCGGGTTTGGGACATGGTTAGGTTTAGTGTTAGGTTTATAGTGAAGTTTAGGTTTTGGCTGATGGTTAAGATTAGGTTTAGTGACAGGGTTAATGACAGGGTGAGGGTTAGAATTAAGGTTAGAGAGATGGTAAGGGTCAGAGTTAGGTTTAGTGACAGTGTTAGGGTTAGGGTTAGGGTTAGGTTAGGGTTAGGGTTTAGGGATAGGTTTAGGGTTAGGGTTAGGGTTTAAGGTAAGGTTAGGTTTAGGGTTAGGGTTTAGGATTTAGGGTTAGGGTTACGGTTAGGGTTAGGTTTAGGGTTGGGGACACGATTCGGGTTTGGGACATGGTTAAGTTCAGTGTTAGGGTTGTAGTTAAGTTTAGGTTTTAGCTAATGGATAAGGTTAGGGTTAGGGACAGGATTAGTGACAGGGTGAGGGTTAGAGTTAAGGTTAGAGAGACAGTAAGGGTCAGAGTCAGGTTTAGCGACAGTGTTAGGATTAGGGTTAATATTAGAGGCAGAGTTAGGGTTAAGGTTAGCGTTATGGTTAGAAACAGATTAGGTTGTGTGATAGTGTTAGTATTAGTGACAGGCTTACTGTTAGGGTTAAGTTTAGGTTTAGAGACAGTGTTAAGTTTAGCTTTGGAGTTGAGTTTTGTGTTAGGTTTCAGTTTAGGGCTAGGGTTAGTGTTAGAGACAGGGTGGCCTTCGGATTAGGGTAGGGATAGGGTCAGGCACAAGGATAGGGATATGGTTATGGTTAGGGTTGGGATTAGAGACAGGTTTAAGGTTAGGGTCAGGTTTAGAGACCGGTATTGTAAGGGTTAGGGTCAAGGTATACGTATGGTTTAGGTTAAGATTAGGGACAGGTTACAGTTAGGTTTAGGGTTAGGAACAAGATGAGAGCTAGGTTTGAGGTGTATGTTTTTGTCAGGGTTAGGTCTGAAGTAGGATTAGAGTTAGGGTTCGAATTAGAGTTAGGGGAACGTTAAGGATTAAGGATAGGTTTAGGGTTAACGTTAGGGACAGGAATAGGGTCAGTGTTAGGGTTAAGATTAGGGATAGGTACAGAGTTAGGTTTAAGAGTACGAACAGGCTTATTGATCTGATTAGGGTTAGTGTTTATGACACAATTAGGGTCACGGTTAGAGATACGCGTAGCTTTCCCGACATGGTTAGATTTAGGGTTACTCTTAGCGTTAAGTTTAGGGACAGGTTAACGGTTAGTGTTAGAGTTAGGGTCAGGGCTAAGGTTAGGTTTACGGTTCGATTTACATTCAGGGTTATGGTTAAAGACAGGCTAGTGTTCTGGTTAGGATTAAGGTTTCCATTAAAATCAGGGACACAGTTAAGCTTAGTGTAAGGTTTAGGGTTAGTGGTAAAGACACGGTTTGGTTTAGGGTATGGGTTCGGCTGAGATTCAGTGTTAGGGACAGGTTAGGGTAGGATTAGTGTTAGGTGTACAGGCAGTTTTCGGGTTAGAGTTACAAAATTCGTTATGAGTAAGTGTAGAAACAGGGTTAGGGTTAGTGAAGTCGTTAGGGTTAGGGTTAGGGTTAGCTACAGGGTTAGGTTTAGGGAGATGGTTAGGTTTGGGGTTTGTGTGAAGTTTAGAAAAAGGGTTATTTTCAGAGTTCGGTTTAGGAAAAGGGTTACAATAACAGGGTTTGGATTAAGAAGAGTATGCATGGTAGGCACACGGATGGCTTAGGGTTCGCATGAGGGTGAGGAATACAATTGGAGTTTTCATTTGACATAGGGGAGGTCTTAGGGTTAGAGACAAGGTTAAGGTTAGGGACAGCATTAGGGTTAGAGAGAAGATTAAGGTTAGGGACACTGTCAGGGTTAGTGTTAAGTTTAAGTTTAGGGTTACACTTAGGGTTAGGGACAAAATTAGGGTTAGGGTTATGGACAGTGTTAGGTTTAGGGTTAAAGTTAGGGTCAGCGCTCAAGTTAAGGTTAACATTAAGGTTAGGGATAGGTTTAGGGGTAGGGTTAGAAACAAGGTTAGACTTACGGTTAGGATTAGAGGCACGGTTATTTTTAAATTAGGGTTCAAAACAGAGTTAAGGGTAGTGTTAGGGTTAGGAATACTTTTTAGGGTTAGGGTTTGGTTTAGGGTTTGTTTTAGGGTTTGGGGCAGAGTTAGGGTTAGGAACATAGTTAGTGTTCGGTTTAGAGTTAAGCTTAGGGACAGAGTTAGGGTTAGAGTTAGGGTTAAGGACAGGGTTATGATTAGTGTCAGGGTTTGTGTTCAGGACAGTGTCAGGGCAGGCCGTAGGATCAGGGTAGGGTTTGTGTTCAGGTTAGGATATGCTAGGGTTAGGGTTAGGGGCATAGCTAGGGTTGAGGGCAGAGTTAGTGTTACGGTTAGGAACATGGCTAAGGTTAGGGTTCATGTTAGGGACCGTTTCAGGGTTATGTTTAGTGTTAAGGGTTGGGTTAGAATGGAGGACACGGTTAGGGTTAGTGTTAGGGTAACACGTCTCACGTGACATCGGCTGGGGAACTACAGTTAGATGGCGAAGAGTTAAGAAACTCCAGAGCCAAAAATAGAGTTTCTGTGGGCCAGTGTTCTCATCTCTGAGGCCCAAGCCTTAATACTGTGGGCGCATAGCTTTTCTTTACAACTGCCACCAAGAAGTCAATTTGAATATCTATACACAGGGAGTTGATTCTATTTGTCTGGCAGCTGCTTCGCCAAAACTCATTGTGATCAAACACAAGTTTTGCTTTCACATGTACGTATGATCCCCAGGATGGACTCAGCATTCCGAGACCACCGGATAAGGAAGTTGTACTGAGATCATTCCCTCGGGTCTTAGCATTCGAGACACTTCCTTATGACGAGAAAGGCTCAGTGCACAGGAGCATTCGACTCGGCAGCTCCACGGTGACATTAGGGTTAGGTTTATAAACAGGATGAAGTTAGGTTTAGGGTTAGGGTTACCGACAGAGTTTGCTTTAGGGTAAGGGACAGGATTAGAACTAGGATTAGGTTTAGAGACACGGTTAGAATTAGGGTTAGTTTTAGGTTTAGTGTTGAAGGACAGAGTTAGGGTTTGGGTTAGCATTAGGGTTAGGGTTCGTGTTAGGATTAGGGTTAGGGACAGAGTTGGGAAGAGTGTTAGGGCTCCATTTAGAGTTAGGGCTAGGGAAACGTTTAGGTTTAGGTTTTGGGTTAGGAAAAGGGTTAGCTACAGGGGCAGGTATAGTTTAGGGACACAGTGAGTGTTAGAGTTAGGATTAGGGTTAGGGTTAAGGTTAGGGTTTGGGTTAGGGTTAGGGTTATGGTTAGGTTTAGGGTTTAGGGTTAGGGTTAGGGTTAGGGTTTAGGGTTTAGGGTTTAGGGTTTAGGATTAGGGTTAGCGTTAGGGTTAGGGTTAGGGTTAGGGTTTAGGGTTTACGGTTTGGGTTAGGGTTAGGGTTAGGTTTAGGGTTAGGGTTATGGTTTAGGGTTAGGGTTAGGGTTAGGGTTAGGGTTAGGGACAGGATTAGGGTTTGGGACATGGTTAGGTTTAGTGTTAGGGTTATAGTTAAGTTTAGGTTTTGTCTGATGCTTAAGATTAGGTTTAGGGACAGGGTTATTGACAGGGTGAGGGTTAGAGTTAAGGGTGGAGAGACGGTAAGGGTCAGAGTTAGGTTTAGCGACAGTGTTAGGGATAGGGTTAATATTAGAGGCAGAGTTAGGGTTAAGGTTAGCGTTATGGTTAGAAACAGATTAGGTTGAGTGATAGTGTTAGTATTAGTGACAGGCTTACTGTTAGGGTTAGGGTTAGGGTTAGGGTTTCGGGTTTCGGGTTAGGGTTACGGTTAGGGTTAGGGACACGATTCGGGTTTGGGACATGGTTAGGTTTAGTGTTAGGTTTATAGTGAAGTTTAGGTTTTGGCTGATGGTTAAGATTAGGTTTAGTGACAGGGTTAATGACAGGGTGAGGGTTAGAATTAAGGTTAGAGAGATGGTAAGGGTCAGAGTTAGGTTTAGTGACAGTGTTAGGGTTAGGGTTAGGGTTAGGTTAGGGTTAGGGTTTAGGGATAGGTTTAGGGTTAGGGTTAGGGTTTAAGGTAAGGTTAGGTTTAGGGTTAGGGTTTAGGATTTAGGGTTAGGGTTACGGTTAGGGTTAGGTTTAGGGTTGGGGACACGATTCGGGTTTGGGACATGGTTAAGTTCAGTGTTAGGGTTGTAGTTAAGTTTAGGTTTTAGCTAATGGATAAGGTTAGGGTTAGGGACAGGATTAGTGACAGGGTGAGGGTTAGAGTTAAGGTTAGAGAGACAGTAAGGGTCAGAGTCAGGTTTAGCGACAGTGTTAGGATTAGGGTTAATATTAGAGGCAGAGTTAGGGTTAAGGTTAGCGTTATGGTTAGAAACAGATTAGGTTGTGTGATAGTGTTAGTATTAGTGACAGGCTTACTGTTAGGGTTAAGTTTAGGTTTAGAGACAGTGTTAAGTTTAGCTTTGGAGTTGAGTTTTGTGTTAGGTTTCAGTTTAGGGCTAGGGTTAGTGTTAGAGACAGGGTGGCCTTCGGATTAGGGTAGGGATAGGGTCAGGCACAAGGATAGGGATATGGTTATGGTTAGGGTTGGGATTAGAGACAGGTTTAAGGTTAGGGTCAGGTTTAGAGACCGGTATTGTAAGGGTTAGGGTCAAGGTATACGTATGGTTTAGGTTAAGATTAGGGACAGGTTACAGTTAGGTTTAGGGTTAGGAACAAGATGAGAGCTAGGTTTGAGGTGTATGTTTTTGTCAGGGTTAGGTCTGAAGTAGGATTAGAGTTAGGGTTCGAATTAGAGTTAGGGGAACGTTAAGGATTAAGGATAGGTTTAGGGTTAACGTTAGGGACAGGAATAGGGTCAGTGTTAGGGTTAAGATTAGGGATAGGTACAGAGTTAGGTTTAAGAGTACGAACAGGCTTATTGATCTGATTAGGGTTAGTGTTTATGACACAATTAGGGTCACGGTTAGAGATACGCGTAGCTTTCCCGACATGGTTAGATTTAGGGTTACTCTTAGCGTTAAGTTTAGGGACAGGTTAACGGTTAGTGTTAGAGTTAGGGTCAGGGCTAAGGTTAGGTTTACGGTTCGATTTACATTCAGGGTTATGGTTAAAGACAGGCTAGTGTTCTGGTTAGGATTAAGGTTTCCATTAAAATCAGGGACACAGTTAAGCTTAGTGTAAGGTTTAGGGTTAGTGGTAAAGACACGGTTTGGTTTAGGGTATGGGTTCGGCTGAGATTCAGTGTTAGGGACAGGTTAGGGTAGGATTAGTGTTAGGGGTAGAGACAGGTTTCGGGTTAGAGTTACAAAATTGGTTATGAGTAAGTGTAAAAACAGGGTTAGGGTTAGTGAAGTTGTTAGGGTTAGGGTGAGGGTTAGCTACAGGGTTAAGTTTAGGGAGAAGGTTAGTTTTGGGGTTTGTGTGAAGTTTAGAAAAAGGGTTATTTTCAGAGTTCGGTTTAGGAAAAGGGTTACAATAACAGGGTTTGGATTAAGAAGAGTATGCATGGTAGGCACACGGATGGCTTAGGGTTCGCATGAGGGTGAGGAATACAATTGGAGTTTTCATTTGACATAGGGGAGGTCTTAGGGTTAGAGACAAGGTTAAGGTTAGGGACAGCATTAGGGTTAGAGAGAAGATTAAGGTTAGGGACACTGTCAGGGTTAGTGTTAAGTTTAAGTTTAGGGTTACACTTAGGGTTAGGGACAAAATTAGGGTTAGGGTTATGGACAGTGTTAGGTTTAGGGTTAAAGTTAGGGTCAGCGCTCAAGTTAAGGTTAACATTAAGGTTAGGGATAGGTTTAGGGGTAGGGTTAGAAACAAGGTTAGACTTACGGTTAGGATTAGAGGCACGGTTATTTTTAAATTAGGGTTCAAAACAGAGTTAAGGGTAGTGTTAGGGTTAGGAATACTTTTTAGGGTTAGGGTTTGGTTTAGGGTTTGTTTTAGGGTTTGGGGCAGAGTTAGGGTTAGGAACATAGTTAGTGTTCGGTTTAGGGTTAAGCTTAGGGACAGAGTTAGGGTTAGAGTTAGGGTTAAGGACAGGGTTATGATTAGTGTCAGGGTTTGTGTTCAGGACAGTGTCAGGGCAGGCCGTAGGATCAGGGTAGGGTTTGTGTTCAGGTTAGGATATGCTAGGGTTAGGGTTAGGGGCATAGCTAGGGTTGAGGGCAGAGTTAGTGTTACGGTTAGGAACATGGCTAAGGTTAGGGTTCATGTTAGGGACCGTTTCAGGGTTACGTTTAGTGTTAAGGGTTGGGTTAGAATGGAGGACACGGTTAGGGTTAGTGTTAGGGTAACACGTCTCACGTGACATCGGCTGGGGAACTACAGTTAGATGGCGAAGAGTTAAGAAACTCCAGAGCCAAAAATAGAGTTTCTGTGGGCCAGTGTTCTCATCTCTGAGGCCCAAGCCTTAATACTGTGGGCGCATAGCTTTTCTTTACAACTGCCACCAAGAAGTCAATTTGAATATCTATACACAGGGAGTTGATTCTATTTGTCTGGCAGCTGCTTCGCCAAAACTCATTGTGATCAAACACAAGTTTTGCTTTCACATGTACGTATGATCCCCAGGATGGACTCAGCATTCCGAGACCACCGGATAAGGAAGTTGTACTGAGATCATTCCCTCGGGTCTTAGCATTCGAGACACTTCCTTATGACGAGAAAGGCTCAGTGCACAGGAGCATTCGACTCGGCAGCTCCACGGTGACATTAGGGTTAGGTTTATAAACAGGATGAAGTTAGGTTTAGGGTTAGGGTTACCGACAGAGTTTGCTTTAGGGTAAGGGACAGGATTAGAACTAGGATTAGGTTTAGAGACACGGTTAGAATTAGGGTTAGTTTTAGGTTTAGTGTTGAAGGACAGAGTTAGGGTTTGGGTTAGCATTAGGGTTAGGGTTCGTGTTAGGATTAGGGTTAGGGACAGAGTTGGGAAGAGTGTTAGGGCTCCATTTAGAGTTAGGGCTAGGGATACGTTTAGGTTTAGGTTTTGGGTTAGGAAAAGGGTTAGCTACAGGGGCAGGTATAGTTTAGGGACACAGTGAGTGTTAGAGTTAGGATTAGGGTTAGGGTTAAGGTTAGGGTTTGGGTTAGGGTTAGGGTTATGGTTAGGTTTAGGGTTTAGGGTTAGGGTTAGGGTTAGGGTTTAGGGTTTAGGGTTTAGGGTTTAGGATTAGGGTTAGCGTTAGGGTTAGGGTTAGGGTTAGGGTTTAGGGTTTACGGTTTGGGTTAGGGTTAGGGTTAGGTTTAGGGTTAGGGTTATGGTTTAGGGTTAGGGTTAGGGTTAGGGTTAGGGTTAGGGACAGGATTAGGGTTTGGGACATGGTTAGGTTTAGTGTTAGGGTTATAGTTAAGTTTAGGTTTTGTCTGATGCTTAAGATTAGGTTTAGGGACAGGGTTATTGACAGGGTGAGGGTTAGAGTTAAGGGTGGAGAGACGGTAAGGGTCAGAGTTAGGTTTAGCGACAGTGTTAGGGGTAGGGTTAATATTAGAGGCAGAGTTAGGGTTAAGGTTAGCGTTATGGTTAGAAACAGATTAGGTTGAGTGATAGTGTTAGTATTAGTGACAGGCTTACTGTTAGGGTTAGGGTTAGGGTTAGGGTTTCGGGTTTCGGGTTAGGGTTACGGTTAGGGTTAGGGACACGATTCGGGTTTGGGACATGGTTAGGTTTAGTGTTAGGTTTATAGTGAAGTTTAGGTTTTGGCTGATGGTTAAGATTAGGTTTAGTGACAGGGTTAATGACAGGGTGAGGGTTAGAATTAAGGTTAGAGAGATGGTAAGGGTCAGAGTTAGGTTTAGTGACAGTGTTAGGGTTAGGGTTAGGGTTAGGTTAGGGTTAGGGTTTAGGGATAGGTTTAGGGTTAGGGTTAGGGTTTAAGGTAAGGTTAGGTTTAGGGTTAGGGTTTAGGATTTAGGGTTAGGGTTACGGTTAGGGTTAGGTTTAGGGTTGGGGACACGATTCGGGTTTGGGACATGGTTAAGTTCAGTGTTAGGGTTGTAGTTAAGTTTAGGTTTTAGCTAATGGATAAGGTTAGGGTTAGGGACAGGATTAGTGACAGGGTGAGGGTTAGAGTTAAGGTTAGAGAGACAGTAAGGGTCAGAGTCAGGTTTAGCGACAGTGTTAGGATTAGGGTTAATATTAGAGGCAGAGTTAGGGTTAAGGTTAGCGTTATGGTTAGAAACAGATTAGGTTGTGTGATAGTGTTAGTATTAGTGACAGGCTTACTGTTAGGGTTAAGTTTAGGTTTAGAGACAGTGTTAAGTTTAGCTTTGGAGTTGAGTTTTGTGTTAGGTTTCAGTTTAGGGCTAGGGTTAGTGTTAGAGACAGGGTGGCCTTCGGATTAGGGTAGGGATAGGGTCAGGCACAAGGATAGGGATATGGTTATGGTTAGGGTTGGGATTAGAGACAGGTTTAAGGTTAGGGTCAGGTTTAGAGACCGGTATTGTAAGGGTTAGGGTCAAGGTATACGTATGGTTTAGGTTAAGATTAGGGACAGGTTACAGTTAGGTTTAGGGTTAGGAACAAGATGAGAGCTAGGTTTGAGGTGTATGTTTTTGTCAGGGTTAGGTCTGAAGTAGGATTAGAGTTAGGGTTCGAATTAGAGTTAGGGGAACGTTAAGGATTAAGGATAGGTTTAGGGTTAACGTTAGGGACAGGAATAGGGTCAGTGTTAGGGTTAAGATTAGGGATAGGTACAGAGTTAGGTTTAAGAGTACGAACAGGCTTATTGATCTGATTAGGGTTAGTGTTTATGACACAATTAGGGTCACGGTTAGAGATACGCGTAGCTTTCCCGACATGGTTAGATTTAGGGTTACTCTTAGCGTTAAGTTTAGGGACAGGTTAACGGTTAGTGTTAGAGTTAGGGTCAGGGCTAAGGTTAGGTTTACGGTTCGATTTACATTCAGGGTTATGGTTAAAGACAGGCTAGTGTTCTGGTTAGGATTAAGGTTTCCATTAAAATCAGGGACACAGTTAAGCTTAGTGTAAGGTTTAGGGTTAGTGGTAAAGACACGGTTTGGTTTAGGGTATGGGTTCGGCTGAGATTCAGTGTTAGGGACAGGTTAGGGTAGGATTAGTGTTAGGTGTACAGGCAGTTTTCGGGTTAGAGTTACAAAATTCGTTATGAGTAAGTGTAGAAACAGGGTTAGGGTTAGTGAAGTCGTTAGGGTTAGGGTTAGGGTTAGCTACAGGGTTAGGTTTAGGGAGATGGTTAGGTTTGGGGTTTGTGTGAAGTTTAGAAAAAGGGTTATTTTCAGAGTTCGGTTTAGGAAAAGGGTTACAATAACAGGGTTTGGATTAAGAAGAGTATGCATGGTAGGCACACGGATGGCTTAGGGTTCGCATGAGGGTGAGGAATACAATTGGAGTTTTCATTTGACATAGGGGAGGTCTTAGGGTTAGAGACAAGGTTAAGGTTAGGGACAGCATTAGGGTTAGAGAGAAGATTAAGGTTAGGGACACTGTCAGGGTTAGTGTTAAGTTTAAGTTTAGGGTTACACTTAGGGTTAGGGACAAAATTAGGGTTAGGGTTATGGACAGTGTTAGGTTTAGGGTTAAAGTTAGGGTCAGCGCTCAAGTTAAGGTTAACATTAAGGTTAGGGATAGGTTTAGGGGTAGGGTTAGAAACAAGGTTAGACTTACGGTTAGGATTAGAGGCACGGTTATTTTTAAATTAGGGTTCAAAACAGAGTTAAGGGTAGTGTTAGGGTTAGGAATACTTTTTAGGGTTAGGGTTTGGTTTAGGGTTTGTTTTAGGGTTTGGGGCAGAGTTAGGGTTAGGAACATAGTTAGTGTTCGGTTTAGAGTTAAGCTTAGGGACAGAGTTAGGGTTAGAGTTAGGGTTAAGGACAGGGTTATGATTAGTGTCAGGGTTTGTGTTCAGGACAGTGTCAGGGCAGGCCGTAGGATCAGGGTAGGGTTTGTGTTCAGGTTAGGATATGCTAGGGTTAGGGTTAGGGGCATAGCTAGGGTTGAGGGCAGAGTTAGTGTTACGGTTAGGAACATGGCTAAGGTTAGGGTTCATGTTAGGGACCGTTTCAGGGTTATGTTTAGTGTTAAGGGTTGGGTTAGAATGGAGGACACGGTTAGGGTTAGTGTTAGGGTAACACGTCTCACGTGACATCGGCTGGGGAACTACAGTTAGATGGCGAAGAGTTAAGAAACTCCAGAGCCAAAAATAGAGTTTCTGTGGGCCAGTGTTCTCATCTCTGAGGCCCAAGCCTTAATACTGTGGGCGCATAGCTTTTCTTTACAACTGCCACCAAGAAGTCAATTTGAATATCTATACACAGGGAGTTGATTCTATTTGTCTGGCAGCTGCTTCGCCAAAACTCATTGTGATCAAACACAAGTTTTGCTTTCACATGTACGTATGATCCCCAGGATGGACTCAGCATTCCGAGACCACCGGATAAGG
Source organism: Hipposideros larvatus (assembly GCA_031876335.1). NCBI lineage: Eukaryota > Metazoa > Chordata > Mammalia > Chiroptera > Hipposideridae > Hipposideros > Hipposideros larvatus. The sequence continues at coordinate 1,067,850 of JAVKSA010000055.1, forward strand.
AAGTTGTACTGAGATCATTCCCTCGGGTCTTAGCATTCGAGACACTTCCTTATGACGAGAAAGGCTCAGTGCACAGGAGCATTCGACTCGGCAGCTCCACGGTGACATTAGGGTTAGGTTTATAAACAGGATGAAGTTAGGTTTAGGGTTAGGGTTACCGACAGAGTTTGCTTTAGGGTAAGGGACAGGATTAGAACTAGGATTAGGTTTAGAGACACGGTTAGAATTAGGGTTAGTTTTAGGTTTAGTGTTGAAGGACAGAGTTAGGGTTTGGGTTAGCATTAGGGTTAGGGTTCGTGTTAGGATTAGGGTTAGGGACAGAGTTGGGAAGAGTGTTAGGGCTCCATTTAGAGTTAGGGCTAGGGATACGTTTAGGTTTAGGTTTTGGGTTAGGAAAAGGGTTAGCTACAGGGGCAGGTATAGTTTAGGGACACAGTGAGTGTTAGAGTTAGGATTAGGGTTAGGGTTAAGGTTAGGGTTTGGGTTAGGGTTAGGGTTATGGTTAGGTTTAGGGTTTAGGGTTAGGGTTAGGGTTAGGGTTTAGGGTTTAGGGTTTAGGGTTTAGGATTAGGGTTAGCGTTAGGGTTAGGGTTAGGGTTAGGGTTTAGGGTTTACGGTTTGGGTTAGGGTTAGGGTTAGGTTTAGGGTTAGGGTTATGGTTTAGGGTTAGGGTTAGGGTTAGGGTTAGGGTTAGGGACAGGATTAGGGTTTGGGACATGGTTAGGTTTAGTGTTAGGGTTATAGTTAAGTTTAGGTTTTGTCTGATGCTTAAGATTAGGTTTAGGCACAGGGTTATTGACAGGGTGAGGGTTAGAGTTAAGGGTGGAGAGACGGTAAGGGTCAGAGTTAGGTTTAGCGACAGTGTTAGGGGTAGGGTTAATATTAGAGGCAGAGTTAGGGTTAAGGTTAGCGTTATGGTTAGAAACAGATTAGGTTGAGTGATAGTGTTAGTATTAGTGACAGGCTTACTGTTAGGGTTAGGGTTAGGGTTAGGGTTTCGGGTTTCGGGTTAGGGTTACGGTTAGGGTTAGGGACACGATTCGGGTTTGGGACATGGTTAGGTTTAGTGTTAGGTTTATAGTGAAGTTTAGGTTTTGGCTGATGGTTAAGATTAGGTTTAGTGACAGGGTTAATGACAGGGTGAGGGTTAGAATTAAGGTTAGAGAGATGGTAAGGGTCAGAGTTAGGTTTAGTGACAGTGTTAGGGTTAGGGTTAGGGTTAGGTTAGGGTTAGGGTTTAGGGATAGGTTTAGGGTTAGGGTTAGGGTTTAAGGTAAGGTTAGGTTTAGGGTTAGGGTTTAGGATTTAGGGTTAGGGTTACGGTTAGGGTTAGGTTTAGGGTTGGGGACACGATTCGGGTTTGGGACATGGTTAAGTTCAGTGTTAGGGTTGTAGTTAAGTTTAGGTTTTAGCTAATGGATAAGGTTAGGGTTAGGGACAGGATTAGTGACAGGGTGAGGGTTAGAGTTAAGGTTAGAGAGACAGTAAGGGTCAGAGTCAGGTTTAGCGACAGTGTTAGGATTAGGGTTAATATTAGAGGCAGAGTTAGGGTTAAGGTTAGCGTTATGGTTAGAAACAGATTAGGTTGTGTGATAGTGTTAGTATTAGTGACAGGCTTACTGTTAGGGTTAAGTTTAGGTTTAGAGACAGTGTTAAGTTTAGCTTTGGAGTTGAGTTTTGTGTTAGGTTTCAGTTTAGGGCTAGGGTTAGTGTTAGAGACAGGGTGGCCTTCGGATTAGGGTAGGGATAGGGTCAGGCACAAGGATAGGGATATGGTTATGGTTAGGGTTGGGATTAGAGACAGGTTTAAGGTTAGGGTCAGGTTTAGAGACCGGTATTGTAAGGGTTAGGGTCAAGGTATACGTATGGTTTAGGTTAAGATTAGGGACAGGTTACAGTTAGGTTTAGGGTTAGGAACAAGATGAGAGCTAGGTTTGAGGTGTATGTTTTTGTCAGGGTTAGGTCTGAAGTAGGATTAGAGTTAGGGTTCGAATTAGAGTTAGGGGAACGTTAAGGATTAAGGATAGGTTTAGGGTTAACGTTAGGGACAGGAATAGGGTCAGTGTTAGGGTTAAGATTAGGGATAGGTACAGAGTTAGGTTTAAGAGTACGAACAGGCTTATTGATCTGATTAGGGTTAGTGTTTATGACACAATTAGGGTCACGGTTAGAGATACGCGTAGCTTTCCCGACATGGTTAGATTTAGGGTTACTCTTAGCGTTAAGTTTAGGGACAGGTTAACGGTTAGTGTTAGAGTTAGGGTCAGGGCTAAGGTTAGGTTTACGGTTCGATTTACATTCAGGGTTATGGTTAAAGACAGGCTAGTGTTCTGGTTAGGATTAAGGTTTCCATTAAAATCAGGGACACAGTTAAGCTTAGTGTAAGGTTTAGGGTTAGTGGTAAAGACACGGTTTGGTTTAGGGTATGGGTTCGGCTGAGATTCAGTGTTAGGGACAGGTTAGGGTAGGATTAGTGTTAGGTGTACAGGCAGTTTTCGGGTTAGAGTTACAAAATTCGTTATGAGTAAGTGTAGAAACAGGGTTAGGGTTAGTGAAGTCGTTAGGGTTAGGGTTAGGGTTAGCTACAGGGTTAGGTTTAGGGAGATGGTTAGGTTTGGGGTTTGTGTGAAGTTTAGAAAAAGGGTTATTTTCAGAGTTCGGTTTAGGAAAAGGGTTACAATAACAGGGTTTGGATTAAGAAGAGTATGCATGGTAGGCACACGGATGGCTTAGGGTTCGCATGAGGGTGAGGAATACAATTGGAGTTTTCATTTGACATAGGGGAGGTCTTAGGGTTAGAGACAAGGTTAAGGTTAGGGACAGCATTAGGGTTAGAGAGAAGATTAAGGTTAGGGACACTGTCAGGGTTAGTGTTAAGTTTAAGTTTAGGGTTACACTTAGGGTTAGGGACAAAATTAGGGTTAGGGTTATGGACAGTGTTAGGTTTAGGGTTAAAGTTAGGGTCAGCGCTCAAGTTAAGGTTAACATTAAGGTTAGGGATAGGTTTAGGGGTAGGGTTAGAAACAAGGTTAGACTTACGGTTAGGATTAGAGGCACGGTTATTTTTAAATTAGGGTTCAAAACAGAGTTAAGGGTAGTGTTAGGGTTAGGAATACTTTTTAGGGTTAGGGTTTGGTTTAGGGTTTGTTTTAGGGTTTGGGGCAGAGTTAGGGTTAGGAACATAGTTAGTGTTCGGTTTAGGGTTAAGCTTAGGGACAGAGTTAGGGTTAGAGTTAGGGTTAAGGACAGGGTTATGATTAGTGTCAGGGTTTGTGTTCAGGACAGTGTCAGGGCAGGCCGTAGGATCAGGGTAGGGTTTGTGTTCAGGTTAGGATATGCTAGGGTTAGGGTTAGGGGCATAGCTAGGGTTGAGGGCAGAGTTAGTGTTACGGTTAGGAACATGGCTAAGGTTAGGGTTCATGTTAGGGACCGTTTCAGGGTTACGTTTAGTGTTAAGGGTTGGGTTAGAATGGAGGACACGGTTAGGGTTAGTGTTAGGGTAACACGTCTCACGTGACATCGGCTGGGGAACTACAGTTAGATGGCGAAGAGTTAAGAAACTCCAGAGCCAAAAATAGAGTTTCTGTGGGCCAGTGTTCTCATCTCTGAGGCCCAAGCCTTAATACTGTGGGCGCATAGCTTTTCTTTACAACTGCCACCAAGAAGTCAATTTGAATATCTATACACAGGGAGTTGATTCTATTTGTCTGGCAGCTGCTTCGCCAAAACTCATTGTGATCAAACACAAGTTTTGCTTTCACATGTACGTATGATCCCCAGGATGGACTCAGCATTCCGAGACCACCGGATAAGGAAGTTGTACTGAGATCATTCCCTCGGGTCTTAGCATTCGAGACACTTCCTTATGACGAGAAAGGCTCAGTGCACAGGAGCATTCGACTCGGCAGCTCCACGGTGACATTAGGGTTAGGTTTATAAACAGGATGAAGTTAGGTTTAGGGTTAGGGTTACCGACAGAGTTTGCTTTAGGGTAAGGGACAGGATTAGAACTAGGATTAGGTTTAGAGACACGGTTAGAATTAGGGTTAGTTTTAGGTTTAGTGTTGAAGGACAGAGTTAGGGTTTGGGTTAGCATTAGGGTTAGGGTTCGTGTTAGGATTAGGGTTAGGGACAGAGTTGGGAAGAGTGTTAGGGCTCCATTTAGAGTTAGGGCTAGGGATACGTTTAGGTTTAGGTTTTGGGTTAGGAAAAGGGTTAGCTACAGGGGCAGGTATAGTTTAGGGACACAGTGAGTGTTAGAGTTAGGATTAGGGTTAGGGTTAAGGTTAGGGTTTGGGTTAGGGTTAGGGTTATGGTTAGGTTTAGGGTTTAGGGTTAGGGTTAGGGTTAGGGTTTAGGGTTTAGGGTTTAGGGTTTAGGATTAGGGTTAGCGTTAGGGTTAGGGTTAGGGTTAGGGTTTAGGGTTTACGGTTTGGGTTAGGGTTAGGGTTAGGTTTAGGGTTAGGGTTATGGTTTAGGGTTAGGGTTAGGGTTAGGGTTAGGGTTAGGGACAGGATTAGGGTTTGGGACATGGTTAGGTTTAGTGTTAGGGTTATAGTTAAGTTTAGGTTTTGTCTGATGCTTAAGATTAGGTTTAGGCACAGGGTTATTGACAGGGTGAGGGTTAGAGTTAAGGGTGGAGAGACGGTAAGGGTCAGAGTTAGGTTTAGCGACAGTGTTAGGGGTAGGGTTAATATTAGAGGCAGAGTTAGGGTTAAGGTTAGCGTTATGGTTAGAAACAGATTAGGTTGAGTGATAGTGTTAGTATTAGTGACAGGCTTACTGTTAGGGTTAGGGTTAGGGTTAGGGTTTCGGGTTTCGGGTTAGGGTTACGGTTAGGGTTAGGGACACGATTCGGGTTTGGGACATGGTTAGGTTTAGTGTTAGGTTTATAGTGAAGTTTAGGTTTTGGCTGATGGTTAAGATTAGGTTTAGTGACAGGGTTAATGACAGGGTGAGGGTTAGAATTAAGGTTAGAGAGATGGTAAGGGTCAGAGTTAGGTTTAGTGACAGTGTTAGGGTTAGGGTTAGGGTTAGGTTAGGGTTAGGGTTTAGGGATAGGTTTAGGGTTAGGGTTAGGGTTTAAGGTAAGGTTAGGTTTAGGGTTAGGGTTTAGGATTTAGGGTTAGGGTTACGGTTAGGGTTAGGTTTAGGGTTGGGGACACGATTCGGGTTTGGGACATGGTTAAGTTCAGTGTTAGGGTTGTAGTTAAGTTTAGGTTTTAGCTAATGGATAAGGTTAGGGTTAGGGACAGGATTAGTGACAGGGTGAGGGTTAGAGTTAAGGTTAGAGAGACAGTAAGGGTCAGAGTCAGGTTTAGCGACAGTGTTAGGATTAGGGTTAATATTAGAGGCAGAGTTAGGGTTAAGGTTAGCGTTATGGTTAGAAACAGATTAGGTTGTGTGATAGTGTTAGTATTAGTGACAGGCTTACTGTTAGGGTTAAGTTTAGGTTTAGAGACAGTGTTAAGTTTAGCTTTGGAGTTGAGTTTTGTGTTAGGTTTCAGTTTAGGGCTAGGGTTAGTGTTAGAGACAGGGTGGCCTTCGGATTAGGGTAGGGATAGGGTCAGGCACAAGGATAGGGATATGGTTATGGTTAGGGTTGGGATTAGAGACAGGTTTAAGGTTAGGGTCAGGTTTAGAGACCGGTATTGTAAGGGTTAGGGTCAAGGTATACGTATGGTTTAGGTTAAGATTAGGGACAGGTTACAGTTAGGTTTAGGGTTAGGAACAAGATGAGAGCTAGGTTTGAGGTGTATGTTTTTGTCAGGGTTAGGTCTGAAGTAGGATTAGAGTTAGGGTTCGAATTAGAGTTAGGGGAACGTTAAGGATTAAGGATAGGTTTAGGGTTAACGTTAGGGACAGGAATAGGGTCAGTGTTAGGGTTAAGATTAGGGATAGGTACAGAGTTAGGTTTAAGAGTACGAACAGGCTTATTGATCTGATTAGGGTTAGTGTTTATGACACAATTAGGGTCACGGTTAGAGATACGCGTAGCTTTCCCGACATGGTTAGATTTAGGGTTACTCTTAGCGTTAAGTTTAGGGACAGGTTAACGGTTAGTGTTAGAGTTAGGGTCAGGGCTAAGGTTAGGTTTACGGTTCGATTTACATTCAGGGTTATGGTTAAAGACAGGCTAGTGTTCTGGTTAGGATTAAGGTTTCCATTAAAATCAGGGACACAGTTAAGCTTAGTGTAAGGTTTAGGGTTAGTGGTAAAGACACGGTTTGGTTTAGGGTATGGGTTCGGCTGAGATTCAGTGTTAGGGACAGGTTAGGGTAGGATTAGTGTTAGGTGTACAGGCAGTTTTCGGGTTAGAGTTACAAAATTCGTTATGAGTAAGTGTAGAAACAGGGTTAGGGTTAGTGAAGTCGTTAGGGTTAGGGTTAGGGTTAGCTACAGGGTTAGGTTTAGGGAGATGGTTAGGTTTGGGGTTTGTGTGAAGTTTAGAAAAAGGGTTATTTTCAGAGTTCGGTTTAGGAAAAGGGTTACAATAACAGGGTTTGGATTAAGAAGAGTATGCATGGTAGGCACACGGATGGCTTAGGGTTCGCATGAGGGTGAGGAATACAATTGGAGTTTTCATTTGACATAGGGGAGGTCTTAGGGTTAGAGACAAGGTTAAGGTTAGGGACAGCATTAGGGTTAGAGAGAAGATTAAGGTTAGGGACACTGTCAGGGTTAGTGTTAAGTTTAAGTTTAGGGTTACACTTAGGGTTAGGGACAAAATTAGGGTTAGGGTTATGGACAGTGTTAGGTTTAGGGTTAAAGTTAGGGTCAGCGCTCAAGTTAAGGTTAACATTAAGGTTAGGGATAGGTTTAGGGGTAGGGTTAGAAACAAGGTTAGACTTACGGTTAGGATTAGAGGCACGGTTATTTTTAAATTAGGGTTCAAAACAGAGTTAAGGGTAGTGTTAGGGTTAGGAATACTTTTTAGGGTTAGGGTTTGGTTTAGGGTTTGTTTTAGGGTTTGGGGCAGAGTTAGGGTTAGGAACATAGTTAGTGTTCGGTTTAGGGTTAAGCTTAGGGACAGAGTTAGGGTTAGAGTTAGGGTTAAGGACAGGGTTATGATTAGTGTCAGGGTTTGTGTTCAGGACAGTGTCAGGGCAGGCCGTAGGATCAGGGTAGGGTTTGTGTTCAGGTTAGGATATGCTAGGGTTAGGGTTAGGGGCATAGCTAGGGTTGAGGGCAGAGTTAGTGTTACGGTTAGGAACATGGCTAAGGTTAGGGTTCATGTTAGGGACCGTTTCAGGGTTACGTTTAGTGTTAAGGGTTGGGTTAGAATGGAGGACACGGTTAGGGTTAGTGTTAGGGTAACACGTCTCACGTGACATCGGCTGGGGAACTACAGTTAGATGGCGAAGAGTTAAGAAACTCCAGAGCCAAAAATAGAGTTTCTGTGGGCCAGTGTTCTCATCTCTGAGGCCCAAGCCTTAATACTGTGGGCGCATAGCTTTTCTTTACAACTGCCACCAAGAAGTCAATTTGAATATCTATACACAGGGAGTTGATTCTATTTGTCTGGCAGCTGCTTCGCCAAAACTCATTGTGATCAAACACAAGTTTTGCTTTCACATGTACGTATGATCCCCAGGATGGACTCAGCATTCCGAGACCACCGGATAAGGAAGTTGTACTGAGATCATTCCCTCGGGTCTTAGCATTCGAGACACTTCCTTATGACGAGAAAGGCTCAGTGCACAGGAGCATTCGACTCGGCAGCTCCACGGTGACATTAGGGTTAGGTTTATAAACAGGATGAAGTTAGGTTTAGGGTTAGGGTTACCGACAGAGTTTGCTTTAGGGTAAGGGACAGGATTAGAACTAGGATTAGGTTTAGAGACACGGTTAGAATTAGGGTTAGTTTTAGGTTTAGTGTTGAAGGACAGAGTTAGGGTTTGGGTTAGCATTAGGGTTAGGGTTCGTGTTAGGATTAGGGTTAGGGACAGAGTTGGGAAGAGTGTTAGGGCTCCATTTAGAGTTAGGGCTAGGGATACGTTTAGGTTTAGGTTTTGGGTTAGGAAAAGGGTTAGCTACAGGGGCAGGTATAGTTTAGGGACACAGTGAGTGTTAGAGTTAGGATTAGGGTTAGGGTTAAGGTTAGGGTTTGGGTTAGGGTTAGGGTTATGGTTAGGTTTAGGGTTTAGGGTTAGGGTTAGGGTTAGGGTTTAGGGTTTAGGGTTTAGGGTTTAGGATTAGGGTTAGCGTTAGGGTTAGGGTTAGGGTTAGGGTTAGGGTTTAGGGTTTACGGTTTGGGTTAGGGTTAGGGTTAGGTTTAGGGTTAGGGTTATGGTTTAGGGTTAGGGTTAGGGTTAGGGTTAGGGTTAGGGACAGGATTAGGGTTTGGGACATGGTTAGGTTTAGTGTTAGGGTTATAGTTAAGTTTAGGTTTTGTCTGATGCTTAAGATTAGGTTTAGGGACAGGGTTATTGACAGGGTGAGGGTTAGAGTTAAGGGTGGAGAGACGGTAAGGGTCAGAGTTAGGTTTAGCGACAGTGTTAGGGGTAGGGTTAATATTAGAGGCAGAGTTAGGGTTAAGGTTAGCGTTATGGTTAGAAACAGATTAGGTTGAGTGATAGTGTTAGTATTAGTGACAGGCTTACTGTTAGGGTTAGGGTTAGGGTTAGGGTTTCGGGTTTCGGGTTAGGGTTACGGTTAGGGTTAGGGACACGATTCGGGTTTGGGACATGGTTAGGTTTAGTGTTAGGTTTATAGTGAAGTTTAGGTTTTGGCTGATGGTTAAGATTAGGTTTAGTGACAGGGTTAATGACAGGGTGAGGGTTAGAATTAAGGTTAGAGAGATGGTAAGGGTCAGAGTTAGGTTTAGTGACAGTGTTAGGGTTAGGGTTAGGGTTAGGTTAGGGTTAGGGTTTAGGGATAGGTTTAGGGTTAGGGTTAGGGTTTAAGGTAAGGTTAGGTTTAGGGTTAGGGTTTAGGATTTAGGGTTAGGGTTACGGTTAGGGTTAGGTTTAGGGTTGGGGACACGATTCGGGTTTGGGACATGGTTAAGTTCAGTGTTAGGGTTGTAGTTAAGTTTAGGTTTTAGCTAATGGATAAGGTTAGGGTTAGGGACAGGATTAGTGACAGGGTGAGGGTTAGAGTTAAGGTTAGAGAGACAGTAAGGGTCAGAGTCAGGTTTAGCGACAGTGTTAGGATTAGGGTTAATATTAGAGGCAGAGTTAGGGTTAAGGTTAGCGTTATGGTTAGAAACAGATTAGGTTGTGTGATAGTGTTAGTATTAGTGACAGGCTTACTGTTAGGGTTAAGTTTAGGTTTAGAGACAGTGTTAAGTTTAGCTTTGGAGTTGAGTTTTGTGTTAGGTTTCAGTTTAGGGCTAGGGTTAGTGTTAGAGACAGGGTGGCCTTCGGATTAGGGTAGGGATAGGGTCAGGCACAAGGATAGGGATATGGTTATGGTTAGGGTTGGGATTAGAGACAGGTTTAAGGTTAGGGTCAGGTTTAGAGACCGGTATTGTAAGGGTTAGGGTCAAGGTATACGTATGGTTTAGGTTAAGATTAGGGACAGGTTACAGTTAGGTTTAGGGTTAGGAACAAGATGAGAGCTAGGTTTGAGGTGTATGTTTTTGTCAGGGTTAGGTCTGAAGTAGGATTAGAGTTAGGGTTCGAATTAGAGTTAGGGGAACGTTAAGGATTAAGGATAGGTTTAGGGTTAACGTTAGGGACAGGAATAGGGTCAGTGTTAGGGTTAAGATTAGGGATAGGTACAGAGTTAGGTTTAAGAGTACGAACAGGCTTATTGATCTGATTAGGGTTAGTGTTTATGACACAATTAGGGTCACGGTTAGAGATACGCGTAGCTTTCCCGACATGGTTAGATTTAGGGTTACTCTTAGCGTTAAGTTTAGGGACAGGTTAACGGTTAGTGTTAGAGTTAGGGTCAGGGCTAAGGTTAGGTTTACGGTTCGATTTACATTCAGGGTTATGGTTAAAGACAGGCTAGTGTTCTGGTTAGGATTAAGGTTTCCATTAAAATCAGGGACACAGTTAAGCTTAGTGTAAGGTTTAGGGTTAGTGGTAAAGACACGGTTTGGTTTAGGGTATGGGTTCGGCTGAGATTCAGTGTTAGGGACAGGTTAGGGTAGGATTAGTGTTAGGTGTACAGGCAGTTTTCGGGTTAGAGTTACAAAATTCGTTATGAGTAAGTGTAGAAACAGGGTTAGGGTTAGTGAAGTCGTTAGGGTTAGGGTTAGGGTTAGCTACAGGGTTAGGTTTAGGGAGATGGTTAGGTTTGGGGTTTGTGTGAAGTTTAGAAAAAGGGTTATTTTCAGAGTTCGGTTTAGGAAAAGGGTTACAATAACAGGGTTTGGATTAAGAAGAGTATGCATGGTAGGCACACGGATGGCTTAGGGTTCGCATGAGGGTGAGGAATACAATTGGAGTTTTCATTTGACATAGGGGAGGTCTTAGGGTTAGAGACAAGGTTAAGGTTAGGGACAGCATTAGGGTTAGAGAGAAGATTAAGGTTAGGGACACTGTCAGGGTTAGTGTTAAGTTTAAGTTTAGGGTTACACTTAGGGTTAGGGACAAAATTAGGGTTAGGGTTATGGACAGTGTTAGGTTTAGGGTTAAAGTTAGGGTCAGCGCTCAAGTTAAGGTTAACATTAAGGTTAGGGATAGGTTTAGGGGTAGGGTTAGAAACAAGGTTAGACTTACGGTTAGGATTAGAGGCACGGTTATTTTTAAATTAGGGTTCAAAACAGAGTTAAGGGTAGTGTTAGGGTTAGGAATACTTTTTAGGGTTAGGGTTTGGTTTAGGGTTTGTTTTAGGGTTTGGGGCAGAGTTAGGGTTAGGAACATAGTTAGTGTTCGGTTTAGGGTTAAGCTTAGGGACAGAGTTAGGGTTAGAGTTAGGGTTAAGGACAGGGTTATGATTAGTGTCAGGGTTTGTGTTCAGGACAGTGTCAGGGCAGGCCGTAGGATCAGGGTAGGGTTTGTGTTCAGGTTAGGATATGCTAGGGTTAGGGTTAGGGGCATAGCTAGGGTTGAGGGCAGAGTTAGTGTTACGGTTAGGAACATGGCTAAGGTTAGGGTTCATGTTAGGGACCGTTTCAGGGTTACGTTTAGTGTTAAGGGTTGGGTTAGAATGGAGGACACGGTTAGGGTTAGTGTTAGGGTAACACGTCTCACGTGACATCGGTTGGGGAACTACAGTTAGATGGCGAAGAGTTAAGAAACTCCAGAGCCAAAAATAGAGTTTCTGTGGGCCAGTGTTCTCATCTCTGAGGCCCAAGCCTTAATACTGTGGGCGCATAGCTTTTCTTTACAACTGCCACCAAGAAGTCAATTTGAATATCTATACACAGGGAGTTGATTCTATTTGTCTGGCAGCTGCTTCGCCAAAACTCATTGTGATCAAACACAAGTTTTGCTTTCACATGTACGTATGATCCCCAGGATGGACTCAGCATTCCGAGACCACCGGATAAGGAAGTTGTACTGAGATCATTCCCTCGGGTCTTAGCATTCGAGACACTTCCTTATGACGAGAAAGGCTCAGTGCACAGGAGCATTCGACTCGGCAGCTCCACGGTGACATTAGGGTTAGGTTTATAAACAGGATGAAGTTAGGTTTAGGGTTAGGGTTACCGACAGAGTTTGCTTTAGGGTAAGGGACAGGATTAGAACTAGGATTAGGTTTAGAGACACGGTTAGAATTAGGGTTAGTTTTAGGTTTAGTGTTGAAGGACAGAGTTAGGGTTTGGGTTAGCATTAGGGTTAGGGTTCGTGTTAGGATTAGGGTTAGGGACAGAGTTGGGAAGAGTGTTAGGGCTCCATTTAGAGTTAGGGCTAGGGATACGTTTAGGTTTAGGTTTTGGGTTAGGAAAAGGGTTAGCTACAGGGGCAGGTATAGTTTAGGGACACAGTGAGTGTTAGAGTTAGGATTAGGGTTAGGGTTAAGGTTAGGGTTTGGGTTAGGGTTAGGGTTATGGTTAGGTTTAGGGTTTAGGGTTAGGGTTAGGGTTAGGGTTTAGGGTTTAGGGTTTAGGGTTTAGGATTAGGGTTAGCGTTAGGGTTAGGGTTAGGGTTAGGGTTTAGGGTTTACGGTTTGGGTTAGGGTTAGGGTTAGGTTTAGGGTTAGGGTTATGGTTTAGGGTTAGGGTTAGGGTTAGGGTTAGGGTTAGGGACAGGATTAGGGTTTGGGACATGGTTAGGTTTAGTGTTAGGGTTATAGTTAAGTTTAGGTTTTGTCTGATGCTTAAGATTAGGTTTAGGCACAGGGTTATTGACAGGGTGAGGGTTAGAGTTAAGGGTGGAGAGACGGTAAGGGTCAGAGTTAGGTTTAGCGACAGTGTTAGGGGTAGGGTTAATATTAGAGGCAGAGTTAGGGTTAAGGTTAGCGTTATGGTTAGAAACAGATTAGGTTGAGTGATAGTGTTAGTATTAGTGACAGGCTTACTGTTAGGGTTAGGGTTAGGGTTAGGGTTTCGGGTTTCGGGTTAGGGTTACGGTTAGGGTTAGGGACACGATTCGGGTTTGGGACATGGTTAGGTTTAGTGTTAGGTTTATAGTGAAGTTTAGGTTTTGGCTGATGGTTAAGATTAGGTTTAGTGACAGGGTTAATGACAGGGTGAGGGTTAGAATTAAGGTTAGAGAGATGGTAAGGGTCAGAGTTAGGTTTAGTGACAGTGTTAGGGTTAGGGTTAGGGTTAGGTTAGGGTTAGGGTTTAGGGATAGGTTTAGGGTTAGGGTTAGGGTTTAAGGTAAGGTTAGGTTTAGGGTTAGGGTTTAGGATTTAGGGTTAGGGTTACGGTTAGGGTTAGGTTTAGGGTTGGGGACACGATTCGGGTTTGGGACATGGTTAAGTTCAGTGTTAGGGTTGTAGTTAAGTTTAGGTTTTAGCTAATGGATAAGGTTAGGGTTAGGGACAGGATTAGTGACAGGGTGAGGGTTAGAGTTAAGGTTAGAGAGACAGTAAGGGTCAGAGTCAGGTTTAGCGACAGTGTTAGGATTAGGGTTAATATTAGAGGCAGAGTTAGGGTTAAGGTTAGCGTTATGGTTAGAAACAGATTAGGTTGTGTGATAGTGTTAGTATTAGTGACAGGCTTACTGTTAGGGTTAAGTTTAGGTTTAGAGACAGTGTTAAGTTTAGCTTTGGAGTTGAGTTTTGTGTTAGGTTTCAGTTTAGGGCTAGGGTTAGTGTTAGAGACAGGGTGGCCTTCGGATTAGGGTAGGGATAGGGTCAGGCACAAGGATAGGGATATGGTTATGGTTAGGGTTGGGATTAGAGACAGGTTTAAGGTTAGGGTCAGGTTTAGAGACCGGTATTGTAAGGGTTAGGGTCAAGGTATACGTATGGTTTAGGTTAAGATTAGGGACAGGTTACAGTTAGGTTTAGGGTTAGGAACAAGATGAGAGCTAGGTTTGAGGTGTATGTTTTTGTCAGGGTTAGGTCTGAAGTAGGATTAGAGTTAGGGTTCGAATTAGAGTTAGGGGAACGTTAAGGATTAAGGATAGGTTTAGGGTTAACGTTAGGGACAGGAATAGGGTCAGTGTTAGGGTTAAGATTAGGGATAGGTACAGAGTTAGGTTTAAGAGTACGAACAGGCTTATTGATCTGATTAGGGTTAGTGTTTATGACACAATTAGGGTCACGGTTAGAGATACGCGTAGCTTTCCCGACATGGTTAGATTTAGGGTTACTCTTAGCGTTAAGTTTAGGGACAGGTTAACGGTTAGTGTTAGAGTTAGGGTCAGGGCTAAGGTTAGGTTTACGGTTCGATTTACATTCAGGGTTATGGTTAAAGACAGGCTAGTGTTCTGGTTAGGATTAAGGTTTCCATTAAAATCAGGGACACAGTTAAGCTTAGTGTAAGGTTTAGGGTTAGTGGTAAAGACACGGTTTGGTTTAGGGTATGGGTTCGGCTGAGATTCAGTGTTAGGGACAGGTTAGGGTAGGATTAGTGTTAGGTGTACAGGCAGTTTTCGGGTTAGAGTTACAAAATTCGTTATGAGTAAGTGTAGAAACAGGGTTAGGGTTAGTGAAGTCGTTAGGGTTAGGGTTAGGGTTAGCTACAGGGTTAGGTTTAGGGAGATGGTTAGGTTTGGGGTTTGTGTGAAGTTTAGAAAAAGGGTTATTTTCAGAGTTCGGTTTAGGAAAAGGGTTACAATAACAGGGTTTGGATTAAGAAGAGTATGCATGGTAGGCACACGGATGGCTTAGGGTTCGCATGAGGGTGAGGAATACAATTGGAGTTTTCATTTGACATAGGGGAGGTCTTAGGGTTAGAGACAAGGTTAAGGTTAGGGACAGCATTAGGGTTAGAGAGAAGATTAAGGTTAGGGACACTGTCAGGGTTAGTGTTAAGTTTAAGTTTAGGGTTACACTTAGGGTTAGGGACAAAATTAGGGTTAGGGTTATGGACAGTGTTAGGTTTAGGGTTAAAGTTAGGGTCAGCGCTCAAGTTAAGGTTAACATTAAGGTTAGGGATAGGTTTAGGGGTAGGGTTAGAAACAAGGTTAGACTTACGGTTAGGATTAGAGGCACGGTTATTTTTAAATTAGGGTTCAAAACAGAGTTAAGGGTAGTGTTAGGGTTAGGAATACTTTTTAGGGTTAGGGTTTGGTTTAGGGTTTGTTTTAGGGTTTGGGGCAGAGTTAGGGTTAGGAACATAGTTAGTGTTCGGTTTAGGGTTAAGCTTAGGGACAGAGTTAGGGTTAGAGTTAGGGTTAAGGACAGGGTTATGATTAGTGTCAGGGTTTGTGTTCAGGACAGTGTCAGGGCAGGCCGTAGGATCAGGGTAGGGTTTGTGTTCAGGTTAGGATATGCTAGGGTTAGGGTTAGGGGCATAGCTAGGGTTGAGGGCAGAGTTAGTGTTACGGTTAGGAACATGGCTAAGGTTAGGGTTCATGTTAGGGACCGTTTCAGGGTTACGTTTAGTGTTAAGGGTTGGGTTAGAATGGAGGACACGGTTAGGGTTAGTGTTAGGGTAACACGTCTCACGTGACATCGGCTGGGGAACTACAGTTAGATGGCGAAGAGTTAAGAAACTCCAGAGCCAAAAATAGAGTTTCTGTGGGCCAGTGTTCTCATCTCTGAGGCCCAAGCCTTAATACTGTGGGCGCATAGCTTTTCTTTACAACTGCCACCAAGAAGTCAATTTGAATATCTATACACAGGGAGTTGATTCTATTTGTCTGGCAGCTGCTTCGCCAAAACTCATTGTGATCAAACACAAGTTTTGCTTTCACATGTACGTATGATCCCCAGGATGGACTCAGCATTCCGAGACCACCGGATAAGGAAGTTGTACTGAGATCATTCCCTCGGGTCTTAGCATTCGAGACACTTCCTTATGACGAGAAAGGCTCAGTGCACAGGAGCATTCGACTCGGCAGCTCCACGGTGACATTAGGGT
The DNA here is from genome assembly GCA_031876335.1 of Hipposideros larvatus. Classification (NCBI taxonomy): domain Eukaryota; kingdom Metazoa; phylum Chordata; class Mammalia; order Chiroptera; family Hipposideridae; genus Hipposideros; species Hipposideros larvatus. The sequence continues at coordinate 1,083,226 of JAVKSA010000055.1, forward strand.
TAGGTTTATAAACAGGATGAAGTTAGGTTTAGGGTTAGGGTTACCGACAGAGTTTGCTTTAGGGTAAGGGACAGGATTAGAACTAGGATTAGGTTTAGAGACACGGTTAGAATTAGGGTTAGTTTTAGGTTTAGTGTTGAAGGACAGAGTTAGGGTTTGGGTTAGCATTAGGGTTAGGGTTCGTGTTAGGATTAGGGTTAGGGACAGAGTTGGGAAGAGTGTTAGGGCTCCATTTAGAGTTAGGGCTAGGGATACGTTTAGGTTTAGGTTTTGGGTTAGGAAAAGGGTTAGCTACAGGGGCAGGTATAGTTTAGGGACACAGTGAGTGTTAGAGTTAGGATTAGGGTTAGGGTTAAGGTTAGGGTTTGGGTTAGGGTTAGGGTTATGGTTAGGTTTAGGGTTTAGGGTTAGGGTTAGGGTTAGGGTTTAGGGTTTAGGGTTTAGGGTTTAGGATTAGGGTTAGCGTTAGGGTTAGGGTTAGGGTTAGGGTTAGGGTTTAGGGTTTACGGTTTGGGTTAGGGTTAGGGTTAGGTTTAGGGTTAGGGTTATGGTTTAGGGTTAGGGTTAGGGTTAGGGTTAGGGTTAGGGACAGGATTAGGGTTTGGGACATGGTTAGGTTTAGTGTTAGGGTTATAGTTAAGTTTAGGTTTTGTCTGATGCTTAAGATTAGGTTTAGGGACAGGGTTATTGACAGGGTGAGGGTTAGAGTTAAGGGTGGAGAGACGGTAAGGGTCAGAGTTAGGTTTAGCGACAGTGTTAGGGGTAGGGTTAATATTAGAGGCAGAGTTAGGGTTAAGGTTAGCGTTATGGTTAGAAACAGATTAGGTTGAGTGATAGTGTTAGTATTAGTGACAGGCTTACTGTTAGGGTTAGGGTTAGGGTTAGGGTTTCGGGTTTCGGGTTAGGGTTACGGTTAGGGTTAGGGACACGATTCGGGTTTGGGACATGGTTAGGTTTAGTGTTAGGTTTATAGTGAAGTTTAGGTTTTGGCTGATGGTTAAGATTAGGTTTAGTGACAGGGTTAATGACAGGGTGAGGGTTAGAATTAAGGTTAGAGAGATGGTAAGGGTCAGAGTTAGGTTTAGTGACAGTGTTAGGGTTAGGGTTAGGGTTAGGTTAGGGTTAGGGTTTAGGGATAGGTTTAGGGTTAGGGTTAGGGTTTAAGGTAAGGTTAGGTTTAGGGTTAGGGTTTAGGATTTAGGGTTAGGGTTACGGTTAGGGTTAGGTTTAGGGTTGGGGACACGATTCGGGTTTGGGACATGGTTAAGTTCAGTGTTAGGGTTGTAGTTAAGTTTAGGTTTTAGCTAATGGATAAGGTTAGGGTTAGGGACAGGATTAGTGACAGGGTGAGGGTTAGAGTTAAGGTTAGAGAGACAGTAAGGGTCAGAGTCAGGTTTAGCGACAGTGTTAGGATTAGGGTTAATATTAGAGGCAGAGTTAGGGTTAAGGTTAGCGTTATGGTTAGAAACAGATTAGGTTGTGTGATAGTGTTAGTATTAGTGACAGGCTTACTGTTAGGGTTAGGGTTAGGGTTAGGGTTTCGGGTTTCGGGTTAGGGTTACGGTTAGGGTTAGGGACACGATTCGGGTTTGGGACATGGTTAGGTTTAGTGTTAGGTTTATAGTGAAGTTTAGGTTTTGGCTGATGGTTAAGATTAGGTTTAGTGACAGGGTTAATGACAGGGTGAGGGTTAGAATTAAGGTTAGAGAGATGGTAAGGGTCAGAGTTAGGTTTAGTGACAGTGTTAGGGTTAGGGTTAGGGTTAGGTTAGGGTTAGGGTTTAGGGATAGGTTTAGGGTTAGGGTTAGGGTTTAAGGTAAGGTTAGGTTTAGGGTTAGGGTTTAGGATTTAGGGTTAGGGTTACGGTTAGGGTTAGGTTTAGGGTTGGGGACACGATTCGGGTTTGGGACATGGTTAAGTTCAGTGTTAGGGTTGTAGTTAAGTTTAGGTTTTAGCTAATGGATAAGGTTAGGGTTAGGGACAGGATTAGTGACAGGGTGAGGGTTAGAGTTAAGGTTAGAGAGACAGTAAGGGTCAGAGTCAGGTTTAGCGACAGTGTTAGGATTAGGGTTAATATTAGAGGCAGAGTTAGGGTTAAGGTTAGCGTTATGGTTAGAAACAGATTAGGTTGTGTGATAGTGTTAGTATTAGTGACAGGCTTACTGTTAGGGTTAAGTTTAGGTTTAGAGACAGTGTTAAGTTTAGCTTTGGAGTTGAGTTTTGTGTTAGGTTTCAGTTTAGGGCTAGGGTTAGTGTTAGAGACAGGGTGGCCTTCGGATTAGGGTAGGGATAGGGTCAGGCACAAGGATAGGGATATGGTTATGGTTAGGGTTGGGATTAGAGACAGGTTTAAGGTTAGGGTCAGGTTTAGAGACCGGTATTGTAAGGGTTAGGGTCAAGGTATACGTATGGTTTAGGTTAAGATTAGGGACAGGTTACAGTTAGGTTTAGGGTTAGGAACAAGATGAGAGCTAGGTTTGAGGTGTATGTTTTTGTCAGGGTTAGGTCTGAAGTAGGATTAGAGTTAGGGTTCGAATTAGAGTTAGGGGAACGTTAAGGATTAAGGATAGGTTTAGGGTTAACGTTAGGGACAGGAATAGGGTCAGTGTTAGGGTTAAGATTAGGGATAGGTACAGAGTTAGGTTTAAGAGTACGAACAGGCTTATTGATCTGATTAGGGTTAGTGTTTATGACACAATTAGGGTCACGGTTAGAGATACGCGTAGCTTTCCCGACATGGTTAGATTTAGGGTTACTCTTAGCGTTAAGTTTAGGGACAGGTTAACGGTTAGTGTTAGAGTTAGGGTCAGGGCTAAGGTTAGGTTTACGGTTCGATTTACATTCAGGGTTATGGTTAAAGACAGGCTAGTGTTCTGGTTAGGATTAAGGTTTCCATTAAAATCAGGGACACAGTTAAGCTTAGTGTAAGGTTTAGGGTTAGTGGTAAAGACACGGTTTGGTTTAGGGTATGGGTTCGGCTGAGATTCAGTGTTAGGGACAGGTTAGGGTAGGATTAGTGTTAGGTGTACAGGCAGTTTTCGGGTTAGAGTTACAAAATTCGTTATGAGTAAGTGTAGAAACAGGGTTAGGGTTAGTGAAGTCGTTAGGGTTAGGGTTAGGGTTAGCTACAGGGTTAGGTTTAGGGAGATGGTTAGGTTTGGGGTTTGTGTGAAGTTTAGAAAAAGGGTTATTTTCAGAGTTCGGTTTAGGAAAAGGGTTACAATAACAGGGTTTGGATTAAGAAGAGTATGCATGGTAGGCACACGGATGGCTTAGGGTTCGCATGAGGGTGAGGAATACAATTGGAGTTTTCATTTGACATAGGGGAGGTCTTAGGGTTAGAGACAAGGTTAAGGTTAGGGACAGCATTAGGGTTAGAGAGAAGATTAAGGTTAGGGACACTGTCAGGGTTAGTGTTAAGTTTAAGTTTAGGGTTACACTTAGGGTTAGGGACAAAATTAGGGTTAGGGTTATGGACAGTGTTAGGTTTAGGGTTAAAGTTAGGGTCAGCGCTCAAGTTAAGGTTAACATTAAGGTTAGGGATAGGTTTAGGGGTAGGGTTAGAAACAAGGTTAGACTTACGGTTAGGATTAGAGGCACGGTTATTTTTAAATTAGGGTTCAAAACAGAGTTAAGGGTAGTGTTAGGGTTAGGAATACTTTTTAGGGTTAGGGTTTGGTTTAGGGTTTGTTTTAGGGTTTGGGGCAGAGTTAGGGTTAGGAACATAGTTAGTGTTCGGTTTAGGGTTAAGCTTAGGGACAGAGTTAGGGTTAGAGTTAGGGTTAAGGACAGGGTTATGATTAGTGTCAGGGTTTGTGTTCAGGACAGTGTCAGGGCAGGCCGTAGGATCAGGGTAGGGTTTGTGTTCAGGTTAGGATATGCTAGGGTTAGGGTTAGGGGCATAGCTAGGGTTGAGGGCAGAGTTAGTGTTACGGTTAGGAACATGGCTAAGGTTAGGGTTCATGTTAGGGACCGTTTCAGGGTTACGTTTAGTGTTAAGGGTTGGGTTAGAATGGAGGACACGGTTAGGGTTAGTGTTAGGGTAACACGTCTCACGTGACATCGGCTGGGGAACTACAGTTAGATGGCGAAGAGTTAAGAAACTCCAGAGCCAAAAATAGAGTTTCTGTGGGCCAGTGTTCTCATCTCTGAGGCCCAAGCCTTAATACTGTGGGCGCATAGCTTTTCTTTACAACTGCCACCAAGAAGTCAATTTGAATATCTATACACAGGGAGTTGATTCTATTTGTCTGGCAGCTGCTTCGCCAAAACTCATTGTGATCAAACACAAGTTTTGCTTTCACATGTACGTATGATCCCCAGGATGGACTCAGCATTCCGAGACCACCGGATAAGGAAGTTGTACTGAGATCATTCCCTCGGGTCTTAGCATTCGAGACACTTCCTTATGACGAGAAAGGCTCAGTGCACAGGAGCATTCGACTCGGCAGCTCCACGGTGACATTAGGGTTAGGTTTATAAACAGGATGAAGTTAGGTTTAGGGTTAGGGTTACCGACAGAGTTTGCTTTAGGGTAAGGGACAGGATTAGAACTAGGATTAGGTTTAGAGACACGGTTAGAATTAGGGTTAGTTTTAGGTTTAGTGTTGAAGGACAGAGTTAGGGTTTGGGTTAGCATTAGGGTTAGGGTTCGTGTTAGGATTAGGGTTAGGGACAGAGTTGGGAAGAGTGTTAGGGCTCCATTTAGAGTTAGGGCTAGGGATACGTTTAGGTTTAGGTTTTGGGTTAGGAAAAGGGTTAGCTACAGGGGCAGGTATAGTTTAGGGACACAGTGAGTGTTAGAGTTAGGATTAGGGTTAGGGTTAAGGTTAGGGTTTGGGTTAGGGTTAGGGTTATGGTTAGGTTTAGGGTTTAGGGTTAGGGTTAGGGTTAGGGTTTAGGGTTTAGGGTTTAGGGTTTAGGATTAGGGTTAGCGTTAGGGTTAGGGTTAGGGTTAGGGTTAGGGTTTAGGGTTTACGGTTTGGGTTAGGGTTAGGGTTAGGTTTAGGGTTAGGGTTATGGTTTAGGGTTAGGGTTAGGGTTAGGGTTAGGGTTAGGGACAGGATTAGGGTTTGGGACATGGTTAGGTTTAGTGTTAGGGTTATAGTTAAGTTTAGGTTTTGTCTGATGCTTAAGATTAGGTTTAGGGACAGGGTTATTGACAGGGTGAGGGTTAGAGTTAAGGGTGGAGAGACGGTAAGGGTCAGAGTTAGGTTTAGCGACAGTGTTAGGGGTAGGGTTAATATTAGAGGCAGAGTTAGGGTTAAGGTTAGCGTTATGGTTAGAAACAGATTAGGTTGAGTGATAGTGTTAGTATTAGTGACAGGCTTACTGTTAGGGTTAGGGTTAGGGTTAGGGTTTCGGGTTTCGGGTTAGGGTTACGGTTAGGGTTAGGGACACGATTCGGGTTTGGGACATGGTTAGGTTTAGTGTTAGGTTTATAGTGAAGTTTAGGTTTTGGCTGATGGTTAAGATTAGGTTTAGTGACAGGGTTAATGACAGGGTGAGGGTTAGAATTAAGGTTAGAGAGATGGTAAGGGTCAGAGTTAGGTTTAGTGACAGTGTTAGGGTTAGGGTTAGGGTTAGGTTAGGGTTAGGGTTTAGGGATAGGTTTAGGGTTAGGGTTAGGGTTTAAGGTAAGGTTAGGTTTAGGGTTAGGGTTTAGGATTTAGGGTTAGGGTTACGGTTAGGGTTAGGTTTAGGGTTGGGGACACGATTCGGGTTTGGGACATGGTTAAGTTCAGTGTTAGGGTTGTAGTTAAGTTTAGGTTTTAGCTAATGGATAAGGTTAGGGTTAGGGACAGGATTAGTGACAGGGTGAGGGTTAGAGTTAAGGTTAGAGAGACAGTAAGGGTCAGAGTCAGGTTTAGCGACAGTGTTAGGATTAGGGTTAATATTAGAGGCAGAGTTAGGGTTAAGGTTAGCGTTATGGTTAGAAACAGATTAGGTTGTGTGATAGTGTTAGTATTAGTGACAGGCTTACTGTTAGGGTTAAGTTTAGGTTTAGAGACAGTGTTAAGTTTAGCTTTGGAGTTGAGTTTTGTGTTAGGTTTCAGTTTAGGGCTAGGGTTAGTGTTAGAGACAGGGTGGCCTTCGGATTAGGGTAGGGATAGGGTCAGGCACAAGGATAGGGATATGGTTATGGTTAGGGTTGGGATTAGAGACAGGTTTAAGGTTAGGGTCAGGTTTAGAGACCGGTATTGTAAGGGTTAGGGTCAAGGTATACGTATGGTTTAGGTTAAGATTAGGGACAGGTTACAGTTAGGTTTAGGGTTAGGAACAAGATGAGAGCTAGGTTTGAGGTGTATGTTTTTGTCAGGGTTAGGTCTGAAGTAGGATTAGAGTTAGGGTTCGAATTAGAGTTAGGGGAACGTTAAGGATTAAGGATAGGTTTAGGGTTAACGTTAGGGACAGGAATAGGGTCAGTGTTAGGGTTAAGATTAGGGATAGGTACAGAGTTAGGTTTAAGAGTACGAACAGGCTTATTGATCTGATTAGGGTTAGTGTTTATGACACAATTAGGGTCACGGTTAGAGATACGCGTAGCTTTCCCGACATGGTTAGATTTAGGGTTACTCTTAGCGTTAAGTTTAGGGACAGGTTAACGGTTAGTGTTAGAGTTAGGGTCAGGGCTAAGGTTAGGTTTACGGTTCGATTTACATTCAGGGTTATGGTTAAAGACAGGCTAGTGTTCTGGTTAGGATTAAGGTTTCCATTAAAATCAGGGACACAGTTAAGCTTAGTGTAAGGTTTAGGGTTAGTGATAAAGACACGGTTTGGTTTAGGGTATGGGTTCGGCTGAGATTCAGTGTTAGGGACAGGTTAGGGTAGGATTAGTGTTAGGGGTAGAGACAGGTTTCGGGTTAGAGTTACAAAATTGGTTATGAGTAAGTGTAAAAACAGGGTTAGGGGCCGGCCGAGTGGCGCGATGGTTAAGAACTCGCTTGGGACACCAGAGGGCCCCGGTTCGGATCCCACATATGAGGGCCAGTGACACTGCCCTCCACAGCTAAGATGCTGAACAACAGCTCAACCTGGAGCTGGGCTGCCATGAGTCGCCGGCGACGGCGTGGGCTGCAGTCCCTGTGGCAGTGCATTGCCATGGGCTACCGTGTGTGGCCAGCAGCCAGCGTGAGCGGCCAGCAGCCAGCGTGAGCGGCCAGCAGCCGCAGTGAGCGGCCGTCCAGAAGCCGGCGACTGATCTGCCTCGCCAGAGAAGAGCGCAATGATGGTGCCAACTTGGGCCAGTGAAGCAACGTCCTCCACAACTAGATTGAAGAACAAAACGACAGCAACTTGTCTGTTCCCCTTTCCCCAATTCCCCAGCACTGTTCCCATCCCCACAATTCCCCAATAAAAATCTTTAAAAAAAAAAAAAAAAAAAAAAAAAAAAAAAAAAAAAAAAAAAACAGGGTTAGGGTTAGTGAAGTTGTTAGGGTTAGGGTGAGGGTTAGCTACAGGGTTAAGTTTAGGGAGAAGGTTAGTTTTGGGGTTTGTGTGAAGTTTAGAAAAAGGGTTATTTTCAGAGTTCGGTTTAGGAAAAGGGTTACAATAACAGGGTTTGGATTAAGAAGAGTATGCATGGTAGGCACACGGATGGCTTAGGGTTCGCATGAGGGTGAGGAATACAATTGGAGTTTTCATTTGACATAGGGGAGGTCTTAGGGTTAGAGACAAGGTTAAGGTTAGGGACAGCATTAGGGTTAGAGAGAAGATTAAGGTTAGGGACACTGTCAGGGTTAGTGTTAAGTTTAAGTTTAGGGTTACACTTAGGGTTAGGGACAAAATTAGGGTTAGGGTTATGGACAGTGTTAGGTTTAGGGTTAAAGTTAGGGTCAGCGCTCAAGTTAAGGTTAACATTAAGGTTAGGGATAGGTTTAGGGGTAGGGTTAGAAACAAGGTTAGACTTACGGTTAGGATTAGAGGCACGGTTATTTTTAAATTAGGGTTCAAAACAGAGTTAAGGGTAGTGTTAGGGTTAGGAATACTTTTTAGGGTTAGGGTTTGGTTTAGGGTTTGTTTTAGGGTTTGGGGCAGAGTTAGGGTTAGGAACATAGTTAGTGTTCGGTTTAGGGTTAAGCTTAGGGACAGAGTTAGGGTTAGAGTTAGGGTTAAGGACAGGGTTATGATTAGTGTCAGGGTTTGTGTTCAGGACAGTGTCAGGGCAGGCCGTAGGATCAGGGTAGGGTTTGTGTTCAGGTTAGGATATGCTAGGGTTAGGGTTAGGGGCATAGCTAGGGTTGAGGGCAGAGTTAGTGTTACGGTTAGGAACATGGCTAAGGTTAGGGTTCATGTTAGGGACCGTTTCAGGGTTACGTTTAGTGTTAAGGGTTGGGTTAGAATGGAGGACACGGTTAGGGTTAGTGTTAGGGTAACACGTCTCACGTGACATCGGCTGGGGAACTACAGTTAGATGGCGAAGAGTTAAGAAACTCCAGAGCCAAAAATAGAGTTTCTGTGGGCCAGTGTTCTCATCTCTGAGGCCCAAGCCTTAATACTGTGGGCGCATAGCTTTTCTTTACAACTGCCACCAAGAAGTCAATTTGAATATCTATACACAGGGAGTTGATTCTATTTGTCTGGCAGCTGCTTCGCCAAAACTCATTGTGATCAAACACAAGTTTTGCTTTCACATGTACGTATGATCCCCAGGATGGACTCAGCATTCCGAGACCACCGGATAAGGAAGTTGTACTGAGATCATTCCCTCGGGTCTTAGCATTCGAGACACTTCCTTATGACGAGAAAGGCTCAGTGCACAGGAGCATTCGACTCGGCAGCTCCACGGTGACATTAGGGTTAGGTTTATAAACAGGATGAAGTTAGGTTTAGGGTTAGGGTTACCGACAGAGTTTGCTTTAGGGTAAGGGACAGGATTAGAACTAGGATTAGGTTTAGAGACACGGTTAGAATTAGGGTTAGTTTTAGGTTTAGTGTTGAAGGACAGAGTTAGGGTTTGGGTTAGCATTAGGGTTAGGGTTCGTGTTAGGATTAGGGTTAGGGACAGAGTTGGGAAGAGTGTTAGGGCTCCATTTAGAGTTAGGGCTAGGGATACGTTTAGGTTTAGGTTTTGGGTTAGGAAAAGGGTTAGCTACAGGGGCAGGTATAGTTTAGGGACACAGTGAGTGTTAGAGTTAGGATTAGGGTTATGGTTAAGGTTAGGGTTTGGGTTAGGGTTAGGGTTATGGTTAGGTTTAGGGTTTAGGGTTAGGGTTAGGGTTAGGGTTTAGGGTTTAGGGTTTAGGGTTTAGGATTAGGGTTAGCGTTAGGGTTAGGGTTAGGGTTAGGGTTTAGGGTTTACGGTTTGGGTTAGGGTTAGGGTTAGGTTTAGGGTTAGGGTTATGGTTTAGGGTTAGGGTTAGGGTTAGGGTTAGGGTTAGGGACAGGATTAGGGTTTGGGACATGGTTAGGTTTAGTGTTAGGGTTATAGTTAAGTTTAGGTTTTGTCTGATGCTTAAGATTAGGTTTAGGCACAGGGTTATTGACAGGGTGAGGGTTAGAGTTAAGGGTGGAGAGACGGTAAGGGTCAGAGTTAGGTTTAGCGACAGTGTTAGGGGTAGGGTTAATATTAGAGGCAGAGTTAGGGTTAAGGTTAGCGTTATGGTTAGAAACAGATTAGGTTGAGTGATAGTGTTAGTATTAGTGACAGGCTTACTGTTAGGGTTAGGGTTAGGGTTAGGGTTTCGGGTTTCGGGTTAGGGTTACGGTTAGGGTTAGGGACACGATTCGGGTTTGGGACATGGTTAGGTTTAGTGTTAGGTTTATAGTGAAGTTTAGGTTTTGGCTGATGGTTAAGATTAGGTTTAGTGACAGGGTTAATGACAGGGTGAGGGTTAGAATTAAGGTTAGAGAGATGGTAAGGGTCAGAGTTAGGTTTAGTGACAGTGTTAGGGTTAGGGTTAGGGTTAGGTTAGGGTTAGGGTTTAGGGATAGGTTTAGGGTTAGGGTTAGGGTTTAAGGTAAGGTTAGGTTTAGGGTTAGGGTTTAGGATTTAGGGTTAGGGTTACGGTTAGGGTTAGGTTTAGGGTTGGGGACACGATTCGGGTTTGGGACATGGTTAAGTTCAGTGTTAGGGTTGTAGTTAAGTTTAGGTTTTAGCTAATGGATAAGGTTAGGGTTAGGGACAGGATTAGTGACAGGGTGAGGGTTAGAGTTAAGGTTAGAGAGACAGTAAGGGTCAGAGTCAGGTTTAGCGACAGTGTTAGGATTAGGGTTAATATTAGAGGCAGAGTTAGGGTTAAGGTTAGCGTTATGGTTAGAAACAGATTAGGTTGTGTGATAGTGTTAGTATTAGTGACAGGCTTACTGTTAGGGTTAAGTTTAGGTTTAGAGACAGTGTTAAGTTTAGCTTTGGAGTTGAGTTTTGTGTTAGGTTTCAGTTTAGGGCTAGGGTTAGTGTTAGAGACAGGGTGGCCTTCGGATTAGGGTAGGGATAGGGTCAGGCACAAGGATAGGGATATGGTTATGGTTAGGGTTGGGATTAGAGACAGGTTTAAGGTTAGGGTCAGGTTTAGAGACCGGTATTGTAAGGGTTAGGGTCAAGGTATACGTATGGTTTAGGTTAAGATTAGGGACAGGTTACAGTTAGGTTTAGGGTTAGGAACAAGATGAGAGCTAGGTTTGAGGTGTATGTTTTTGTCAGGGTTAGGTCTGAAGTAGGATTAGAGTTAGGGTTCGAATTAGAGTTAGGGGAACGTTAAGGATTAAGGATAGGTTTAGGGTTAACGTTAGGGACAGGAATAGGGTCAGTGTTAGGGTTAAGATTAGGGATAGGTACAGAGTTAGGTTTAAGAGTACGAACAGGCTTATTGATCTGATTAGGGTTAGTGTTTATGACACAATTAGGGTCACGGTTAGAGATACGCGTAGCTTTCCCGACATGGTTAGATTTAGGGTTACTCTTAGCGTTAAGTTTAGGGACAGGTTAACGGTTAGTGTTAGAGTTAGGGTCAGGGCTAAGGTTAGGTTTACGGTTCGATTTACATTCAGGGTTATGGTTAAAGACAGGCTAGTGTTCTGGTTAGGATTAAGGTTTCCATTAAAATCAGGGACACAGTTAAGCTTAGTGTAAGGTTTAGGGTTAGTGGTAAAGACACGGTTTGGTTTAGGGTATGGGTTCGGCTGAGATTCAGTGTTAGGGACAGGTTAGGGTAGGATTAGTGTTAGGTGTACAGGCAGTTTTCGGGTTAGAGTTACAAAATTCGTTATGAGTAAGTGTAGAAACAGGGTTAGGGTTAGTGAAGTCGTTAGGGTTAGGGTTAGGGTTAGCTACAGGGTTAGGTTTAGGGAGATGGTTAGGTTTGGGGTTTGTGTGAAGTTTAGAAAAAGGGTTATTTTCAGAGTTCGGTTTAGGAAAAGGGTTACAATAACAGGGTTTGGATTAAGAAGAGTATGCATGGTAGGCACACGGATGGCTTAGGGTTCGCATGAGGGTGAGGAATACAATTGGAGTTTTCATTTGACATAGGGGAGGTCTTAGGGTTAGAGACAAGGTTAAGGTTAGGGACAGCATTAGGGTTAGAGAGAAGATTAAGGTTAGGGACACTGTCAGGGTTAGTGTTAAGTTTAAGTTTAGGGTTACACTTAGGGTTAGGGACAAAATTAGGGTTAGGGTTATGGACAGTGTTAGGTTTAGGGTTAAAGTTAGGGTCAGCGCTCAAGTTAAGGTTAACATTAAGGTTAGGGATAGGTTTAGGGGTAGGGTTAGAAACAAGGTTAGACTTACGGTTAGGATTAGAGGCACGGTTATTTTTAAATTAGGGTTCAAAACAGAGTTAAGGGTAGTGTTAGGGTTAGGAATACTTTTTAGGGTTAGGGTTTGGTTTAGGGTTTGTTTTAGGGTTTGGGGCAGAGTTAGGGTTAGGAACATAGTTAGTGTTCGGTTTAGGGTTAAGCTTAGGGACAGAGTTAGGGTTAGAGTTAGGGTTAAGGACAGGGTTATGATTAGTGTCAGGGTTTGTGTTCAGGACAGTGTCAGGGCAGGCCGTAGGATCAGGGTAGGGTTTGTGTTCAGGTTAGGATATGCTAGGGTTAGGGTTAGGGGCATAGCTAGGGTTGAGGGCAGAGTTAGTGTTACGGTTAGGAACATGGCTAAGGTTAGGGTTCATGTTAGGGACCGTTTCAGGGTTACGTTTAGTGTTAAGGGTTGGGTTAGAATGGAGGACACGGTTAGGGTTAGTGTTAGGGTAACACGTCTCACGTGACATCGGCTGGGGAACTACAGTTAGATGGCGAAGAGTTAAGAAACTCCAGAGCCAAAAATAGAGTTTCTGTGGGCCAGTGTTCTCATCTCTGAGGCCCAAGCCTTAATACTGTGGGCGCATAGCTTTTCTTTACAACTGCCACCAAGAAGTCAATTTGAATATCTATACACAGGGAGTTGATTCTATTTGTCTGGCAGCTGCTTCGCCAAAACTCATTGTGATCAAACACAAGTTTTGCTTTCACATGTACGTATGATCCCCAGGATGGACTCAGCATTCCGAGACCACCGGATAAGGAAGTTGTACTGAGATCATTCCCTCGGGTCTTAGCATTCGAGACACTTCCTTATGACGAGAAAGGCTCAGTGCACAGGAGCATTCGACTCGGCAGCTCCACGGTGACATTAGGGTTAGGTTTATAAACAGGATGAAGTTAGGTTTAGGGTTAGGGTTACCGACAGAGTTTGCTTTAGGGTAAGGGACAGGATTAGAACTAGGATTAGGTTTAGAGACACGGTTAGAATTAGGGTTAGTTTTAGGTTTAGTGTTGAAGGACAGAGTTAGGGTTTGGGTTAGCATTAGGGTTAGGGTTCGTGTTAGGATTAGGGTTAGGGACAGAGTTGGGAAGAGTGTTAGGGCTCCATTTAGAGTTAGGGCTAGGGATACGTTTAGGTTTAGGTTTTGGGTTAGGAAAAGGGTTAGCTACAGGGGCAGGTATAGTTTAGGGACACAGTGAGTGTTAGAGTTAGGATTAGGGTTAGGGTTAAGGTTAGGGTTTGGGTTAGGGTTAGGGTTATGGTTAGGTTTAGGGTTTAGGGTTAGGGTTAGGGTTAGGGTTTAGGGTTTAGGGTTTAGGGTTTAGGATTAGGGTTAGCGTTAGGGTTAGGGTTAGGGTTAGGGTTTAGGGTTTACGGTTTGGGTTAGGGTTAGGGTTAGGTTTAGGGTTAGGGTTATGGTTTAGGGTTAGGGTTAGGGTTAGGGTTAGGGTTAGGGACAGGATTAGGGTTTGGGACATGGTTAGGTTTAGTGTTAGGGTTATAGTTAAGTTTAGGTTTTGTCTGATGCTTAAGATTAGGTTTAGGCACAGGGTTATTGACAGGGTGAGGGTTAGAGTTAAGGGTGGAGAGACGGTAAGGGTCAGAGTTAGGTTTAGCGACAGTGTTAGGGGTAGGGTTAATATTAGAGGCAGAGTTAGGGTTAAGGTTAGCGTTATGGTTAGAAACAGATTAGGTTGAGTGATAGTGTTAGTATTAGTGACAGGCTTACTGTTAGGGTTAGGGTTAGGGTTAGGGTTTCGGGTTTCGGGTTAGGGTTACGGTTAGGGTTAGGGACACGATTCGGGTTTGGGACATGGTTAGGTTTAGTGTTAGGTTTATAGTGAAGTTTAGGTTTTGGCTGATGGTTAAGATTAGGTTTAGTGACAGGGTTAATGACAGGGTGAGGGTTAGAATTAAGGTTAGAGAGATGGTAAGGGTCAGAGTTAGGTTTAGTGACAGTGTTAGGGTTAGGGTTAGGGTTAGGTTAGGGTTAGGGTTTAGGGATAGGTTTAGGGTTAGGGTTAGGGTTTAAGGTAAGGTTAGGTTTAGGGTTAGGGTTTAGGATTTAGGGTTAGGGTTACGGTTAGGGTTAGGTTTAGGGTTGGGGACACGATTCGGGTTTGGGACATGGTTAAGTTCAGTGTTAGGGTTGTAGTTAAGTTTAGGTTTTAGCTAATGGATAAGGTTAGGGTTAGGGACAGGATTAGTGACAGGGTGAGGGTTAGAGTTAAGGTTAGAGAGACAGTAAGGGTCAGAGTCAGGTTTAGCGACAGTGTTAGGATTAGGGTTAATATTAGAGGCAGAGTTAGGGTTAAGGTTAGCGTTATGGTTAGAAACAGATTAGGTTGTGTGATAGTGTTAGTATTAGTGACAGGCTTACTGTTAGGGTTAAGTTTAGGTTTAGAGACAGTGTTAAGTTTAGCTTTGGAGTTGAGTTTTGTGTTAGGTTTCAGTTTAGGGCTAGGGTTAGTGTTAGAGACAGGGTGGCCTTCGGATTAGGGTAGGGATAGGGTCAGGCACAAGGATAGGGATATGGTTATGGTTAGGGTTGGGATTAGAGACAGGTTTAAGGTTAGGGTCAGGTTTAGAGACCGGTATTGTAAGGGTTAGGGTCAAGGTATACGTATGGTTTAGGTTAAGATTAGGGACAGGTTACAGTTAGGTTTAGGGTTAGGAACAAGATGAGAGCTAGGTTTGAGGTGTATGTTTTTGTCAGGGTTAGGTCTGAAGTAGGATTAGAGTTAGGGTTCGAATTAGAGTTAGGGGAACGTTAAGGATTAAGGATAGGTTTAGGGTTAACGTTAGGGACAGGAATAGGGTCAGTGTTAGGGTTAAGATTAGGGATAGGTACAGAGTTAGGTTTAAGAGTACGAACAGGCTTATTGATCTGATTAGGGTTAGTGTTTATGACACAATTAGGGTCACGGTTAGAGATACGCGTAGCTTTCCCGACATGGTTAGATTTAGGGTTACTCTTAGCGTTAAGTTTAGGGACAGGTTAACGGTTAGTGTTAGAGTTAGGGTCAGGGCTAAGGTTAGGTTTACGGTTCGATTTACATTCAGGGTTATGGTTAAAGACAGGCTAGTGTTCTGGTTAGGATTAAGGTTTCCATTAAAATCAGGGACACAGTTAAGCTTAGTGTAAGGTTTAGGGTTAGTGGTAAAGACACGGTTTGGTTTAGGGTATGGGTTCGGCTGAGATTCAGTGTTAGGGACAGGTTAGGGTAGGATTAGTGTTAGGTGTACAGGCAGTTTTCGGGTTAGAGTTACAAAATTCGTTATGAGTAAGTGTAGAAACAGGGTTAGGGTTAGTGAAGTCGTTAGGGTTAGGGTTAGGGTTAGCTACAGGGTTAGGTTTAGGGAGATGGTTAGGTTTGGGGTTTGTGTGAAGTTTAGAAAAAGGGTTATTTTCAGAGTTCGGTTTAGGAAAAGGGTTACAATAACAGGGTTTGGATTAAGAAGAGTATGCATGGTAGGCACACGGATGGCTTAGGGTTCGCATGAGGGTGAGGAATACAATTGGAGTTTTCATTTGACATAGGGGAGGTCTTAGGGTTAGAGACAAGGTTAAGGTTAGGGACAGCATTAGGGTTAGAGAGAAGATTAAGGTTAGGGACACTGTCAGGGTTAGTGTTAAGTTTAAGTTTAGGGTTACACTTAGGGTTAGGGACAAAATTAGGGTTAGGGTTATGGACAGTGTTAGGTTTAGGGTTAAAGTTAGGGTCAGCGCTCAAGTTAAGGTTAACATTAAGGTTAGGGATAGGTTTAGGGGTAGGGTTAGAAACAAGGTTAGACTTACGGTTAGGATTAGAGGCACGGTTATTTTTAAATTAGGGTTCAAAACAGAGTTAAGGGTAGTGTTAGGGTTAGGAATACTTTTTAGGGTTAGGGTTTGGTTTAGGGTTTGTTTTAGGGTTTGGGGCAGAGTTAGGGTTAGGAACATAGTTAGTGTTCGGTTTAGGGTTAAGCTTAGGGACAGAGTTAGGGTTAGAGTTAGGGTTAAGGACAGGGTTATGATTAGTGTCAGGGTTTGTGTTCAGGACAGTGTCAGGGCAGGCCGTAGGATCAGGGTAGGGTTTGTGTTCAGGTTAGGATATGCTAGGGTTAGGGTTAGGGGCATAGCTAGGGTTGAGGGCAGAGTTAGTGTTACGGTTAGGAACATGGCTAAGGTTAGGGTTCATGTTAGGGACCGTTTCAGGGTTACGTTTAGTGTTAAGGGTTGGGTTAGAATGGAGGACACGGTTAGGGTTAGTGTTAGGGTAACACGTCTCACGTGACATCGGCTGGGGAACTACAGTTAGATGGCGAAGAGTTAAGAAACTCCAGAGCCAAAAATAGAGTTTCTGTGGGCCAGTGTTCTCATCTCTGAGGCCCAAGCCTTAATACTGTGGGCGCATAGCTTTTCTTTACAACTGCCACCAAGAAGTCAATTTGAATATCTATACACAGGGAGTTGATTCTATTTGTCTGGCAGCTGCTTCGCCAAAACTCATTGTGATCAAACACAAGTTTTGCTTTCACATGTACGTATGATCCCCAGGATGGACTCAGCATTCCGAGACCACCGGATAAGGAAGTTGTACTGAGATCATTCCCTCGGGTCTTAGCATTCGAGACACTTCCTTATGACGAGAAAGGCTCAGTGCACAGGAGCATTCGACTCGGCAGCTCCACGGTGACATTAGGGTTAGGTTTATAAACAGGATGAAGTTAGGTTTAGGGTTAGGGTTACCGACAGAGTTTGCTTTAGGGTAAGGGACAGGATTAGAACTAGGATTAGGTTTAGAGACACGGTTAGAATTAGGGTTAGTTTTAGGTTTAGTGTTGAAGGACAGAGTTAGGGTTTGGGTTAGCATTAGGGTTAGGGTTCGTGTTAGGATTAGGGTTAGGGACAGAGTTGGGAAGAGTGTTAGGGCTCCATTTAGAGTTAGGGCTAGGGATACGTTTAGGTTTAGGTTTTGGGTTAGGAAAAGGGTTAGCTACAGGGGCAGGTATAGTTTAGGGACACAGTGAGTGTTAGAGTTAGGATTAGGGTTAGGGTTAAGGTTAGGGTTTGGGTTAGGGTTAGGGTTATGGTTAGGTTTAGGGTTTAGGGTTAGGGTTAGGGTTAGGGTTTAGGGTTTAGGGTTTAGGGTTTAGGATTAGGGTTAGCGTTAGGGTTAGGGTTAGGGTTAGGGTTTAGGGTTTACGGTTTGGGTTAGGGTTAGGGTTAGGTTTAGGGTTAGGGTTATGGTTTAGGGTTAGGGTTAGGGTTAGGGTTAGGGTTAGGGACAGGATTAGGGTTTGGGACATGGTTAGGTTTAGTGTTAGGGTTATAGTTAAGTTTAGGTTTTGTCTGATGCTTAAGATTAGGTTTAGGCACAGGGTTATTGACAGGGTGAGGGTTAGAGTTAAGGGTGGAGAGACGGTAAGGGTCAGAGTTAGGTTTAGCGACAGTGTTAGGGGTAGGGTTAATATTAGAGGCAGAGTTAGGGTTAAGGTTAGCGTTATGGTTAGAAACAGATTAGGTTGAGTGATAGTGTTAGTATTAGTGACAGGCTTACTGTTAGGGTTAGGGTTAGGGTTAGGGTTTCGGGTTTCGGGTTAGGGTTACGGTTAGGGTTAGGGACACGATTCGGGTTTGGGACATGGTTAGGTTTAGTGTTAGGTTTATAGTGAAGTTTAGGTTTTGGCTGATGGTTAAGATTAGGTTTAGTGACAGGGTTAATGACAGGGTGAGGGTTAGAATTAAGGTTAGAGAGATGGTAAGGGTCAGAGTTAGGTTTAGTGACAGTGTTAGGGTTAGGGTTAGGGTTAGGTTAGGGTTAGGGTTTAGGGATAGGTTTAGGGTTAGGGTTAGGGTTTAAGGTAAGGTTAGGTTTAGGGTTAGGGTTTAGGATTTAGGGTTAGGGTTACGGTTAGGGTTAGGTTTAGGGTTGGGGACACGATTCGGGTTTGGGACATGGTTAAGTTCAGTGTTAGGGTTGTAGTTAAGTTTAGGTTTTAGCTAATGGATAAGGTTAGGGTTAGGGACAGGATTAGTGACAGGGTGAGGGTTAGAGTTAAGGTTAGAGAGACAGTAAGGGTCAGAGTCAGGTTTAGCGACAGTGTTAGGATTAGGGTTAATATTAGAGGCAGAGTTAGGGTTAAGGTTAGCGTTATGGTTAGAAACAGATTAGGTTGTGTGATAGTGTTAGTATTAGTGACAGGCTTACTGTTAGGGTTAAGTTTAGGTTTAGAGACAGTGTTAAGTTTAGCTTTGGAGTTGAGTTTTGTGTTAGGTTTCAGTTTAGGGCTAGGGTTAGTGTTAGAGACAGGGTGGCCTTCGGATTAGGGTAGGGATAGGGTCAGGCACAAGGATAGGGATATGGTTATGGTTAGGGTTGGGATTAGAGACAGGTTTAAGGTTAGGGTCAGGTTTAGAGACCGGTATTGTAAGGGTTAGGGTCAAGGTATACGTATGGTTTAGGTTAAGATTAGGGACAGGTTACAGTTAGGTTTAGGGTTAGGAACAAGATGAGAGCTAGGTTTGAGGTGTATGTTTTTGTCAGGGTTAGGTCTGAAGTAGGATTAGAGTTAGGGTTCGAATTAGAGTTAGGGGAACGTTAAGGATTAAGGATAGGTTTAGGGTTAACGTTAGGGACAGGAATAGGGTCAGTGTTAGGGTTAAGATTAGGGATAGGTACAGAGTTAGGTTTAAGAGTACGAACAGGCTTATTGATCTGATTAGGGTTAGTGTTTATGACACAATTAGGGTCACGGTTAGAGATACGCGTAGCTTTCCCGACATGGTTAGATTTAGGGTTACTCTTAGCGTTAAGTTTAGGGACAGGTTAACGGTTAGTGTTAGAGTTAGGGTCAGGGCTAAGGTTAGGTTTACGGTTCGATTTACATTCAGGGTTATGGTTAAAGACAGGCTAGTGTTCTGGTTAGGATTAAGGTTTCCATTAAAATCAGGGACACAGTTAAGCTTAGTGTAAGGTTTAGGGTTAGTGGTAAAGACACGGTTTGGTTTAGGGTATGGGTTCGGCTGAGATTCAGTGTTAGGGACAGGTTAGGGTAGGATTAGTGTTAGGTGTACAGGCAGTTTTCGGGTTAGAGTTACAAAATTCGTTATGAGTAAGTGTAGAAACAGGGTTAGGGTTAGTGAAGTCGTTAGGGTTAGGGTTAGGGTTAGCTACAGGGTTAGGTTTAGGGAGATGGTTAGGTTTGGGGTTTGTGTGAAGTTTAGAAAAAGGGTTATTTTCAGAGTTCGGTTTAGGAAAAGGGTTACAATAACAGGGTTTGGATTAAGAAGAGTATGCATGGTAGGCACACGGATGGCTTAGGGTTCGCATGAGGGTGAGGAATACAATTGGAGTTTTCATTTGACATAGGGGAGGTCTTAGGGTTAGAGACAAGGTTAAGGTTAGGGACAGCATTAGGGTTAGAGAGAAGATTAAGGTTAGGGACACTGTCAGGGTTAGTGTTAAGTTTAAGTTTAGGGTTACACTTAGGGTTAGGGACAAAATTAGGGTTAGGGTTATGGACAGTGTTAGGTTTAGGGTTAAAGTTAGGGTCAGCGCTCAAGTTAAGGTTAACATTAAGGTTAGGGATAGGTTTAGGGGTAGGGTTAGAAACAAGGTTAGACTTACGGTTAGGATTAGAGGCACGGTTATTTTTAAATTAGGGTTCAAAACAGAGTTAAGGGTAGTGTTAGGGTTAGGAATACTTTTTAGGGTTAGGGTTTGGTTTAGGGTTTGTTTTAGGGTTTGGGGCAGAGTTAGGGTTAGGAACATAGTTAGTGTTCGGTTTAGGGTTAAGCTTAGGGACAGAGTTAGGGTTAGAGTTAGGGTTAAGGACAGGGTTATGATTAGTGTCAGGGTTTGTGTTCAGGACAGTGTCAGGGCAGGCCGTAGGATCAGGGTAGGGTTTGTGTTCAGGTTAGGATATGCTAGGGTTAGGGTTAGGGGCATAGCTAGGGTTGAGGGCAGAGTTAGTGTTACGGTTAGGAACATGGCTAAGGTTAGGGTTCATGTTAGGGACCGTTTCAGGGTTACGTTTAGTGTTAAGGGTTGGGTTAGAATGGAGGACACGGTTAGGGTTAGTGTTAGGGTAACACGTCTCACGTGACATCGGTTGGGGAACTACAGTTAGATGGCGAAGAGTTAAGAAACTCCAGAGCCAAAAATAGAGTTTCTGTGGGCCAGTGTTCTCATCTCTGAGGCCCAAGCCTTAATACTGTGGGCGCATAGCTTTTCTTTACAACTGCCACCAAGAAGTCAATTTGAATATCTATACACAGGGAGTTGATTCTATTTGTCTGGCAGCTGCTTCGCCAAAACTCATTGTGATCAAACACAAGTTTTGCTTTCACATGTACGTATGATCCCCAGGATGGACTCAGCATTCCGAGACCACCGGATAAGGAAGTTGTACTGAGATCATTCCCTCGGGTCTTAGCATTCGAGACACTTCCTTATGACGAGAAAGGCTCAGTGCACAGGAGCATTCGACTCGGCAGCTCCACGGTGACATTAGGGTTAGGTTTATAAACAGGATGAAGTTAGGTTTAGGGTTAGGGTTACCGACAGAGTTTGCTTTAGGGTAAGGGACAGGATTAGAACTAGGATTAGGTTTAGAGACACGGTTAGAATTAGGGTTAGTTTTAGGTTTAGTGTTGAAGGACAGAGTTAGGGTTTGGGTTAGCATTAGGGTTAGGGTTCGTGTTAGGATTAGGGTTAGGGACAGAGTTGGGAAGAGTGTTAGGGCTCCATTTAGAGTTAGGGCTAGGGATACGTTTAGGTTTAGGTTTTGGGTTAGGAAAAGGGTTAGCTACAGGGGCAGGTATAGTTTAGGGACACAGTGAGTGTTAGAGTTAGGATTAGGGTTAGGGTTAAGGTTAGGGTTTGGGTTAGGGTTAGGGTTATGGTTAGGTTTAGGGTTTAGGGTTAGGGTTAGGGTTAGGGTTTAGGGTTTAGGGTTTAGGGTTTAGGATTAGGGTTAGCGTTAGGGTTAGGGTTAGGGTTAGGGTTTAGGGTTTACGGTTTGGGTTAGGGTTAGGGTTAGGTTTAGGGTTAGGGTTATGGTTTAGGGTTAGGGTTAGGGTTAGGGTTAGGGTTAGGGTTAGGGACAGGATTAGGGTTTGGGACATGGTTAGGTTTAGTGTTAGGGTTATAGTTAAGTTTAGGTTTTGTCTGATGCTTAAGATTAGGTTTAGGCACAGGGTTATTGACAGGGTGAGGGTTAGAGTTAAGGGTGGAGAGACGGTAAGGGTCAGAGTTAGGTTTAGCGACAGTGTTAGGGGTAGGGTTAATATTAGAGGCAGAGTTAGGGTTAAGGTTAGCGTTATGGTTAGAAACAGATTAGGTTGAGTGATAGTGTTAGTATTAGTGACAGGCTTACTGTTAGGGTTAGGGTTAGGGTTAGGGTTTCGGGTTTCGGGTTAGGGTTACGGTTAGGGTTAGGGACACGATTCGGGTTTGGGACATGGTTAGGTTTAGTGTTAGGTTTATAGTGAAGTTTAGGTTTTGGCTGATGGTTAAGATTAGGTTTAGTGACAGGGTTAATGACAGGGTGAGGGTTAGAATTAAGGTTAGAGAGATGGTAAGGGTCAGAGTTAGGTTTAGTGACAGTGTTAGGGTTAGGGTTAGGGTTAGGTTAGGGTTAGGGTTTAGGGATAGGTTTAGGGTTAGGGTTAGGGTTTAAGGTAAGGTTAGGTTTAGGGTTAGGGTTTAGGATTTAGGGTTAGGGTTACGGTTAGGGTTAGGTTTAGGGTTGGGGACACGATTCGGGTTTGGGACATGGTTAAGTTCAGTGTTAGGGTTGTAGTTAAGTTTAGGTTTTAGCTAATGGATAAGGTTAGGGTTAGGGACAGGATTAGTGACAGGGTGAGGGTTAGAGTTAAGGTTAGAGAGACAGTAAGGGTCAGAGTCAGGTTTAGCGACAGTGTTAGGATTAGGGTTAATATTAGAGGCAGAGTTAGGGTTAAGGTTAGCGTTATGGTTAGAAACAGATTAGGTTGTGTGATAGTGTTAGTATTAGTGACAGGCTTACTGTTAGGGTTAAGTTTAGGTTTAGAGACAGTGTTAAGTTTAGCTTTGGAGTTGAGTTTTGTGTTAGGTTTCAGTTTAGGGCTAGGGTTAGTGTTAGAGACAGGGTGGCCTTCGGATTAGGGTAGGGATAGGGTCAGGCACAAGGATAGGGATATGGTTATGGTTAGGGTTGGGATTAGAGACAGGTTTAAGGTTAGGGTCAGGTTTAGAGACCGGTATTGTAAGGGTTAGGGTCAAGGTATACGTATGGTTTAGGTTAAGATTAGGGACAGGTTACAGTTAGGTTTAGGGTTAGGAACAAGATGAGAGCTAGGTTTGAGGTGTATGTTTTTGTCAGGGTTAGGTCTGAAGTAGGATTAGAGTTAGGGTTCGAATTAGAGTTAGGGGAACGTTAAGGATTAAGGATAGGTTTAGGGTTAACGTTAGGGACAGGAATAGGGTCAGTGTTAGGGTTAAGATTAGGGATAGGTACAGAGTTAGGTTTAAGAGTACGAACAGGCTTATTGATCTGATTAGGGTTAGTGTTTATGACACAATTAGGGTCACGGTTAGAGATACGCGTAGCTTTCCCGACATGGTTAGATTTAGGGTTACTCTTAGCGTTAAGTTTAGGGACAGGTTAACGGTTAGTGTTAGAGTTAGGGTCAGGGCTAAGGTTAGGTTTACGGTTCGATTTACATTCAGGGTTATGGTTAAAGACAGGCTAGTGTTCTGGTTAGGATTAAGGTTTCCATTAAAATCAGGGACACAGTTAAGCTTAGTGTAAGGTTTAGGGTTAGTGGTAAAGACACGGTTTGGTTTAGGGTATGGGTTCGGCTGAGATTCAGTGTTAGGGACAGGTTAGGGTAGGATTAGTGTTAGGTGTACAGGCAGTTTTCGGGTTAGAGTTACAAAATTCGTTATGAGTAAGTGTAGAAACAGGGTTAGGGTTAGTGAAGTCGTTAGGGTTAGGGTTAGGGTTAGCTACAGGGTTAGGTTTAGGGAGATGGTTAGGTTTGGGGTTTGTGTGAAGTTTAGAAAAAGGGTTATTTTCAGAGTTCGGTTTAGGAAAAGGGTTACAATAACAGGGTTTGGATTAAGAAGAGTATGCATGGTAGGCACACGGATGGCTTAGGGTTCGCATGAGGGTGAGGAATACAATTGGAGTTTTCATTTGACATAGGGGAGGTCTTAGGGTTAGAGACAAGGTTAAGGTTAGGGACAGCATTAGGGTTAGAGAGAAGATTAAGGTTAGGGACACTGTCAGGGTTAGTGTTAAGTTTAAGTTTAGGGTTACACTTAGGGTTAGGGACAAAATTAGGGTTAGGGTTATGGACAGTGTTAGGTTTAGGGTTAAAGTTAGGGTCAGCGCTCAAGTTAAGGTTAACATTAAGGTTAGGGATAGGTTTAGGGGTAGGGTTAGAAACAAGGTTAGACTTACGGTTAGGATTAGAGGCACGGTTATTTTTAAATTAGGGTTCAAAACAGAGTTAAGGGTAGTGTTAGGGTTAGGAATACTTTTTAGGGTTAGGGTTTGGTTTAGGGTTTGTTTTAGGGTTTGGGGCAGAGTTAGGGTTAGGAACATAGTTAGTGTTCGGTTTAGGGTTAAGCTTAGGGACAGAGTTAGGGTTAGAGTTAGGGTTAAGGACAGGGTTATGATTAGTGTCAGGGTTTGTGTTCAGGACAGTGTCAGGGCAGGCCGTAGGATCAGGGTAGGGTTTGTGTTCAGGTTAGGATATGCTAGGGTTAGGGTTAGGGGCATAGCTAGGGTTGAGGGCAGAGTTAGTGTTACGGTTAGGAACATGGCTAAGGTTAGGGTTCATGTTAGGGACCGTTTCAGGGTTACGTTTAGTGTTAAGGGTTGGGTTAGAATGGAGGACACGGTTAGGGTTAGTGTTAGGGTAACACGTCTCACGTGACATCGGCTGGGGAACTACAGTTAGATGGCGAAGAGTTAAGAAACTCCAGAGCCAAAAATAGAGTTTCTGTGGGCCAGTGTTCTCATCTCTGAGGCCCAAGCCTTAATACTGTGGGCGCATAGCTTTTCTTTACAACTGCCACCAAGAAGTCAATTTGAATATCTATACACAGGGAGTTGATTCTATTTGTCTGGCAGCTGCTTCGCCAAAACTCATTGTGATCAAACACAAGTTTTGCTTTCACATGTACGTATGATCCCCAGGATGGACTCAGCATTCCGAGACCACCGGATAAGGAAGTTGTACTGAGATCATTCCCTCGGGTCTTAGCATTCGAGACACTTCCTTATGACGAGAAAGGCTCAGTGCACAGGAGCATTCGACTCGGCAGCTCCACGGTGACATTAGGGTTAGGTTTATAAACAGGATGAAGTTAGGTTTAGGGTTAGGGTTACCGACAGAGTTTGCTTTAGGGTAAGGGACAGGATTAGAACTAGGATTAGGTTTAGAGACACGGTTAGAATTAGGGTTAGTTTTAGGTTTAGTGTTGAAGGACAGAGTTAGGGTTTGGGTTAGCATTAGGGTTAGGGTTCGTGTTAGGATTAGGGTTAGGGACAGAGTTGG